>CM057381.1:70620000-71220000 GCA_030015415.1 Cynopterus sphinx | reverse complement strand
TGTCACAAGAAATGCAGAAATTGGATATTTGCCTCTCATCTGCATGCCATCTTACAACTTCCCTGGCAATTCCAAATATAAAGGGGAAAAACATCTTCACAGTACAGTTACAGAATGAAGCCAATCCTTAGGTATTTAGCTATTTCCATTTGCCATTTTTGTATTATATTTTGTTCCTAGAAGTTTTTACAGACTTTTTTTGAATCCTTAGGTGGACTTAGTAAGGGAATTTAGTATTTTCCTGTTAAAGGAGCCTAACTGGTTTTGAGATTGTTAATCCATTTCATAGTGATTTGTTAGTGTTTTTGTACACTTGCTCCATCTATCCATCCCATCCTCCACTCCCACCATCAAGATCTATGGAGAATTAACCTGCTTATTTCCCCATTGTTATCAAAAGGGATGCAACTATAATTATGAATATAAATACATTTAATGAGTATGGGTTATAAAATTGTCAGGAAGCATTGTTCTTTCTCTGGTACTCACCTTCTTTTTCCTCTCAATTTGGTCATCCTGCTCTCTTTTCTCTTTTTAGCAGGAAGCTTCAGGTTGGCCTTGGAAGGTAAATAGATATGGTTTAGTGAGTCATTCAGTTGCCTCCTAATCCCATAAGAGTAATTTATTTGTTGATAATTCTTCTGGTACTCTGCCTGGCAAAGCTTACTTAAGATTTTTACTCATAGATGTTTCCATAAGAAGTAGAGCCAGTTTTGTAACTAACAGTGTCTCATTCCTCCTGAATTTGGAAGGGTTTATCCTATTGTCTCAGTCAGTTTGGGCTGCCATAATAAAGTACCATAGACTGGGTGGCTTGTAAACAACACATTTATTTTTCACAATTCTGGAGGTTTGGAAGTCCAGTCAGGATGCCATCATGGTCCAGTTCTGGTGAAGACCCTCTGCTGGGTTGCAGATGGCTGACTTCTCATTTCACCCCCATGTGTCTTAAAAAGGTCAAGAGAACTCTGGGGTTCTTTTTATAAGGCATTAATCCAATTCATGAGGGCTCCTCCACCCTTATGACCTAATTACTTCCCAGGAAGACCCTACCTCCCAAAACCATCTGTCACATTGGGAGTTAGGATCTCAACATGTGAATTTTAGGGGGGTGGGTGGGGGGGAACACAGATATTAAGTTGATTGCAACCACCTTAGAGAAATAGCTCAATCAAACATTATTTAAAGCTAGAATTCATACTTTGTGCCAAATGGGTTTTCATCTAGGTATCACTTGGAAAACATATAGATGGATCAGCCAATTGAAACCTCAGCAAGTCTAATTTTATACTTCCAGTTGTAAAGAATGTCTCGTGCTGTGGAACTAAGTGTTATAATTTGTGTTTTTTTTCTTTTGAAGGGGAAAAGACAATTTAACTTTTTTTGTGTGTACAGAATAGTTATTTAAATTTTTCTTGAATTGTTTAGAAAAATTGTATATTTACTGTAAGCTTACTCATCAAAAGCGGTTAGTGATTTTTAAAAATGTACTACATTGCCATTTAAAATGCATATTTTGGGGGACAAATTCAAACAATTGAATCTTTTTTGTATGTATACACACATTTTTGTATATAAACATATACTCTGGAAAAAATAGAACTTTTGTAAAGTAATTTTTTTGTGTGTTTGATTCTTAACACTTTGTTTAAAAAGATCTAAGGCTCTCTTGTAAAGTGGCTAGTGTGGTATAAAAATACTAAGCTATAATACTTTTATTTTATTTTACAACTAAAACTCCTTTGGAGTGTTCTTCTTTTGCAAATATATAGTTCTTTTACAGATAAAAACATGGAAATGATACATGTTTTAGAACTTTTAAAACTTTTAATCCCTAGATTAAAATGAGTGTTTAATCTAGGAAAGGCTATAAAAGTTAATCAGAAATTTATGATTTATATATCAAAATATATATTAACTGCAAATGGATATAATGGCAACTGAATATGAGTACCCAAATCAGATTTTGAGACTGATCTTAGTATTTTTTCCCTGTTGAAATTTAAAAGTTATGAATATACTTTGATTCCTTATTCATTTGAACTCAGCACAAAAGTTGTCATTTAAATTTTTCTAAATAAAGGTTTTGTATTAAAGCAACAATCAGAGTTTCAAATGATGTGTGTAGAAGACTTGCTAACTTAATTGTGAGACGAAATTATACATTCATTTGTTGATGGACCAGCTCCCTTTTGTTAGGTAGTTAGGAACCCACTATTTTTTCTCTCAGGGTATGAACATTGAGCTAAATTAAATTTTTTGTTTTCCTTAGTGGATAAGAATTAGTTTTTATAAATTTTTTGTTTTGTTGTTCCAACACCTTTATTAGTTGTGCACCCAAATAGGTCGAGGATAATTTCATGCTACAGGGAAGAGTATTTTTATGACTTTGAGTATCTATAACTTTATCTTACATTTCTAAAAATTCATATTGCCATTTTTAAATTGGCAATTAAATTATGGAATATTTATAAATAACTTGGAAACATACATATTACTAGGTGACCAAATAATTGATATATTTTGGAAGGAAAGAGGATGCTGATGATAATTACCCCATGGCAGTAGAGATAAACTAGGACTGTTCTGTTCCGAGTACATCTAATACAAATAGCCTGAATAATGTTATTTCTTAAGAACAACAGAAGTGGTATATTTTTGTTTAGATGTTTTTAAAAAGCAATTTTTTCATCTTACACTGTGGATTATAGAGTTAATAATCAAAATAATGTTTTATTAATGTTTAATGTAGATATGAATCATGTCAAGACAGCTACTGCTTAGATTTTTTGAGATAGAAAACGTTTCGAACTTTCTAATTTTCATTTGCTTATGTTTTATAGTTTGTCTCTATTGTTTAACGAGTTATTGTCATCCTTTTTTCCTATAATTCTTCAAGCATTTTTTTTTTTTTTTTAGTTCTTTGAACATATTTATAATAGCTACTTTGAAGTTAAGTCCAATATGTAGGCCCATCCATTGGCAGTGTTTTTCTCACCTGCTTTTTTTCCCTGTGCAAGGATCATGCTTTTTGGATTTTTATGCATGTTTCTTGTTGAAAACCAGATTTTAGATATTTAAGCAATTTTGGATTCTGACTACTCCCCTATCCCCACCTCATTATTGTTGTTTTTTAAATTTGTTTAGTAGTTTGCCTGGATCAATTCTGTGGAGTCTTTTTCCTGTAATGTTCAACCATGATTTTAATGCTTATTTTTTGTCCTCTATTTTATTTTTAAGCCTGGCTTTCTAGGAATTGCCAGTGATTGTTTAGAGGTTGTGTGATTAAGACCCCAGACTCAGTAACTTTTCCACCCTTGATAATGGATCTGTGTGTGGTTTTTGGGATGCTTTCAAAGTTCAGGGAGTTTAAACACCTGCTCTTCATTTAGCCAGGGCTTAGCAACTGGCAAGAGAGCAGGTTGTTCCTGAGCAAGTCTGTGCAGTGTTCCAGACCTCTAGAGGTGAGTGTAATCTTTGCAAAGCTCCTTTTGGCTGTCTCTTTCCCTGAATCTCTCTTAAATTTATGAATTTATGATTGGTATATTGTTGTTCTTGCTGTTTCCAGTATCTATTTTTTTTTTCTCTAATTGCTTGCCAATATAATCTCTCTCTTGTTTTACATAATACCTCAGACAGTGCTATGAGCTGCTAGGTCTCATGTCTTGTTTCTGTTCCTGACAGAGCCTTTTGCTGAACTGTTTCGGAGTTGAGGTTGGGGGAGATGGTGCCTATTTCTCCCTGAGTAACATCACTCTGTGATTAGGAGTTAGAAGAGGATGGTAGCCCCTGGTCTTCTCATCTTGTGCCTCTGTGTGTGGAACCTCCACGTTATGCATCTTTAAGAGAACTTCTGCAACACATTGCATTTCTGGCTTAAGTGCCACAAATTCCCGCTGTTCTTACCAAGGTTCATTAGATAATCTTGAATAAATGTTTTAAAATTTTTTTTTTTGTCATGCCATTAGGTTAGCTTACAGAGAATTTAAAAGATCGATTGTTTTAGTTAATTTTCATCAGTTGCAGTTTGTTTTGTTGAGGAAGAGGGTCTGTCAAACGCCTATCACAGCCATTCTGGAATTTTCCTGACTCTAGGAAGCATATTAGAGATAACTTTATCCATCTGACATGATGAAGTTAATACATGGGAGGTTAAATGACCTAATAAAATACCATGAACTATTTGGTGATGAACCTGAACTCTTTTTGTTTCTCTTCCTAATTTTGGGTTCTACTCATTTTCTAATTCTAGTGGTTTCCAAACTATTATTACATAGATAGTATAGGAATTCAACTTTGAGATACTGTAGCATCTTCTGAAACCAAACTAGCAAGGATGTGGTTGATAGAACTGTGAAGTTGTTCTCTCCGCTAAAGACCAGAGTTGATCTAAGGGTAGATTGGTGTGCTCTCTTTTCTCATTGTTCCAAATGTATTGTAGTTCCAAGGTGAATTTTCTCCCAGATAGGGAGGTCAGTTCTTTTGAGAAGAATATGCATATATAGTAGCTGTGGTGCCTTACTAAAATTGGTAGTACCTATTAAAATTATTGTGTTTATTAATAAATGGCATAAAATATTTTTAATAAGTTATAATTGGAAAAGTAGCAACCGTAATTCATACATTTGTATAGTTGCTCTTTTTTATCGTATTATTTCCTGGGTTTAAGGCATACACAGTTGACAGGTTCTAGTTAATGTTTTTACTTGTTCTTTAAATTAAATATAATAACATTTGAAAGAAAATATTATTCTACCTTCTCAGGATTGGTATGAGTATTTGTGGTCTTCTGTGGTACCATATGAATTGTAGAATTTCTTTTTTTTTGTCTTAAAAAAGTGCCATTGGGATTTTGATAGGGATTGCATTGATTCTATAGATCATTTTGGATAGTATGGACATTTTGACAGTATTAAGTCTTAATCCATGAACACGAGATTCTTTCCATTTGTTTTTGTCTTCTTTAGTTTTTGTTTTTAATGTCTTGCAGTTTTATTATACAAGTCTTTCCCCTATTTAGTTATTTATATGAAAGTTTTATTATTTTGGGAGCTATTATAAATGGAAGTTTTAAAATTTTTCCTTTTCATGTGATTGGTTATTAGTGTACAGAAATTCATACCACTGTAGGAAATGCAAAATGGTGGGGCTATTATGGAAAACAATATGGAGGTTCCTCAAAAATTTAAAAATATAACAACCATATGATATAGCAATCTTACTTTGGGGTATTTATTCAAAAGAATTTAAATAAGAATCTTAAAGATATATCTGCACTATTCCCATTAGCCAAGATGCAGAAACAGCCTAAATGTTCATCAACCAATGAATGGCTAAAGATAATGTGGTATGTACATGCAGCCTTAAAAAAGAAGGAATATGTGACAACATGGGTAAACCTTGAGGATATTATACTGAATGAAATGCCAGTCACTGAAAGACAAATACTGCATAATTTCTTTTACATGAAATATTGAAAATTGTCAAATTCATAAAATCAAAAGTAAAATGGTAGTTTCTGGGCACTGGGGGGAGAAGGAAATTGGGAGTTACTAATCAATGGGCATAAAGTTTTAGCTAAGTAAGATGACTAGGCTTTAGATATCTACTGTACAACATTGTATTTATATTCAAACAATAATGTATTATAAACTTAAAATTTTGTTAAGAGGTTAGATCACGCGTTGTGTTCCTACCATAATAAAATATAATTTATTCAAAACACCAATTGCAAACAATATGAATGAAACAAAACCTGAAAATGATGCTTCCTCATATCCCTAAGATGTATGTTCTGACTTTCTAACCAGGATGCAGTTAGGAATGTAAATTGAATAGGTTGGCAGTAGTGAATATTTCTCATAAGAGGAATCACTGCTGATATGGTTTCCCTTTTCCCACCACCTGTCATACATTCCATCCCATCCTGGGAAATTAAGAGCAAATTTTTTCTCTATAGCTTCATTTGATTCTAATGATTTTGTGATCCTAATTTGGGTTAAAGCTGCAGATTGAAAATAGCTCTCTATAAGTTTGGCAAGTTTTTAACTTTTTTTTTTTAGCTGTTTTATATTTAAGAAGGTAAAAATGTAAAATATATATACATATATAGTTAACCTAGCGAATAGGTTAACTATCCTTAGATGTGATTATACATACATTTTTACATATAGTTCTTTACCACTATAAAGATAATAAATAATGGATTGGTTAATTTTGTCAAATTCTTATGTAGTACTTCTATGTGACAAACATTTTTTTAAGCCCTTTATAAATATAAACTTTGATTTTCTACTAATCGTAGTGCATTAAGCATTTAGTATTTAATCACAATAAATATAATTTAGTACTATTTTGGATTTTTTTCTAAGGTGTGTTGTAAATTCATAGTCACTTTGTAATAAAACAAAGAACAAATAAAACTCACTTTAGATTTGAAAGCTAGAGCCAGTTGAGAGGAGATTGATAGTGATGGTAAAGAGTGAAAGCCATGTTATATGGAGGAATATCAGAAGTACTAATTTAGCAGGTTTATATTAGATAAAGGTTTATAATTGTTCCCTTAGAATTTTTTAAGTAAGTCTTCTTTGATTAAGACTTATTCTTTGTAGTTCCAGAGGACAAAAGTAGGTCCAGTGGATGGATGTTACATGTGTAAGTATACATGCCCAATTTAAAGAAGAATTGTAAAATATTGTCAGTTTTTAAATGAAGTTGGCCACCTGGTGAGATAGCAAACTAATTTTGTTAGAAGTTTTCACCTTTGGTAATCAACTGTCAGAATATTATACATGCCATATTGTCTAGGAGGTTTAATTAAATTATATCCACTCCAATGCCAATTGTATTTTTTAAAGAAGAGAAATAGTAATGGAGTTTCAAAAAAATATAATTTTTTTGGTCATCTTTTTTGGACAGCTCTTACAAGGGTACATTATAAGAAGCATGAACCATTTACATACTCCGACAACAAGAAAAATTCTCTTATTTGAGAAGAGACTTCCCTTAAATGAGGATACAGTTTTAGGAAGGAAAAATCGGGAAAAGGAATAAGGAATGGGAAATATCACCTTAGTAGGCAGATGTGCTAAATCAAACCATAAAACAGATTGGGTAACTAGATTGCCTTATCTACCAACGGGGCAGTATTTTGCAAGAAAATAAAAACAGCTACTTATAGGAAGTGTGATCAAACATAATGGCATAATTGTTTAATATTTTTGTATGAATTTAACATTTATAAAGATGCTTAATTGATATTAAACTTATTCTAAATTGTGAACCTCATAAGCATATTATTGTAGTTAATTTGAGTGACTAGATAGAGGACCAGTATATTGATGTGTCAGTGAGTTGTTGTAAAACTGTTAATCTCAGCAAAGCATTGACTTAAAGGCAGACTGACCAAGGAGGATAGGTGTGTTTTTTTTTTTTTTTTGATTGTAAAATTGGGAAAAGGTCTAATTTACATGTAAGAATTTTCTATCATACTTTTATTACCTATTTTGATTAATTTATTTATTGATCATTTACAGTTTTCGAGAGAATCTAAAAGTGAAGAAAGTATATTCTATTCAGAGACTCTGTTTCATGAGCAAGTCATATATAGATTCACTTTACTACCTGATAAGAATAAGTCTGTGTCTCTTCATGGTGAGAACTGGAAAGGTTTCAGAGTTAGGTAATTGATTGAATTTAGTGTTGACTGATGAGGAGGAATAAGACATGTTGTTGATGAAGGCTGCGGTTGGATATGGAATGTGTATGTGTGTGACTGTATGGGAGGTTGATGAAGGGCGGGGAATGCAGAGTCCCAGGTAGTGAGAACAAGATTCACAAAGTTACAATATGAAAATAATGAGTTCAGGAACTTTCAAATAGTAAGGCCTTTTGCATGTTTGGAGTGCTGTTGGGATTAACCTGAGGTGAAGCTAGACAGGTATAAATGGAAGCTAGAGCTTGAAGGGTCTGAAATGCTATTCGAAGCATTTGACATTTAAATTGTAGGAAATGTGGAGACATTGAAGTATAATATACAGATATGTGAGACACTGCATATCTACATTTAGAAAGATAACACACAGTAGTGAAGAAAGAATTTGGTGTTGGAGGTTTTTAAGATGTAAGTCTTGGAATAAAGCCCAATCAAGGCTATGAAAGTGCTAATTTGGAAGAGAAAATGAAAGGCTGCTGGTACTAGGTTAAAAGGAATTGAGAGAAAGGGATAGAGTCAAACATTTTAGAAAGTGAAATGCCTGCTAGGGTATAAAGAATGTTTCTGGCTTAGGCAACTGATGAATACACTGGCTTTCGGAATATGGGTGTCAGAACTCTATTAAGGTACACTTAAGTTTGCCTTTAGACACATGGTATTTGAGATCCTTGGCAGTGTCATTTGAGGTTCGTGGGAGAGGTATAGACTTGGGATCCATATAGGTATTAGAAACATGTAAACTGATCGTTAAAATTGTGAATGTAGACAAACTTACCCAGAGAATCAGTGTAGAATGAAGAGAATAGATGGCCATAGAAAACAATTCTGAAGAAAACCAGTGAAGTAGGCTGAGAAGTCATGAGGGAGGTATGAGGAGAACTAAGAGGGTACGGTGTCTCAGGAAAAAAATTTAACAAGTGAATGGTTAATGGTGTCAAATCTCATGTTCAAATGAGGTAAAGGGAAGAAAGTATCCATTACATTTTCTAGTTCAATTTTAGTTTGTCAAGGACAATTTTGAGTGGTAAGTATGGAGGATTAAATGTTGAGGGTTACGGAGTGAATTCAAAGTAAACAAACAAGCAAAATGGACAGATTACCTTTTAAAGAATGGGAGGAGGGAGAACACAGTTAATTAGAAGTAAATCTAACTTCAAAAGAGGAGTGTTTTTTTTGTTTTGTTTTGTTTTATATTTTAAAATAGAAGTGACTAGAAGTTTTCCATAGGAAGAAATTAGCAGGAGCCAGTAAAATAAGATGAAGATATGAGGGTGGGGTAGTAGAGGGCTAAATGATTAATCAAGATTCTGGAATAATTAGATTCCTGGAACATAAGTAAAGGAGTGACCTCAGATCCGTGCAGGACACATACCTCTGGATCATTGTGGATGCAGAAAATTTGGGGTGAGAAGTAAAGGGGTTTGTGCAACATGGCTTCATTTCTCTCTCTGAAATAGGAGGCAAGTCATCTGAGTGCCAAACATTGTGAATATCACTCAAGTAGTGTCAGTATTTTTTTTGATACTGACGTTTTAATGTAGTGATTCTTACCGTACTCCTTAGACTAGCAGCTTCAGCATTACCAGGAGCTGGTTAGAATGGAAATTCTTGGGCCATACTGACCCAAGAATTAATTCTTAATTAAAAAAAAAAAAAAAAAAAAAAAAGCCTTCCTAGTGATTCTGAAGCATGCTAAAGTTTGAGGACACTTTGAAAATCACTGCATTTATTAATAGCAAGTTTTTCTGACTTGCTTAGGCCTAATATTTTTCTGTTATAGCAGTTTAGTTGTGTTTAATCTTGTGCTAAAACAATTATTTAACAGAACTTTCATGATTATCAACTGGCTGTATTTTCAGATTTTACTCTTTATGTGTTAGTTTACTGCTAAATGTGGCGCAAAACTGAAGCAAACAAAACTTCTTTGGAGTTTATTCTTTATGCTACTTTCTCTATATCTATCCTGTACATGAGTTTATTTTTTAAAACCTTTTTCCCACATATTAGTTTTTCTGAAACGTACTTTTTCCACTCAATGTGTTGTTATAACAATTCAGTTTTGTTACTATTTCTGTTTTTTTTTTAATATTTTAAAAAAAGATTTACCATTCATATGTTATAGTACAGCTAAACTACTAATGATGGACAAGACAAATGGACAAAGAATGCAGTACAAGCCAGGTACCATACTGCCCAGTGGTCTTATGATGGATAATTGCTTAGATTTGAGACTAATACCTAGTTTGATATTTCAGTTGCTATGTAATTCTGGTCTTTTACTAACAGGAATCTTTGTACTTACATTGTATAAGATTACAATATATAGCTAATCATTATAAGGCATTCACTAATTAGTTTAGGGTCCTTAGCATGAAAACTAGAAGGAAATTAGGGGGCATGCAAAGAAGGAGTTAACTTTGTTTACATTGACATCTATACACCTCTGTTCCCCAGAAACACTGTAAAGGAAGATTGCTCAAAGTTGGATAGAATAACCAAGTAAAGTTGTAGAGGCTATTTTGATCATGGCCTTTAAATATAATCGACAGTTAGATAACTTAGTCTCTTACTTGAACCTCATTGCCAAAGATGGTATATAATGGTATATGTGGCATGATTATATATAAATGCTGTATTTATATCATTATTTAAAAATATTCTAAGTTCATTAAGTACTTGAGTTTTTAAATTATAAGTAGTTGATGTCATCGTTTTCAAATTAATACAGATTTTAATTGTTTACTGCCAAACAAAACATCCTTCCTTGTAATCCTAGCAAGGTAATTCTTCTGAGATTGTTTATTACTGACCATTGCTCTTCAGTGTGGTTCATGGATTAGCAGCATCAGCTTCACCTGGGAGTTTAGTTGTGTCACCTTAGAGTCACATTCCACACAGTTTCAGAATCTGCATTTTAACAAGATCCTGAAGTGACCTATATGCCCATTAAAGTTTGAGAAGCACTGCTTTAGAGAATAGAAGAGGATAAGATTATAATGTGCATTAATTTTGGTAACATCAATTAGAAATATATGATGAAGTTTATGAAGGAAAAGTATAGTATGGAGCAGAGTTAATATAAGGTTAATAGTGGATAATTAAAAATTAAATTTCAAGTTAATAATAAATTTACCTTGAGATAGAAAATAAGCCTACTGCCACATTGGGATTCATAAGCGGTGTGCTAAATCAGTAGGCTAATATTATTACAACTTATTAGATCCTATTATAATTCTTTGTGTAATTCCAAGCTCTGCAGCCTTGGATGACTTGGACAATAAGTGTAAATTTGAATAATTGAATTGAAAGTTTTGAAATTGAGAATGAAATTGGAAAGAACTAGTAATGAAATTTTAAAAACGTCTTTACAGCCTTGACTCTCTCTCGAGGCAGTAAGATAGAGCAATTGTGAGGCTCACCTCATTGGTTTCTGGTCTCTTTGGCATCATTGTCTTTTATTTCCTGATATCAAATGTCCTATAAACTATTGTTTAATATATTTCCTTTGTTTCAGGAGGGTGGGTAAATACAGGCTCTGTTGCTTATGTTGGCTGGATGTGGAGGTATTATATTTATTGTTGCTTTTAGAAAAGCATTGATTGATGAGAAATTCTTAAGGGAGTAATTTTTCACCCTATTATAATACAATACAACTTATTTTAGCTTTATATTTCAATAAGTAAAGATCTTTTCTAGTATGTATATGGAAATCAAAGTAGATTTAAATTCTTCTAGTCTTATAAGTTGTACTTCAGCTGTCTTTGCTGCAATAATTAAAATGACAGTCTTTATTAAAAAGTTCCAGATATGAGGAGGAAGAAACTTCTTTACCCTTGAGATTATTTTCTCTGGTCTATTAATTAGACATGAGACTGATTAGCAAGAGAAGGGAAATTTAATTATATATGTATGTACAAGAACGCCACATAAGCATCAGAGCATTCCTCACCACCGCCCAACCCCCCTCTACCCCAAGAAAGCTTCAGCGAAGAAAGGGAAATTGAGATATATAAAACATTCTGAGCTAGGGGTGAGGTAAATAAGGTATCTTGGGGGCTTCAGAAATTATTTGCAGGGAGAGCACATGTTCAATAATTATTAGTTTGCCCTTCCATATCTATAGGTAAAAAGTTATTTCTGGTGATAACTCTTATTATGAGCCAGTCTCCTAATTTAAATTCTTCTAGATAGTTAAGGGTGGAACAGAAGTTACTCTTGATCCCTTGGGGTCTAGGTTGCCTTTAGATCAAAATAATCTGCATAACACTGAGGCACATTTGGGAGATAGCTCCATTCTGAACGCATACATAGGTGTGCTATAGGGAATTAGGGATTTTAGTGAAGTACTGTAATTTGACCAATTGAATAATAATAGATTCCAAGGGTATGTATATTTAAACATATTTCTTTAGGTCTTTAGAATTAAGGTTTTGTGTAAATGAGCTCTAAGTTGATAGCAAGTATCTCTAGTCTTGCAGTTTTTGAGTCTCTTATCTAAACTAATAAAACATTTATTTTCTCAAAATTAATTTATAAGAGGCATTAAAAAATCTAAGTATTCCTTTCCATTTTACGGTCAAATGTTCTAGTTGGGAACCTATAATCTATGTGTAATAATGAGATGAAGTTTGAAGTTTTTGAAGTGGAAATATTTTTTAAAATTGGTTTTATTTGCATAATTGTGCACAGAAAAGGTAACATATTTTTAGTAGTGTTTTGTTAAAGCAATATTTGAAATCTAATATGCTTTATAATGGTAGTAATTAGGTTAATTATGGGGTACACCGTTTATAAGTAACCTTAATTTTTATGTACTCTGTTACTATGTGAATATCCTCATATATCAATTATTGTTAACATTTTTCATATAAAAATCACAATTTTCATTGACTTATAAAGAGGTTTTGGAAATGGGATATACACTGTGAGCTTGGGAGAATTTACATTACTTTAAATGAGTGGATATAATTTTTTGTTTGGGATTGAATATAATTTTACTGTTTATAACTCTTTTTCTCCCTAGCCAGAATATTTCATGAAATAAATACCTTCTGTATGTACTTGATTATCACTTCAAATAATAGAAGGTATATTTTTAGCATTTTATTATTAGTTTCAAGTATACAGTACATTGGTTAGACATTTATATAGTTTATGAAATGATCTTCTACAGATTCTGATGAAAGCTGTACCGTAGGTGACAGGGTTGATAGTCCATTTTAAAGTTTGGTCAGGTGACAGTTGAAAGTAAATAATTAGTTGTGAAAGGCTTATAGAAATTGGCTCAGTTCAGTAGATGTAAGAATTGTTGCATGAGAATGTCAACAGGGACAGCAAACAGAAGAGGTCAGAAATACAATGAAAGGTGAAATATGGAGATGAAGTAGCACCTTGCCCAAGATCAAAATCATAGCAATGTAAAGAGGAGGTAATTTAAAATGGAAATTTGCTTCATATTTTCATGGTGATAATTTCAGTCTCAGTCCAACCCAGGAATTATCTACACTGATTTTGAACTTGCAATGGCTCCCTGAGTTTAGGAATTTGGAAGCAATATCATTTGGTTTGTCTGAGAATAATCTGGGAAACTACTTTATGAAGGTAAACTTTGTACTGTTCTTGAGCCAGTTAGTTGCTGGGATCTGAAATTTTAGTTGCTAGTTTAAGTTTGTTGGTATGCTTGTAATTTGTTGAATAAATTCATGTGTTTCTTTTCTTTTTTCTTTAAATTATTCTCTTTGGTACATGAGTTAAAATTTTTTGCAAATCAATTTTTAAATGATTAAGCCTATGAAAAACTAATAATTGAACATCTAAAGTATTACTTTCATATGACTAGGGCATTTGATATTTCTAATAAGCTAAGTAGACATTAAAATTAGACTTATGCTAGTTAGAAAATCCTTTATGAATGTATTCTTGGAAAATGATGACCAGATATCTGACATTGAAATTAAGGACATTTACTAAAAGCATATGCCTAAGTCTTAACTTTTTGACCTCTATTCCATACTTTATCATTTATCAGAAATAAGTATGAACTAAATTTTTTAAATAATTGGAATTCTATTTGGACAATGAGGGGAAAATTCTTTAGTTGATGCTGTGCATTGTTCTTTTAGATATTATATGTTTATCGGCATTTATATATGTGTATAAACACACATTTACACATAAAAAAACACTTATTCTGTGGCCCATCATTCATAGTTTCAAAGTGCTTTTCACATAGGCCTGTTCTTTCTAGGTTTGAAGTAAATAATTGTTATGAGCATCTAATTTCAAACTTCAAGAGTTTCTGATTGAATAAATCTGTTTGAAGGGAGGGATTTGGAGAAGCATAATATAAATTGGTGTTTTAGTTAATTATTCTCATTTTAATCTAGAACCTCATCCTCTGTCCCCAGCAGTCCACCTAAATATTTATTAATATGTTTAAAATTTTTCATCTGGCTTTTTTTTTTGTTCATGTATTCTTTATTTTCATGATCCTATTCCTTTTTACTAAAATTTGGTGAGTTAGATAACCTTTAAGTTTATTCAAACCAAGTAATGTGATATTTTGTTATAAATATTGCTATTTTGTAGTTAATTAAAACTGACGTTATCTTTTGTTCCATTGCACATTAGACTATAGATAGAAGTACTGAAATAGATTTTCCATCCTCTTTTATTTCTATATTTTAAAATAGATTTCCAGCAAGTTTCTTGAAGTCAATTAATTTAAAGTAAAATACTCTTCATTTAACCAGTATATACATATAATTCAAAATTTACTATTAATTTGATATTTAATCTATGCTGTATAATTTAGAACATCTTTTCATGTTAGTGAAATAATCAGTATTTTGGATATATTTATATATTTTTTCTTCTTTTTTTTTTAGTTAGAAAATTAGTTAGTCCACAGAAGAACATATAAGTTGAGTGGGAAGAATACTAACATTTGCAATGAAAGTAAAATAAAATAATATGCTATAGAAATAGTAATTAAGAAAAATGTTGAATGATTAAATTAAAAAATATCAGAAATATTTTTATTTAAGGATAAGCAGGTTTGATAGGATTTAGGTAGGCTTAAAGAATGTAAAAAGAGTGGTAATTAACTTTAAGGAGAATTAGAGATGACTATGATTCTTATGTTTTGTTTATAATTTTTTTCTTGACTAAGTTTTACCATATGTTTGACCCTTAAGTTTGTTAGGTATATAGATGGTATTGTTTTATCTTCGTTTTTTTGTGTGTGTCTTTATGGGTTACAGACTAAAATGAATTGGATGGGCAATAGTGGAGAGGGATAAATGTACATTAACATTTGGGAAGGTTGCTCTGTAGTAGCCGTGATATACAAGTTGTGAGATGTTTTGTCATCTAAGTTAAGAACTGAAATCACTTTTTTTTTGTTTGAAAAGTAGGGGTTTTACCAAGGAAGTCCTCTCCACAATGTGAAAAACAAATCTGTTTTATTGAATAAGCAATACTAAATACATGTCTACATGTAGATAAGTGACTACAAAGAATAATATTTCACATTATTGATATATCCAAGCACATGTATTTTTTACTTTGAACAAATTTTAGCCAGTATATATAATATGTATTCTTAGTATCAGTAGTAGTATCCTATTTACCCATAAGAGGACTGGACAGCATAATTTGCTGTCAGATCCTGAACTTGCTTTTTTTTTTTTTCCTTTTAATTAATCTTTTAGTTTTTAAATTATAGTTGACATACAATTTTGTATTAGTTTCAGGAGTACAGCATAGTGATTAGACATTTATGTAATTTTTGAATTGGCCACCCAAATATCCATCTGACAGCATGCATAGTTATTATAATTTTATTGACTATGTTCCCTATGCTATATTTTATATCCGCATGACTATTTTGAAACTACAAATTTTTACTTCCTAATATTTCTCCTTTTCACCCCTCAACACTGCCTCTCATCTGGCAGCCATCAGAATGTTCTCTGTATCTATGCATTTGTTTCCATTTTATTTATTTTGTTTTTTAGATTCTACATATAAGTGAAATTACGTGGTATTTGTCTTTCTGTGACTTACATAGTATGCTCTAGGCCCATCCACGTTGCAGATGGCAAGATTTTATTTTTTACGGCTAAGTAATATCCATTGTATATATGTACCACTTCTTTATTCATTTTTCTTCTGGTGGACACTTAGGTTGCTTCCATATCTTAGCTGTTGTAAATAATGCTGCAATGAACATATGGATTCATATATCCCTTCAAAGTAATGTTTTGGGTTTGTTTGACAAAATATCCAGAAGTGGGATTACTGGGTCCTTCTTTGTCTCTTGTTATAGTTTTGTTTTAAAGTCTTTTTTGCCTGATGTATTGCTACTCCAGCTTTTTTATTTATTTATTTATTTTTGCCATTTCCATTTTTATGAAATATTTTTTCCATCTCTTTACATTCAGTCTCTGTGGGTCTTTTGATCTGAAGTGAATCTCTTGTTGGCAGCATATATAAAAGATCTTTTTATCTTATACATTTAGCCCCCCTATGTCTTTTCCTTGGAGCATTTAATCCATTTACATTTAAAGTCATTGTTGATAGATATGTAGTTAATGCCATTTTATTATTCATATTTTTGACCTTTTTTTCTTAGAAAAGTCCCTTTAACATTTCTTACATATATTTTTTTCTTGCATTTGTAATTGGTTTGGTGGCAATGAACTCTTTTAGCTTTTTATCTGTGAAGCTTATCTGTCCTTCATTTCTAAATGAAAACTTTGTTGGTTAGAGTGATATTGGTTGTAGGTCCTTGTTTTTCATCACTTTGAATATTTTGTGCCAATCCCTTCTGTCCTGCCAAGTTTCTGTTGAGAAATCAGCTGACAGTCTTATGGGAGCTCCCTTGTAGACTGCTTTTCTCTTTCTGCTTTTAAGATTCTTTATCTGTCTTTAAATTTGACTTCCAATTATGATTTGCCTTGTTGTGGGCCTCTTTAAGTTTGTGGTGTTTGGGTTTCTCTATACTTCCTGGCTTGTATGTCTACATCCCTCTCCAGGCTAGGCAAGTTTTCTGTCATTCATTATTTCTTCAAATGAGTTTCAATTCCTTGCTCTCTCCCTTCTCCTTCTGGTATCCCTATGATGCAAATGTTGGTATGCTTGTTATCCCAGATGTTCCTTACACTGTCCTCTTTTTTTTCTATTCCTTTTTCTTGTTGTTGTTCCAGTTGGGTAATTTCTACTACCTCATCTTCCAAATTGCTGATTCAGTCCTCTGCTTCATCTAATCTACTGTTGATTCCTTCTAATGTATTCTTCATCTCAGTTATTGTATTCTTCATTTCTGACTGGTTCTTTTTTATCTCCATCTTTTGTTTCCTATCTCTTTGTTGACATTCTCATTGAGATCATAGAGCATCCTTATAAGCATTGTTTTGAACTCTGCATCTGGTAGATTGCTTGTCTTCATTTTGTGTAGTTCTTTTTCTGGAGCTTTGTTCTGTTCTTTCATTTGAGACATGTATCTTTGACTTCCCATTTTGGCTGCCTCCCTGTATTTGTTTCTATGAATTAGGTAGAGTTGCTATGTCTCCTGGTCTTAGTAGAGAAGCCTTATGTAGTAGGTGGCCAATGGGTCTAGTGGTACAGTCTCCCTGGTCACCTGAGCCAGTGTTTCATGTGTATTCCTTGTGTGGATTGTGTGTGCCCTCCTGTTGTAGTTGAATTTTAATTGTTTATACATCAACGTGACCCTTAGGCTAAGAAGTTACTCTCTCTTTGAATTCTGTCAGTGAATAATTCAACTACCTGCTATAGTTTCTGAACTTTTTTTGTGTTTGTTAGCATTATTAGTTTTTCTAAAAGGAATTTTGTCTCTGGTATAATGGTTAAATGGAATATCAACATTAACCTTCATAACAATAGAAATGACTAATCCAAATTATTATTAGTAATTATACACATCGAGAGGTTACACGTGCAGGTACTGTGTTAAATATTTTATGTGTTTATTAGAAATATTTTTCCATTTTAGTGGGAAAAGCACAGGTTCTCTGATATCAAGAGAAGTAATTAAAGCTATAAGTCTGTAACTCTATAGAACACCAAATGACTTAACTTTGTAAAAGGTCATCATTGGATTTGTTCTCAGAGTATCTATGGTTAGCAAGCCATTGTTTATTAACCAAATGATTTTCATGCAGATGACATTATTGCTATTTTTATTGTGGTTTGCCTTTTAGTTTTCAGAATTAACTGAAATACAATACTGGTATTTACTTTTATGTTACAATTTGTATCATATGAAATTTCATTTACTAGCATATTTATTGTTTTACTGCCTGCTATTCACACAGAACTATTTATTTTCTATAGATTATGTATAGCATATATGATAAAATTTTATTTCTTTCAGGGGAAAAAACCTCCCTTAAGTGAATTTTAATACAGATACAGTGAAAAATATTTAATAGATTTTATTTCCTTAATTGTCAAGTGGATTGTATCTTATACATCTTTACATTTTACACTCACTCATAAAAAGTATTGTTGAGCTTATTTAGAGACAGTTTCTTATGATGGAATGAAGAAGTCATATGGTGGTCTTTGATAAGTAGCGTAGTTTGTAGTCAGACAATGCAAGTAGCTTTTTTTGTGATTTTGTGCAAATTACCCAATCTTTGCAAGCATACACACACACAATTGTTAGCATACTGCCTAGAAGTGTGAGTTTAATCAATGTTAGCTGTTATTGTTACTACATGTTATTGTTATTAATTGTATTTGTTCTATACAAAGAGAAAAAGCAATGAAAGAGATCTACAGAAAAGTAAAATTAGATCATTATTACTTCATATCATAAATAAAAATAATGAAAATAAAAACCTAAGTGTAAATAAAACTTTAATCCTGTTAAGATAGGAGACTATTTTATGATTTCAAAATAGAGGTTTTTTAAAATAAAGACATAAAGAAGTACAGATTATAAAGGAATAAGTTGAATTAACCACCTTTGACCTCATTAAAAACAAGTCTGCATGACAAAAAGATACCATAAATTATATGTCAAGTCTTAGATGCCTGAAAATAGTTGCAAATGATTATTAATATTTATTAATATTTTACTAATTAATCACCAATAAAGGACTACTATAACATAATAGGAAAAGACAACTCAGTTGAAAAGTAGATTAATGTTTCAAACAGGCATTTCATAAAGGAAACATGAGTAGTTAATAAACATATTAAAATTCATAGAATGTCACTGTCATTAGGGATATGGAAATTATATGAATATTGAGATATTGTTATTCATCAGACTGGAAAAAAATTTTAAAAGTCTGATAGTTCTGATAAGGATGTGGGAAAATGGAAACTCACACATTGCTGGTGGGAATGTCCATTGGTATAATTAGTTTGGATAAGCAATTTGGCAGTATGTTGCAATTAGTTAGTAATTTTCTTGTGTGCTATTGGCAAATTTGACAATCTGGTTAATCCTATGCACTTCATACGATAATTTTTAAATGAATAAAATATATAGAAATACACAAAATAAAAGCATATTATAATATAGTTATCAAAATATAAAAAATGTGCTGTAGTAACATGTTTATGAAGTAAATTTATAACAAGAATCTAATGACAGGCCTGATAACTTTTGCAATCTCAAGGTAGTGACGAATGTAAGTAATAGCTCGAGCTATAAAAAGGAATGAAATAGGAAAATATCCATTATTTCTTTTGTTACAAATTCACAGATACTGTTAAATTTACTGTTTTGTTGTCTTCGTTTTTGTAATAGAAATGTTAAATTTCAGTTGGAGATTTGTGAAAATGGAGTCATGTCTTTTCTTCTTTCCCAGTGCATGGTTTCCTGATCTAATCATGGAACCTATAAAGACCTAGTTTAAGAAAGAACCCTTGAAGAGAGTCTCTTACCAATGATTAATGGTCATGACTGTAACATTGTTTATAAGAATTTTAAAAAATGGGGAAAACATATATGACCATTGTTGAGAAATAGAGCAATTTAATATGATTGGATGCTCTACAACAATGGAAATAAATGAATTATACCTATATGTGTTAACATGCATATGTGTTAGCTGGAGAATTACTGTTTAAAATTAATTACTTGCTAGAAATTACTGTTTGGCTGTTGCCATAGGAACATGGGCTACTAACTATGGAAACATAACTTTCTAAAAAGCTTTCTGCGTCTGTACCCCGGCTTGCACACCTGACCAGTGGGTTGACAGGTAATGAATAGAAGAAAAATAGACCTTTGTGTTCAGACAGAATGAAGAATGGGATTTTGGGCTTAAAAACCCTGTACCTCTACATTTCGGGGCTGCTTAATTTGGGGTCTGCATACCCCTGGCAGACCCAGCTGGCTGAATAAAGAGTGTGATTCCTATAACTCATTGAGAGTTCTGGTGGTCTGTCCGTCTTTTGGGGGCTGGCGGCCACAACACATAGGTTTCTCAAACAAAATTTTGCCATAACAGTTTCAATGTGATATTGGAAGAAGACAGTGGACATTAGGATTTGCTTTTGCTTTTCTATTTAGATTGTAAAAGTAAGTCTTTGAATAGTGGTTGATGTTTATGGTAGCAGAATAGAAACTGTTAATATGTTTAAGACTGTGTTATTCTGCAATAACTTAATAGTCCTAAATTTGCCCATTTCTGGCATGTTTATTACCAGAAAAGCTCAAAACTATTCTTTTTGGGTATCTCTTTCACTGCCTCTTTCTAATGGACAATAACTGTTGTTCATAAAGTAATGTAGGTAAAAAATTTAAACAACATGGAAATTTATAGAGTGGAAATGAACATATCTCTATAATCTTCCCCTTTCGAAATAAACCATTATTAATTTGCTGTATATCTTTTCAGATATTTAGCATATAAATAAAATAAGTTGAATGAACACACACATGTATTTTGAAATACGAATCAGTACTCTACACAGTTTTCTGATAAGTAAGCCTTTTGGGTTATTTAAAAATAAGTTGTGAATATCCTTTTAGATAAGTCTGCCTGACTTGTTAATGACTATAATAGTATTGTATTACATACCATATTATGATCTAACCAATCTTTTTTATAGGTACGCACATAATTTCTAAGTTTTGCAATTCTAAACAGCCCTGCAATGAATATCTTTTACATAAACACATAAATTCAAACATGCTTTGTCTGAATTTTTTTCTTCAGGATAAATTCCTAAATATGATATTGCTGTACTAAAGGGTACACACATTAAAATTGTATATGTATTATTAAGATGACCTTGAAAGATTGTACCAATGTATATCTATGTGTTATCAACATTTTAATGGTTATTTTAGTATAACATAATAACATTTATATGTTAAATGAAACAATATTTTTATAGTTTTACCAAATGAATATTAGCACTTACCATGGGACCTTATGTACACACTACTTCCAAGTTTTAATAATAAGTTTTCACCCTGTGCTCCTGTCTCTGATCATTATAGCAAATGTTTTATAAAGAGTAATTCTGCCATGAGTGGAAGGGGAAGGGTGTCTGGACCAAGGACTATATACGCTATGAGAGAGCTGTGTTAATTCTGTTTCTGCATTTCCAACAAAATGGTTCATTACTTTGTTAAGTATTCATGAGGCAGGCATTGGACTGGTCACTGGGGACACAATGATGAATAAGACACAGTTTGGGGCTTTAAGTTTTGGGCTTTATTTTCATAATTTAGTGATAGAAATTCATTAGTAGTTGATAAGACAACTTTTTAAACTAACATTATAGTTATAAATTGACACATTTGTAAAATGATACATTTATAACAAGAAGCAAAATAGAAACATTTAAATGTGAAAGCAAAACAAATGCACTAAAATATTTTACCATCCAGAAATCACTATCATTAATGGTAGGTGAATTTCACATTCCTCTAATATTTTATTATGAAGATTTTCAAACATGCAGAAAAGTTGAAAGAATTTTACAATGAATACACAAATACTTACCACCTAGATTCTACATGGAACATTTTACTGTGCTACTTTTATTATGTATCCATCTTATTTATCATTCATCCATCATCCAAAAATTTTAATGCATTTTAAAGTCACCAACATCAGTATCCTTTCTTCTCTCAACAAGTATAGCATTAACCACTGTTCTAAATAACACCATGTTTTAATTAAAGTCTATATTGATTGACTAGGCTATAGAAGATATGGAAATTTTGTACTCTTACATTTCCTTCCAAATTTCCTTCCTCGCCTCTCAATTAATAAATATTTTATAAATACTTTGTCTAACTATGGACCATAATCTTATAAATTTTGAGTGACCATATAATTTATACAGACTAGGGTATTTTTGAGAGAAAAAGGGGGTGCTGTTATTCAATATGCACAGACAGCAAGTATAATTTGGGGCCTCCAAGATGGTCAGAAGGTCTATAACAATAATTGCTAGTTGTTTATTCTTAGTTTTACATTTACATGTATTTCCATTTAGTAAACGCTGTAGTCAACATTTAGTCTTTTACCTTAGCTTCCCCTTTCCTGAGTTCTTTATTTTGATTTATCTCTTGGTTGGAGTTCAGTTTCAAGTAGTTACCCACTCCCACCTTTCTTCCCAGGAGGATCTAATTTGAATTTATTACTTTTTTTTTTGCTTGCTTTGCTACCTTACATTACTTTTGTATTTGTAATAAACAGTACATTTCAATATGATGTTCTTCGTATTATAGGCATAAATGGAACAGTAAGTAGTAAGGGCATCTCGTTCTACCCCAGGGGCGGGTATGAAGTTAGGATATTATCTCTAATATTGCTCAGTGTTTTCTACATACAGCCTCATGTAAGAAGTTTCTTTGGAGATTTTGGTGCCCCAGATCTTTGGGGCTCTATCAATAATATAAATTTCATTCAGTAAGTAGCTGTGATAATTCTAGTAGTATAACTTTTATGTAAAATAACCAAATAAACCATTTGTTTTACTCTAAAATTTTACTTACACCTGCCATTTGGAAGTAATTTGGCAGACCAAATCTTATTTAGGTTGATGAAAGGCATTGGAAAACTTTTTAAGTACATTTAAAGATTTGTTTGGCTTGTTTTGTGTTGGATTCTATTTAGTTTTTCTTGGTTTTAATAATTTAACCATTACAGACTTTACTGATTAACTAATATGACTCAAGAATAAACTTGCTCAGAATCAATCTCAGTTTTACAATTTATGGATTAGTCATGTTTTTGTTTTTTATCATATTGTAGTAAGAGTTTCCTTCAGTTGTAACATATATTATGTTGTTAATGGTTATATACAAACTCAACTTCTAAGATTATTTTGTGATATAATGTATCATTATAAAAGGATATCTGCTACATTCATTAATACTGGTAATAGCCATGTTGCCTGTTCTCAGGGGATTAAATCCAGATGGCTGTGTACAGTTGCAGATAGATTTTTTTCTCTTAAAGCTGCTGTGATTCTTTGTATCTGGTACCTGTTTTAAAAATTGGATGTTTATTTATACAAGAATAAATATTCAACAAATATATGAATAAGTTCAAGAGAGATGGTGACAGAAACTAATGCAGTTGTGTAATAAAAAAGGGGTACTCATTTAGCTTATTTTATGACTATTCCTTATTAAAATAGCTTCATATTTTCATCCTTCAGTGATCAAAATTCTAATAGTGCTGTCTCTTAACAGGAGAATGTTATACTTAAGCAATTTTATAATGAAAAACTGTCATGAAGACAACCCACATTAAAAAAAAAACCCACCTAAAACTAAAAAGCTGTCTTCACTTTACAGTAAAAAGATACAATAACTCTCAATTCTAAAAAAAGGACCATTTTCAACTATTTACATGACTTTATGATTTGTCTTTAGATATACTTTTACATAAGGGTAGTTAGTCGCATGCCAAGTCTACATCCTGTAAATTACTGTGAGCCAGTTACATTGTGGCTATTTTGATGATAGTTCCCTAAATAAATACTACATGGAACTGGTACACCGATACATGAATAACTATTTTTCTGATGTCTCTCTTTTTTTAAGACATGAGACCACACACATATTTTGTTTTGGTGCATCTGGTCATCATTAAAATATACCTAGGGATAAATTGCTGGAAACAAAAATATAAGTATAAAAGTATTAGTGAATTTTTTTTCTTAAGCTTTACTCTGGAATGGATAATTTAATTACATGTTGTTTAGTGAAATGTACTATTTCTTTATATTTTGTTATGAATTGGTTTGTTAGAAAATGAATTGACTAAAAATTGAATAAAATGTGTTGGAGACTTGCCTATAGATTATGCAAGTTTGAATTATTAATAGTGAATTGCCTTAAAATTCAGTTTTCTAAAAAACAGTAAGATAAAAATTTAAGACAGAGGGCTGGGCACTTAGAATTAATATAGCTATCTTAACTTCATTAATATGTGGGGCCTACCAGTAAAGACAGAGTTTCTCTATTGAAGATTCTAAGTTTTAGATTTCTTTTCCCTTTTCTGATATGGTAGATCTATGGCACCTGTGCCTCTGTTTCCAGCTTTCTGCCAGTAGCAGACAAACTCCAGCTGCTCACACACGCTTGATATAGTACTCATCCAGGTTTCAGAGTTCTCTGTAATGAATTTAAATTAGCCATTATCAACCAGTTAGTGTTCACAGAAATAAGAATTTATATGCCATGCTTTCCTGAGTTGGCATTAAGCTATTTACTTAACCACAAAGCCACAACCATAACTCATTAATATAAATAATATATTTTTTAAATGCCAGAACATATTTGCTAAAAGGCCTTGAGAGTAAGTCTGTTATACTTCTCTTTCATTTTCCATAAATTTAACACAGTGTTTTTCATGTAATTAGTAATCCACAGTGCTTATTTATAAATTTAGCATAGTGCTTGTCATGTAATAAGTACTCAGAAAACATTTGGTAACTCTGAGATTTAAGATGTTAAGGAGATTTAAAAAATCCACTGTAGATGTTTCTTTACCAACCTAATCAATGTTGCTGATAGAAAGGGAACAAAGTTTGAGTGCCTATCCTTTGCAGTATGCTGTGTTAGTAGTTTACCGTACATTAACTCATTTAATTTTACTAACATCTTTTTGAGGTATTAGTTTAATTTTGGAGATGAAGAAACAGATTCAGAGAAATAATTTGGCCAAGTTACATTGCATGTAAATAACGAATCATCACTTGAACTTGAGTCATCAAATCTTTTTCCAATTTTAAAATGGACATATGGTGCTTTCTCAGTTTTTAAAGGTTGCGTTATATTCCATCTTATGGATTTTTTTTGTGCTCCATTAAATATACTAGGTTCCTTTTTTTTTTTTTAACCAAAGTTTTATTTCTCCAGTTGGAATAAGGAGTTAAGGTTCATGAGCATTATTCTTATCAAGAAATGGTGAAGTCTTGAAAGTAGTTCTGGAGAAGTGAAATAGTAGCAGAAAGGAAAACTCAGCAGAGAGGAATATGAATGGCCCTAAAAAGGGAAATAACTTTGAAAGGACAAATGCACTCAGTCTTGTCCTTAAACAAGGCTAAAGTCCTGTCACAGAAATGCAACAATGGAATGAATCCTATCTGGAGACTGCAGTTCAACTCGTGATTCTTTCTTAGTAGATTATTGAATTCACATCATCAGATTTCTATTCCTTACTGAATATTTCTACTGTATTGTAACATTTTCCTTTGAGACTTAGCTCAACCTTCTTTATGAGATGCTTTTGAAAGTTTGAATCAACCATGATGCCCTAAAAACCTCCCTTCCTAGACCATTTGTTTTTCTGTACAACCGTGGCAGTTAATCAAATCACTTCTGTACATTATTTTGTAAATAGAGAATCTAACACTTGATTCTTAAATTGTGTTCTAAATTCATTTTTAATCATAAATAGTTTTGTTATTATGTTTTTCAAATGTATTGGTACTTTTAAAATATATTTTTTTATATTAAAGCCTTCAGGTGATTAGAAATCACACGTTAATTTATTTGTCCTACATTTTGCTATACATGATGCATGCTTACAAAGAATAACTTTCCAGGCCTAGTCAGGGAATTAAATTAGAAAAATTTTATTTTAAACTGTTTTATTGTGTAGAAAAGTCTACAGTTGTTTAAATGGCCCTCAAGTTTTTTTTTCAAGAATGTATATAGTTCTCTCTCCCCCCGTCCCTCCCTCCCTCACCCCTTCTTCTCACTCACTGTCCTTCCTTCATATATATATATATATATATATATATATATATATATATACATATATATATATATTTATACACACACACACACACACACACACACACACACACACACACACACATATATATTCACACAAACATGTATAACATACAGATACATCCCTATTACAATGAGAAAACAGCACAGGAATTAATAGAAAAGCTGAATTTGAATGCCTGCTTAACCTCTTATTAGTTTGATCTTGAGTAATTTAGGTTCTCTGAGCCTGAATTTTTTATTTTCTGTGGAATAGGGTCATAGGTATGGTATCTGACACTTTGATAATACTCATTAAATATTTATTACTCTTAGTTGACTGTTAATCTCATATTATTGTACAGATGATAATGGTACATTAAAAATATGATTTTTGTAATGAATGTGGCTTTTTATCAGTGATGGTATATTAATATTTGCGAGGTGGGAAGGAAAAAAAAAGTTTTAATTTGACATCGATAGGTTTTATTTTTTGTTTATAAAAGTCATTTATGTAGTTAACATAGTTACTTGTATACCTCCTAATATTTCCTTAGTGTGCATAGATAGGAGTTCAGAAAGAATGAATCAAAGGCATATACCTTATAATAATTTTAGGTGCCTCTGGCTTTAAAACAGGGAAAAGGTACTTGAGGCAAGAGATGTAAAAACTGATCACTTTGCTCCTTATGGGTAGAAAGTGGAATAAAAGATAACCTAGTATATAGGAATAGGTTCAGAAATGAGCCTATCGTTCTTTCTTGACTAATTTCTATTTTAGATGATTATAAATAATGATATATATTGATATATAAAATTAAAACACTTAGAAATTGTCCTCCATCTTGTATTTATAGAATACCAATCTATTTTATGATTTTAAAATAAATATGTTAAAACTACTAAAGCTCAATCAGAAATTTTTTGTTATTTTTGGTTCTCTCCTATCCTTATACTGTTGTTGTTGATAAAATTTAGATATATTCCCTGAATTTTCAGTTAAAATTTTCTAATTTGTAACTCCTATTTCAGTTACACACTGCATCGGTATCTATTATGTCCTTGGGACTTTTCAAGAATCTAGAGCTACAAAGGTGATGATGCCCTTGAACAGCTGGTAACATGATAGATCATAGGTATGGTAGGTAGTCTAGTACAATTTTCTACAAAGGAAGGACTAGCCGTCAGTCCCTAGGTGGCTTTATACAAGAACTCTTGCATGTGATTATATCTGAATTGGCTTCATTAGGATAAGGATAAATTCACCAAGGGATGACATTGGAAGAAGGGTGGGGTAAATATTTCTTTTATGCTAGGCTTGGTCGTGTAAATGAAATGGCATGTTTCTGAGACTGAATAAAGCAGTGGCTCCTCAATTTAGGCTTCATGTGAAAACTGTGAATGAAATTTATTAAAAAAATACTGTTTTCTTAGGTGCTCCCCATCCAGATGTAAGATTTCGTATGAGGTGTGGTGTAGGTAGAGAATGAGATAGTAGCAGGAAATGAAACTATTAAAATAGGGAGGTCCAGATAGTTTCTTGGTTATACATGCTATGCCAGTTTTATCCTTAGGAAGCCACTGAAGGTTTTTAAACAAGGGGTGGGGGGCTTTGTTCTTTTAGTCTTGTTCACACTTTATAAAGCCTTTTTCTTCTTTCTGTTTGCTGTTCTGTCAACGTTTTGTATCTTTTAGGGAAGTTGGAGCTTTAACATCAATGTCCTTTTCAAAGAGTACTTTTCAAAAATTTGCATGCTATATTTTGTCAATTTATTCTGTAAATATTTATTGATGCATGGTGTGTGCTAGGGGCTACTTTAGGCATGCAGAATACAAGAGTGAACAGAACACAGTCCCTGCCCTTAAAGAGGAGGCAGGTACATTAGATCAACAACTGAAATTGAACTCAATTTCTTACAAACTTGTTTTTCCACTTGTGTTTCTCTGTCTTAGAAAATTATTTACTCACATGCTCAAAACAAAAACTTTAGTGTCATCCTTGACTCCTCCCTTCATCTTCTCACTCCTCTATGATCATCAGGTCCTATTAATTAGGACACCTATATATCTCTCATGTGACTTCACTTAATCTCCCTCTGTATTGCCTCAACTCTGCTCCGTGCTAATTATTTTAAGTCGACCTCTACTGCCTCCCAATTGTCTTCTTGCCTACCCTCTTCCCTTTTCCAGTCCATTCTCAACCTTGCAACTTGAGGGATCTTTCTATAATAAAAGTTTCTAGCCCTTAACTTTTTTAAATTAAATGTTTGTTTATTAAACAAATTTAACTTTATTTTTGATAAAAATTATACTTAAGATATACAATGTGATATTTTGATAGATGTATAAATTGTGATTACGACAATCAAAATAATTAATATGTCTATCACCTCCCATAGTTACCTTTTTTTATATGTAGTAAGAATGCCAGAGAATACTACTCTCAGCAAATTTTGAGTATATAACACATTATTATTATTACCTGTAGTCACCATGGTCTATATTAGGTTCCCAGAACTTACTCATAACTGAAAGCTTGTATGCTATGATCATTATCTCCTCTTTCCCCCATCCCATGGCTTTTTGATAACCACCATTCTACTCTCCGTGAACTTTACTTTTTTCTTCTACTTTGTTAGATTCCACTAAGTGAGATCATATGATATTTGTCATTTCATATCTGAATTATTTCACTTAGCATAATGTCCTCTAGGTTCATGCTTTTTATTGCAAATGGCAGGATTTCCTTTTACAAGGCTGAATAATATTGTTTGTGTGTGTGTGTGTGTGTGTGTGTGTGTGTGTGTGTGTGTTTGTGTTTGTGTATCACATATTTTTATCCATTCATCTACTTGTGGGTATTAAGATTGTTTCCATATCTTGGCTTAACCTTTAATTTTTTATGGCTTTTATGATTTGGCTTTCATTTTCCTTTATAGCATAATTATCTCACCAAGTAGCAAAAAGAATGAATCATTATATAATTAGTATAAAGAATGTGTACTTTCACTGACAGTATTATTTTCAAGTAATAAGTGCCATTTTAGTTTTTTTAAACGTCATTTATCATATTAAATTGCTGTTTGTTTCTGTGAATAAGTTTGACATTACCTTTGTAGTTTTAAGTTTGTTTTAATTATATGAGATAGAACAACAAGGAGTTTATATCTGTTTTATTTCTAAATATTGGAATAACTAAAATAAGACACCTAAGAGAATGGGCTTCAAGAATTTTCTTTAAAAGGTGTCAGTACACAATTAAAATTTGGGAAACATCATTCTATAAAGTCAGTGAGGGCAAGGACTATATCATATTTGCTCTTACATTCTTAGGTCCTAATTCTGTGCCTGGCACATAGTAAATACTCAGTCAATATTTTTTTAATTAGGGATTGCTTCTGATGTGTAAACTCATGCACTTTGGAACTCTGCTTGTTTTTTTAGGACATACTTTGAATATCATTCTCAGGATTTCCTAACAAGTCTATCAAAATCTCTTGATCTAAGAGTGTTTTCTTTTTTTCTCACCTTTATGATCCTGATCATAATACTTTCAAAAATTAAAAATAACTCATTTTGAAAATAAGCTGCTATAAAGCAACACTAAATTATAACCATCTCTGAAATTACAGTACAGAAAGCTTTTATTTCAACAAAGAGGGACCAATAAGTAAAACTTGTGTACATTAAAAAATTTAAGAAACTAATGTATTTTTATAACATGTTTATATTTTTCTTTTTATTCTGAGGTAATTTTAAACTTACAGAAAATTGCAAAAATTGTACAGCATTCCCATATGCCTTTCACTCAATTTCTCCCAAGGTTAACAATGTACAATTATCAAAAACAAGAAATTGACATTAGTTGGATTGGTATTATTAACTAACCTTTAGTCATAAAAAATTCAGATTTCACTAGATCTATTAACGTCACTTTCCTACTTCAGGATCTCTTCCATGTATCTTTAGTCTTCTCCAGTCTGTGACAGTTCCTTAGTCTTTCCTTGCCTTTCATGAACTTGACACTTTTAAAGAGTACTGGTCAGTTACTTTGTAGAATGTTACAAAGTTTAAGTTAGTGCAATATTTTCTCAATATTAGATTGCAGTTATGCATTTTTGCCAAGAACATCACAGAAGTGATGTGTTCTTCTCATTGGATCATCAGGGAGTCATGATGTCGATATGTCTTATTATTGATACTGTTATCACTGATTAGTTGGATGAGATATTGTCTGCTGGGTTTCTTCACTATCATGGTACTATTTTTTTTTTTAATTTTTCTCATGGTACTTACATATTTGGGAAGATACTTTGAGACTATGTAAATTTTGCTTCTCCTTAAAATTTTATCCACAAAGCTTAGAACCCATTGGTACGTCATATTTACTTTAGTGGTCTAATGTGCTTATTTGGAATTCTTCTGTAAGGTAAAGGTATCCCTTTTCTCCTGTTTGTTCATTCATTCAATTATTTAATTATGTCAATATGGACTTGTGGACTTTTTTAATATTTGAAGTTCAGAATTCAATAATATTGTCATTTCTGTTGCTTAAATTTTTCTAACTTTGGTTATGGAGAACTTTCACTGGTTGGCTCCTATGTACTTTGACATGCCTTTTTTGAGAGCTTCTTTACTTTCTGGTATTATTACAAGGTATTCTAGTCTCATGTAGTTTCTCTCTGTCTCTGTATTTTAATCAACTATTTCTCCAGAGAAACCTGATTTCTTTAATGGAGGCTGATGTTTAGAAACTAAGATCTTAGTATTACGTATGCTCCTTGGTGTTGGGACATCATCGCTCCTCAGCCCTCTCAAAGGACAGAACTGGGGAATATATGTATACTGACCCATGTAAACAGGTCCACATTTATTTCTGCATCTCTCTGGAAAACATAGAAATACAGATTCTTTTTTAAAGCCAGAAGTATCTATTTGTAAAACATAGAAATACAGATCTCTGTTTTAAAGCCAGAAGTTAATATAGGTGCCTTCAACTACTGTCCAGTACCATAGGATTTATTTTAGCCTTTACCTTTCCTTATTTGTAAGTTTTTCTTTTTCTGATAGTGATAAATCTGGCTCTCATTATCTACAATATGCTTGTTTGTTCAACTCTAGCATATTCATAAAGTAACAGAAGTGCTTAATAAAATAAGTGGAATATGGCATTTATATAGTTATTTTCTCTAGCTTTAACACTGTCTAATCAAATGTTTTCCAAAATTGTCTTTATACTATTAACTAGTAATACAGTCAGTCAGGTTCGTTTGTTAAAGTTTATATTTCATTTTGTGACCTCCTCCTCCAGTCCTGGTGGTTTTAAAAAATGCATAATATAAGATTCATTTTTGTGTTGCATATTTCTGTGTGTTTTGGCAAAGACATACTTGTAGTTCCATCACCAGAGTATGAGAAAGAACACTTCCATCATTCCACATGTTTACGTTTTGGAAGAAAATATTAAAAGTTGTTTGGTACTTAAAATTCATAAGAAAGTTTTTGTGTGCATTTTGCTGATGTTCTAATCTGGATAATCGAGCATTTAGGACTCTAAAAGAGAATAGGAGGGATGCTTCACTTCTTAGTTATTTGTTATCCATTGTAGTGCCAGAACATGGCTTTTATTTTTTTTTTACATTTCAAAGAATTGAGATATTTCATATAATAAATTGAGACTTTTTAAGCAAAAATAATTCACAATATATAATCAGATATTTACTTTAAATACATAAACTTCTATATTGTCACTCTCTCCTCTTCCTTGTTCCATAAACAAAAAGAGAATAGTTTAAAAGTGACAAAATCTATTTTTTTCAATATTACTTTTGTCTTTCTTAGATAGGTACGGAGCATTTCAATGAGTCTTTTACCTGAGAATAATTTGCCTTCCTCCCCTTCTCCTTTTTTAAAAATTAGTTTTATGTAGTTTTAATTAATACACAAAAGATTGAACACATATAATGTGCACACACTTGTGATACCCTCACCTCAGAGTCCTGAAAACACATCATCACCTTCAAAAACTTATTGTGTGCTTGTGTGCATTTTGCAGTATGAACATTTAACATCCCGTCTGCCCTCTTAACATTTTAAAGTGTACCATACGGTACTGTTAACTATGAGAACTGTGTTGTACAGCAGACCTCTAGAGCTTGTTCGTCTTCTGTAACTCACCCTTTATACCTGCTGAGCAGCAACTCCCCATTTCACTCTCCCCGTAACCCCTGGCAACCACTACTCTGTTCTCTGCTTTTATAATTTAAATACTTCATGTAAGTGGAATCATGTCCTTTTGTGACTGGCTTATTTCACTTAGAAGTAATGTCCTTTATGTTCATCCATGCTGTTGCAAATGGTGCACACAGCATTTTATTAATCTGTTATCTGTCAATGGACATTTGAGTTGTTTCCATATCTTAGCTATTATGAATGATGCTTCAATAAACATGAGGGGTAGATATCTCTTTGAGATTCTGATTTCATTTATTTTGGATATATACCCAGAAGGGAGATTGTGGAATCATTTTTAATACTTTGGGAACCTCCATACTATTTTCCATAGTGGCTATACCATTCTACATTCTCTCCTTCTTGAATACGTACCTGGTCTCTATGAGTGATTCGCAAGGAGCCATTCTCACTTTTTCACTTGAGAAGGAAGAGAAAGAGATTACATTTCCACCTAAGTTAACAGTACAGAGTTTGCTTAAAAGGCACAATTCAAGCCTTTCTCCTCCCCTAACCACTCAGCTTATTTGGTTTTCCAAGGATAGACAATTTCTTTTCTTATAGGCATAAACCACCCTAAACTTTTCAGTTCTCAGACTTTTTTAGGTAAAATGAATGCTCTAAAGACTAAGAGTTTTCTTTACAGAAGCTAGAGTGTTATTTCCTCCCATCCTCACTCCTCGCCCCAGAACAGAATATTATCACCCCAACTCCATTTGCATTGTTGCCCAGCTCCATTTGCACAGTGCCTCCCCACTGTCCCTCTTCCTGCTCCAGATTAGCTACTATCCTGATTTTAAGCACAGATTATTTTTTTTCTGTTTTTGACCTTGATATTAGAACCGTACAGCACACTGTGCATAAGTTTCTTTCACTCAGCTTTGTATTTGTGAGAGTCCTCTATTTGTTGCATATTAAAGCTTAGAGGGAAGTTTAAGGTTGAGTCGAGACTCTTTGTTTAAGCTTTGAGAGTGAGGGTGGTGGTGGGACTACAGTTATTTTATTATTTTATTTTCTGGTGGTGTTTGGCTAGAGTAGAGCAGTTATTTGTTTTGTCTTACTAGGTTGCCTCCTATTTTTGGTAGAGAGAGCAGGCTTTTCTTGGGCCCTTTTTTTTTCCCCCCCTGCATCCATTGGCATTCTTGGATTGTGGACTTTTCCAGCAAGCACTCTGGCATAGATGAGGCAAAAAGAAAACCCAGAGAACTTACCATCATGTCATTCTTCTGGTCCTGAGATTCATAGCCAGTCCTCCTCCTTGTTTCCACTTTTCCAAGCCTTCTTATGCTTGCTTTTTTTTTTTTTTAATATTATGACCAAAGTTTTTAGCTGTATTTAGTGGGAGAATTAGGGAAAAGCATGTTTATTTCATCCTTCTATAAGTGGAAGTCTATTTTACCATTGATCTGTTTTATTACCTTTGAGATCATTAGGAAAAATGAAATATTTTATGCACATACAGTTAGCAATGAATATATTAGCCTAAAACAAGGACTTTTAACAGAAATTAATGTTTGTTAAAATATAATTTCATGTAATTCTGTTTATAGGAAATACAAACTGAAGGATTCTAACCCTGTGTAAATTTAAATTTCTATTTTTAATTGCAGAATCTCTTAGCTGAAAAAGTAGAACAGCTGATGGAATGGAGTTCCAGGCGTTCAATCTTCCGAATGAATGGTGATAAATTCCGAAAATTTATAAAGGCACCACCTCGGAACTATTCTATGATTGTTATGTTTACAGCTCTTCAGCCTCAGCGGCAGTGTTCTGTGTGCAGGTGATTTGTTTTTTAAAAACTATTTTCTCTTGTTTAAACATTTAAGATAAATATATATAGTAGAATTAAATAGTTGTTCAGTATTGTAGTCAAATAAAACTGTGCATTTAAAAGTAAGTTAAAATCATTGTAGTTTAATAGGCTAATATTCTTTTATTGTGTGAAATATTTACTGACCAATTCAACATATAGTCATAAAAAAGAAAGATTTGTCTTTATGTCCTATATAAAGGTAAGTATATGATAGAATTTTGGTTCAGATATTGCCTTGTAGGTCATTTAGTTATATTTTGTAGACAGTGAAGTAGTAGCCCCTTTAGACATACTCTCTTTTAACAGTTTAATAGAGGGAACATGCTTGATAGGGAAGTTCATTTACTTTTCAATATCTCCAGTGATTAGAACTTGCTTCCTGTTAAATGGAGGTAAGCAGTTTGAGATAAATGAAATGTTTTTTAGTTAGGAATGTACTAAAGAAAATTTGGGACAAATACAAATATAATACATATTCAGTAAATGCTGTTGTTTAATTTTTTTTTTAAATAATTGTAGGTTCATGTCCACTTGCAAGAAATAATAGACAAATCATATACCTTTTACATATTATCTTACACTGGTAACATCTTATAAAACTAGTACAGTATTATCATAAGCAGTGTTGGTATCGATACACTCAAGTAAAGAACAGTTTTGTCACTATCAGAATCCCCCCATTACCCTTTATAGGCACCCCACACACTCATTCCACTCCTCACCTCCAAAATTAGTTCTCCATTTCTGTAATTTTGTCTTTTCAAGACTGTGAAATGGAACCATACAGTTTATGATCTTTTGGGTTTGGCTATTTTTAACTTAAGATAATTTCTTCAAACTCCATCCAAGTTGTTGCATTTATCAACAGTTCATTCTTTTTATTACTGTGTAATATTCCATGGTATGGACGTACCACAGATTATTTAACCATTCATGTGTTAAAGGACATCTGAATTCTTTCTGCCTTTTGCCCATTTCTAATTGTATTTCTTTTTTTTACTGGTTTTGATAGTTTTATATATATATATATATATACATATATATATATATATGTATGTATTGTATGTGTGTGTATATATAAATAATATATACATATATATATTTTATATATATATGTGTATATATATACACATATACAGTAGATACTAGTCTTTCATCAGATATGGGGTTTTCAAATATTTTCTTTTAATTTATGGCTTATGTTTTCATGCTCATAACAGGATCCTTTGCAGATTTTAATTTTGAGGAGCTCAAATTTATTAGTTTCTCCTTTTATAGTTCTTAATTTTGTTATCAAATTGAAGAACTTGCTTAGCCTTAGATCCCAAAGTTTTTTTTTTTTCTCAGATTTATAGAAAACTTTTTCTTATAAAGCTTAGTTTTATGTTTTACATTTTGATGTGATCTTTGGGAGACAGCATTCAGTCTTTCATCATTAAGTATGATATAGCTATAGGATTTTTGTAGATGTTCTTTATCAAGTTGAGGAAATTTTTTTATTTTTTAGTTACAATTAACATTCAGTGTTTTAGTTTCAGGTATACAGCACAGTGGTTAGACATTTCTATAGTTTATGAAGTGATACCCACCTGGCGCCATACATAATTATTGACTTTATTCCCTATGCTGTATTTTACATTCCTATGACTGTTTTGTAACTACCATTTTGTACTTCTTAATCTCTTTCACCTTTTTTCACCTAGCCCCCCAGCCCAGCCCTCCTCCCATTTGGTAACCATCAGTTCTCTGTGTCTGAGTCTGTTTCTGTTTTGTTCATTTGTTTTGTTCTTTAGATTCCACATTTAGTATTTGTCTTTCTCTGTTTGATTTATTTCACTTCTATGTCCATCTATGTTGTCACAATGGCAAGAGTTTATTCTTTTTTTATAGCTAAGTAATATTCCATAGTATATATGTACCATGTCTTATCCAGTCATCTATTGATGGGCACTTAGGTTGCTTCCATATCTTAGCTATTGTAAATAATGCTTCAATGAACATAGGGATGCATATTTTTTCAAATTAGTGTTTTGGATTTCTTTGCATAAATTCCTGGGTCATAAGACAGTTTTCTCTTTTTAATTTTCTGAGGATCTGTATGCTTTTTTCCCATAGTGGCTACACCAATTTGCAATCCCATCAACAGTGCATGAGGGTTTCATTTTCTCCACATCCTTGCCAACACTTGTCGTTTGTTAATTTATTAATATCCATTCTGATAGATGTAGTTGATATCTCATTGTGGTTTTAATTTACATTTCTCTGATGATTAAGAGGAAGTTGTTTATTCCTAATTCTCTGAGAAATAAAAACCCGAATGGATGTTGAATTTTGTCAAAATTTTTTTGGTATCATTTGATATGATTTTGCTTCTTTAACCTATTGCTATAGTAGATTACATTGACTGATTTTTAAATGTTGGACCAGTCTAGCATTTTAGAATAAATCACACTTAATTGTGGTACATTATTCTTTTTATGCATCTATTTACTAACATTTTGTTGAAAATTTTGTATCTAAGTTCATGATAGATATTGATTTTTATCATTTTTTACATTTTTATATCATACTGTTTTGTCCAGTTTGGATGTCAGTATAATATTGGCATCATAAAATCAGTTAGGGATATTTCCTCATTTTTTATTTTTTGGAAGAGATCGTATAAAATTACACAATTTTAGATTGTGTTACTACTTATTTAAATGTTTGATAGAATCTCCAGTAAAACCATTTGGGCCTGGGTATTTCTTTCTCAAGAGGCTCTAAATTATAAATTCCATTCCTTAATGGTTCAGGTCAGCTCAGGTTGTCTTATTTTATATTGGCTGGCCACTTTTTTTTTTTTTCCCAAAAACAAATTCTTTGTGTGCAGTGGCTCCACATCCAAACTCTCCACATTGTATATTCATTTGTAGACTTTATGTAAATGTTTAAATCATTTTGAACTGTAGTGGAAACTGAAGATATTGGTAACATGGGTCAATGAGAAAAGAGAAAAAACAGTTTTGCTTATACTAACTTGCAGAAAGAGAATTTCAGTGTTCTGAAATTTTAAAGAGGGACCTTTTTACAACCTATCCATGACAAAATGGGTAGAGAAGATGGTGAACAAAAGTATTTTGAAAAACAACACCTAGATGATTCTGAGTTCCCCTCATATTAAATTTGAGGAATAGTATTCAAGTGAGCATTAATACAGTTTCCAGAACGTGGCTAGCACACATGGATAGGGTACATGCACCTTAAACAAAGGGATGCTTTGAAGCCCTACATAGGCAAAAAATAATTGCTGTTTTGGTGTAAGAGTTCAATTTCCACTGAAAATACCGAATGTCTTCTGGCATGCTATGATGCCATATGTATTTTAGGGAAATCATTCACTTGCTCCTAAAATTTGAAAAGATTGGTTTCCTATATTCACTATATGAAGAAATATGTTTATTTGATCATTATACTTTTGGCAGCTAAAGTCAAGAACTACTTTATCATCATAGTATTTATTTCACAGTTACATATAATTATATATATATTCTGATAACAACCATAACATACTGTTATATGATATATGCTTTAGGTAATACTTTATTTAAGGCATTATGTTGATAAATGAATACTTAAATATTAACTTAATTTTTTCAATGACCCCTAGATCAAAATAACCTTTTTTTGTGTGTGATAGCCTATTTTATAATTAACTTTTCAATTTTAGAATAGTTTTAGATTTATAAGAAGAAAAGGTTGAAGTTATTAGAAAAAAGTTAAGGTAATTTATAGGTCAAGGTGGAGGTAGGTTATTAGAAAGAACAGGTGATGCTTTGGAGGTAAATAAAAAATGTAGAGCAGATAGATATATAATTCTCATACCCAGATATTCTGACTTAATTGTTTGGGGATGGGTCCAAGGCAGTGACATTTACAGAAATATGATCTTGGTGATTATGATGTGCAACCAGTTTAGAGAAAGAGAAGGCAAGAAGCAGGTTTATGGTTTATAGTTTTTATTTATTTTCATTAAAGGCAATGAGAATGGAAGGTTTAACTAATTGGATAACCATATGGTATTGAAGATTTTTTTCAAACTAAAATACCCAGCATTTTAGTGGAGAATTTGTAGAATTAAATGATTTTCTTCCCCAATACTCAGCAATTTAGGAGCAAGAGCACCCTCCTTAGAGATTAACACTTGTGGTTTATGGTATAAAGTGGATTAGGCAAATGATTTGAGAGTCTTAAGAGTGTATTTGAAATCTGTAACTCTGGGTTCAAAGTTAGATATGATCAATAGAAGCTAGGAAACAGCTGCAAAACTAGTTGTGATATAATTAATTCATTTTCATAAGGTGAAGAACAGGTTTTATGTGAAAATAGGATGGATTAAAAATTAAGAAGTTGTTATAAAGGGTTTATTTAATAAACAATTTATTGAAGTATAATATAGATGATTTTTGATGTTGTAGAGAGGCTTGAGGAATTATAAGGCTATATAGTGTCTAGGGTATAATCATATATGTTGACATTACTCAGGATGATAATGAGATTGGCAAGGAGGAATATTAAATGAGCTATAGAGGGATGCCTTGGAATTATTAGATGAGGATGATAAATTTAGATTGCAGGATAATATAAATTCAAAGAAAGATCTGTTAAATAATTGTGGTTGAGTAGTGTTCTGAGATTTACTATTATGGAGTCAAGAGAGTACTAACTGTGACCCATAAGATAATGGGCAGAGCTCATCAAAGAGATCTCAGGAGACAACTAAGATAAAAGCATAAAGAATGTCAAGAAAAATTATTCAAATTATATTCATGTATTCTAAATTAAGCCTCAAAGGGAGTTGTAGATCCATTGAGAAAGGCATCCTATCATAAGCAGCCATCTTTATTTATTTATTTTTTTTACATGAATTAAGTACTGGATCCTTCTTCAGTGTAAGTTTCAATCATTTTTATAATACTGCTATAATTTTTATAATTCTGTAGAATAATTGAAAAGTCCCTAGCTATATTAAAATCTTAATGCTTTGTGAGACTTTCTGCTTTTTTACTTTTCTTTATGAAAAAGTGACATTTATTTTTACTGTTAACTTGCACTTAGATTCTCCAGTTGCTTTTAGGCTGGTGAATGAGCTGTTGGCTGCCGTGTAAGCCCTCTTAGCAAATCATTCTGCTCTCCCTTCACACAGTTTATTCACAGATTTTAGAATTCAATTCTCACCTTCTTTCAGTGTTAACATCTAAATCCTGGGCCAAATAAAGTTGTTAATTAAGACTGCTCAATACAGTTCTCACCTCTCCTGTGTGTTAACTCCAACTTCCTTTATCAAATTGTACTAAAGGGAATATTACCCATAATTGCTAAGTCTTTTAGATGTAGTCTACTATAAATTTACTCATCTCTTCCAGAAGTCACTAAAAATTCTAAGAGTAAGATATCCTCTTCTATGGTAATTACTGTGGATCAATAGATGTAAGGAAAAAAAATTCAGGTGAAGGAAAATCAAAAAGTACACGTAGAATCAAGCAGGATGTATGCACAACTAAATTTTTGGCGATAACATGGAGATTAATATATTATTAGACTTAAATGAAAAAAGTAATTACAAAAGTATTATAAAGGGGAAGGTGAATAAATTATTACATTGACATATTAGATGGTAACTGGCTGATAACCTTCCTCTAAATAAAGATTGTTTTCTATGTATAAACTATTGGGAGTGTGTTATCCTGTGACACACCCTTCCACTGTTTTCAGTGACTTTCATTATTTGTGTTAAATTGTAGCAGTCACTGAGCTCTTTTTATTTCCTATGTTATTTGTATATAAAGTCCAGCTTCAGTCCCTCATCTTTTTTATTTCAAACTACCGAAAACTGACACAGTAATAGTATCATTCTCACTACTAAAAAGAGTAGGTCTGTAAAAATCCATTTTATAGATGAGAACATCAAAGCTGAGAGATTATAATTTATCCAAAGTCACGCAGCTAATACCTGTCAGGGTTGGGATTTGTGACTCCAGAGCTAATAGAGTTTAACGCTTCCCTTAAGTGCACACATTCATCATTGCCTTTACCCTGTGAACTGTAATTTGCATTTTGCTTTTGCATTTCCAATTAAGATTATTAATCTTTTAGGGCAAGGATCCATCAGTCAGCATTTCTTAAACTCATTAGATCATGAAAAGCTTTTATTTAGAGTAACATCTCATAACAGGGACTGTTAAGTTAGAGCTGACCAAAACCATGTGGAAAAGCTCATCAGCCTTTGTTTCATTAAAGTGTAGTCACATTTTTATGAGATTAGATTCTAAAGCAAGCAGCACATAAGGTGAGAATTGTGTATAGATAAAATTACCCTTGTGCCTCACTTAATGTTCTTGCAAGTGCTTTGTAATGGGTGTTGGGACTATAGCCCTCATCATTTCCTCTATGCTGTAGATAATATTTCTCTATGGCCTTAATTATTGTCACCCTAATATGCCTGGTTTCATGAGCAAATATTTCACTTCTTTGGCAGACCCTCCTAACATTCATACATTCTTTCCCTTATTTGGTTAATACATGAGAATTGTATTATATATATTATGTAAATACAATATATAAGTTTATGTATTGCATTTGATTGTTATGCCTCTTCAGTTTCTTTTAATCTGTAATATTCTCACACTCTTAACGTGGGCTACCTTTTTAAAAATATTGTCTACATCTTTAGATGTCCATTTTTTTGGACTTGGCTGATTGTTTCCTCATGATTCAATTCAATTTTTTTTTTTTTTTGCAGGAGTACTGTAACAATTATTTGTGTACTTCTTATTCCATCAGATCATGCTTGATTCACTCAGGCTTGATTGAATCCATGACCAGTTTGATATAAAGGATGCCCTATGGTTTTGCTGAGCTCCATCTAGTTTATTTATTTATTTTTTAATTTAAAGGCACTGAGATCTTTTTATTTTCTATGTTATTTGTATGTGAAGTTCAGCTTTAGTCCCTCATCTTTTTTATTTTAAAGTATAGAAAATGGACACAGTAGTACAAGGATACAGTCCACCCTTTATCATGATTCATTAATTATTAACATTTGCCACATTTGATCTTGATCTTTTCAGTATACCTCAAAAATGAATTACGTATCAACAAATGTACATATAACTTGTAGACATCATGAACTATCACTGCTAAATGCTTTAGTGTGCATCTTTTAAGAAAAGGAAATTTTTACACAAATCAGAATACCATTATCATTTTTAAGTGAATTGACATTCAATTATACAATCTTATTGTACTGTTCATGTTTAAATTTTATCTTTGTCTCCAAAATGTCTTTTATAGTTTGCCTCCCTGTCCTAATTTTGGATCTTGTCAAATTTTGTATATTTCATTTGATCATTATGCCTCTTTAGTTATTTTTAATCTGTAATGTTCCCACACTCTTAACATGGGCTACTTTAAAAAAAAAAAATTCAGGCCAGTCACCATGTAGAGTGTCCATTCTCTAGATTTGTCCTCATGATTAAATTTAGTTATTTATTTTATTTTTGCAGAAGTACTATAGCAGTTATTTATGTACTTCTTATTGCATCAGATCAGGAGGTGCATAATGTTAGGTTGTTTGAATACATATATCCATTCATAAACTTTGCCTGAATTTGGTATTACATTGTTGATTGTAAAGTGGTGGTTTTTTAAAATTCTGCCCTATCTTGCATAGTAATTGAGATACTCAAATGGCAAAAGTGAGGTACAAAAAGCTCTTCTTTTCTTTACTAATCCATGACCATAATTATTTTTCATTTTTTAAGTTGTCCTAAATTTGACCAGTAGGAACCAACTCCTCTGCCATGACATGCCTCCAATAGTCTTTGTATTCTGGCTCAGCAAGATAATTCTAAGCCTACGTTATACTTTACCTGTAACAGTGACATTGTAGTCTGAAAAGATGTAGACAGTAGCCTTAAGAGGTAGCCAATATTAGCCCTAAGAGGAGGTTATAGGCTCAATATAATCAGTTTGCCAAAAACGGATGAAGATAATCCTCTGACCAATAGGATTCCTGCTCCAAAAAAATAAGCAGGCCAAGTTTTGGTAAGAGTCCCAAGTCCAGTATGCACTGTATGTGCATGAAATTGTAATCAGTTCATGATGGTGGATGCCTTGCCATGTCTGTTGTAATAATGAAGTCAGGTAGCAGTGGTGGCAATCTGGGTCATGGAGGCTTGAATACAGATGATGAATCTTTACTGTTGGCATCCACATCACTAACCTATTAGTGATCATTTGGTAGGTATGATTTGTTTCACAAAAGAATGGTGTCTTCAGAGAGGTGTGTCTTTAACCTACCAATCTGTTGTCTTCCAATTGGCAGTCCATATGGTTAGGCCATTGGCAAAAGTCAATAAAATTGTAATAAAGTATTTATCAGAGGGACCCTCAATCAGAACTATGAGGACTGCCTTGAGCTCTGCACACTGAGTATTATATGCCTTGGTATTACATATAAAGTGAACTGCGAATTAAGGGCCACATTGAGCCATTGGTTTTGCTTCTGTTGGGCAATAAGATTTTCTCTCAAAAGGTACTATCTTTTTTTATTTTTTATTTTTTTTAATGTAAGACAAATAGGCTGCCATGGCCAGGTCAGCTGCACTCCTGAATATACCATTTACATTTAACAAGCACAGCTTAGTAGATCCTTCTCACCTTATTAGTCACCAGGTCCAAGTTGCCTAACCTCAAAATAGGGATATCAGGCATTTACTTGTACTTGGTAGCCATGTCAGGCATGTGGCGTGTTCAGAAATCATAAATGAGTACTAATAAGTAGAACTCATGTTTCCAAACAGCAACATTTTCCATCACAAAGGCTTGTAGTTTGAAAGGGTCATTACGCTTGTGTGTCCCCAAATATAGATAGTAAGCCACCGCTTGCTGGACATATCCAGCACAACCTGTTGGATTGACCCCTACTCAGAGGACTCTATATAGATGACTAAGAAAAAGGCTCAATTAGGGGATATCCTTACGTTAGTATCTAAAAGCCTATTTGTTGTCGAGCTTCCATTTTGGTGATGGAAGCTGAAGAGAGCAGTTTTTCTTTGACTGCTGGAGACACTGAGCATTCTGAGTGTGCTCACATAGTCAAAGTGCTGCGTTCTTGACTGTGATGTTTGTTTTTGTACTTGTAAGCCCCTTCATTTATATTGGCCAGCAGTCACTGTTCTCATCCACCAAGTCTCAGATCTTTTATTCAGTATTTCCCAATTCAGGTGAGATTCTTTCATTTTGGAGGTGATTTTTTTTCCCCTTGTGTTCCAGCTCTGCTAGGATTTCTCTCCTTTTTCACAGTTTCCACCTTACTTCCTGTTCTTGCATGGGTTTCAGGTTGCAGATGCTAATTTTTTCATTTTTGTATACCTTTATCTTGTGAAGTATTCTTTTTTTCCTTGTTATGCTATAGGTATAAATAGTTTTGTTTGTTGTTCTGGAATATCTGCATAGTATTTAGAAACTAGTAGTTTTTTTTTTTTTTTTTTTTTATCCTATAGGAACCCAGTAGTTTTTCAGATGGAGTTTTCATCCTAGTAGGAAAATTTGGAGTCTGACCATGAGAAAGTTCTTTGAAACAAAAACTATCATACTAATATGATGATGATGTGTTGATGCTAGATCACATGCAATTCAGGGCTTTGCAGTTTCTGTGTGCTTACTAGGATTTTTTTGAATGAAATGAATGAGAATACATATTGGAGAAAAACAGATTGAAAGATTTTTTATTATACAGTTACAAAAGTAAATAGGCTATAAAATAGTATTTTACTTCTTTAAAACTTTTATTTATAAAGGTTATAACTGAAAGCATTTGTCCTGATTTCTATGATTTTATGATATGCTAATTATTTAACATATTAAGTAAGGTTTAGTGTTTATCTTGGCCCCAGACTCTGGTCCCTAGTCTCTAAATCATTCCTTATAGATGCATAGAAGGCTTGGTCCTATAAGAATGAATTCATACAGTTTAACACTTTGTTGAGTAAAACAGCTTCAGATTCTTTCTTTGTGGTAGATTATTGTCTTTGTCAGTAAAGTCTACTGAAGAACACAGCTCACTTGTTTATCAGACGGTAGTAACGGTAATGACTTTACAAACTAGTTAACACAGCTGACTTGAGATCTCTCTCCTTTGAAAGTCTTGCTGACAGGTTGGAACTTCACTAGTATGTGGAAACTTGGATATCAGGAATGTTCCCACAATTCTGTAACTGATAAGAGTGTTTTACTGTGCCTAAATTCGAAACAGTGTAGTTTATGCTGAACATCTGCTTTTCTTTTAATAGTCTGGAATTTTAGAATGTGCTAGACAGGATGTCTATGTAACTAGCTTCCTGTACAGATCTTGGACACTGCATCTCTAATGATTTTTCCTGGTAGATATCATTCCACAAGTGCTGTCACAACTCATTGTTGAAGGAATTGAGCCTTGCGTGGCTCCATTGGGAGTTCCTGGTTGAAGCGTGTGTCTAGTTTCCTTCTGACTCATTCCATGTGCCTTTTTCTTTTGCTGATTTTGCTTTGTATCCTTTCACTATAATAAACCTTAACGCTTCACCATAATAAATATGACTATGTGCTAATTCCTGTAATTTATTTAGTGAATCACCGAATTTGGGATTAGTACTGGGGACCCCCAACATAAACCTATTAATAATTCTGAAGTGTTTCTTCACATTCTTAGCAAGAAGTTATATATTTAACATCCATTTTAGTTTATTTAAGTTTTTTATTTTTTTCAGGTTTGTAGAGCTTGCTGTTTTTTTTTTTTCTTAGAAATCTTAACAAGAACTAGCAACAAAAAGAATATTTCATAAATTTGTGGCTTCTTGCAATGGAATTTGATACGACTGTGATGATACAATATTATATTGATCTTGACATTTTTTGAACCAATATTTATTGAACAGTTACTACATATAGATATCATTCTGGATACTGGGGAGGTAATGTGAACAAACTAACCTGGTGGTAACTCTTATTGATCTCAGAATCTAGTTGAAGTGCTGGACAATATTCATGTTACTTGGTTAACTTTATAATTATCCAACTCATAAACACTATGAAGGAAAAGTAAAGATCTATGAGAGGACCCTGGACTTACTTGTTAGTGTTGGTGTCAAAAAAAGGCTATTTCAGAAAGTGATAATTGAGGTAATAGGACCTACACGATGACTAGGAAGTCACAAGGTATATATATTTGGTTCAATGCCCTGGGTATGTCTTTGTGATGTGTGTGAGCCAAGTGTGTTGCGTGGCACGTGGGTTCTTCTATGAAAATAGGGTTGAAGAGAAGGAAAAAGCACATAAATCCAATTTCCAGACTAAGCTTAATTCATCGAGGAAAGCACAAGAATGATTTGGGGCCTGGTGCAGTATAAGAGGGGAACTAGCTCAAATGAGATTTGAAAGTGCAAACAGTCAATGGATTTTAAGCTGGGTGCTAAATACAGTGATATTCACATAACCCTTTGCCATTTACTAAATATTTTTATATACTTCATGCTTTTAACCTGAGTGAGAGAGGAATTATTGTTAGTATTGTCAGGATATAAAAGGAAAAATAAACTAAACGTATATGTGACTTAGTTCTAAGTTTATACATTATGAAGTGCAATGTTAGTATGTAAGTCCAGTTTTTAGGATTCACATGCTATGTATATTCTTTTTTACATGGTCAAAAGGTAACAATAGGAGTAATGTAACATTGTTTTGAAGTCATATTGAGAGTGTTATGGTTATTTTTATATTTGTTGCATTTTACACCAAATTATTATACTTTTGTGCGTTTTTTTTTTCTTTCTGCATAGATTAATATGTTTAACTTTGGGGGGGAAATGTGTTACAGAATCATTTAAGAAGGCTTTTTTTTTTTCAGTTTTCATTTATCCCAGCTATTTTCATATTTCTGTGTGCTTAAAATGTACTTGGAAAGCTGGTTCAAATATATATTCCTGGAACTGATCCTTTGAAGGGGCTGGCTAACATAACATGCTATGTGTTTAGGGATTTATATTAAAGAAAATAATCCACTTTTAGTTTCCAATTTTGCACTTACTGAGCTTTCATGGAAGTTGTCACTCCATCCTTACAACAAGTAAAAGATTAGACTGAAAAATCAACTCTTCCTCGATCCATAAGAAATCCAGTTTGGAGAGGAAGGTGAATGAATACAGGGAGTCATTGTTCACCAGAGCAGAAGACTCAGGAACAGAAACCAGTTCTGGGCCAGGAAAACCTGAACTGTACTTGATAAATTCCTGGAAGCTCAATGTGGACAGCTCTTTGAGTTAAAAACTGCGGGAGACCTAGTCAAAGGAGCCCCTACAACATGGTGAAATTTACCTCTAGGAGCTTGACCACATTCCCATAGTAAATATCAGAAAAATCCCTTGGACTTGCAGCAGGTGGAGGGGAAAGGAACCAGAGCACTGTTCTTAATAAGGCTTGGCCTCTGGGGAAAATGGTTAACCAGACCCTAACATGGTGGGGTATTATCAGAGCCTAATTGACTAGGGAAGGAAAATACCCAATTCTGTTGGACTTGAGTGTTATATATTGGAGAAAGGAAATACCCAACCCCACCACACTCCAGCCATCCTGTCCCATCTAAAGGTGGAGAATACAAAACAAAACAAAACAAGCAAACAAACAAAAAACTGAGAAACAGTTATGAAGTTCACTACCAGAGACACAGGCTCACCAGAAGATTGAGACCTAACTATAAGACTATAGAACACTTTCCTTCTCGCAACATGTCACCACTACATTACCAAAGGCCTATTTATGGCACTCTTCTTTTCTCTGGTATACAACATCTGACAAGAAAAAATTACAAGATATATCAAAAGGCAAGAAACACAATTTAAAGATAGAGCAAGCATCAGAGCCAGGCGGGCTGGGATATTGGAATGATTAGAATATGAATTTAAAATAAGTATGATTTTACAGTGATAAGGGCCCTAATGGATAAAGTAGACAACATGCAAGAAGAGATGGACAGTGTAAGCAGAGTAATGGAAATCCTAAGATAGAATCAAAAATAAATGCTAATGATAAAAAGCACTGTAATAGAAATGAAGAATGCCTTTGACAAACTAATCAGTAGACTGGACATGGCTGAGGAGAAAGAATCTCTGAGCAGGAAGATATATCAATAGAATCCTTAAAAACTGAAAAGCAAAGAAAGCAAAAGACAAAAAAAGAAAATAAAAGAAAAAAAGCAATATCCAAGGGCTGTGGGACAACTATAGAAGGTTTAATGGGGCTACCAGGAGGAGAAAAAAGGAACAGAAAAAATACTTGAAACACTAATGACTGAGGTACCTCCAAGTTAATGTCAGGCACCAAGCCACAGATTGAGAAAGCTCAGAGAACACCAAACAGGATAAATGACAAAACAAACAAAAATATCAAAACGTTATACCTTAACTACAAAAATCTAAATCAAAGAAATCTCTGAAAGAAGTCAGAAGGCAAGGAGGGGGGAAAAAACCTATAGAGGAACAAGATAAGAATGAAATCCACTTCTCAAAAACCATGCAAGCAAAAAGAGTAGAGTGATATATTGAAAGTGTTAAGAGAAAAAGAAATTCTGCACCCTGTGAAATTATTTTTTACAAGTGAAGGAGAAATAAACTTTCTCAGACAAACAAAAATTGAGGGCATTTGTTGCCAACAGACTTGCCTTGCAAGGAATGTTAAAAGAGGTTCTTTAAAGCAAGGATCCCCAACCCCCAAAACATGACCAGTACCAGCCTATGGCCTGTTAGGAACTGGGCTGCACAGAACAGGGTGAGCTGCTGGTGACTGAGCAAAGCTTCATCTGTATTTGCAGCTGCTCCCCAGCTCTAATGTTACTGCCTCAGCTTCACCTTAGATCCTTAGGCATTAGATTCTCCTAGGAGCACTGGTTCTTGGTGCCAAAAAAGGTTGGAGAACACTGCTTTAGAGAAGGGAAATATATGTCAGAAACTTGGATCTACATAAAGAAGGGAAGGGCAGGCACCAAAGGAGGAATAAGTGAAGATCAAATAAAGACTTTTAAAATAAAATAAAATTGTATATACATTGAGGAGAAAAACATAAAACTCTCTGCAGATCACATGATCATTCATTTAAAAAATCTGAATCAACAAGAAAATTAACCTTAATGAGCAATTATAGCAAGGTTGCATGATACAAGGTTAATATACAAAAGTCAATTTCTTTCCTATTTACCAACAACAAGCACATGGAATTTAAAGTTAAAATCATAATATTGTTTACATTAGCACCCCCCAAAATGAAATACTGAGATATAGCTCTAACAAAATATGTGGAAGATCTCTATTACAAAACAATTACAGAGCTGATGAATGAAATCAAAGAGCTAAATAGAGAGATATTCCATGTCCATGGATAGGAAGACTCAGTATTCTCAAGTTGTCATCAGTTCTTCACAACTTGATCTCTAGATTTAGTGCAACCCCAGCCAAAATTCTAGCAAATCATTTTTCAGATATTGACAAATTGATTCTAAAGTTTAATAGAGGGGCAAAAGATCCAGAATAGGTAATATAATATTGAAGGAGAAGAACAAAGTTGGAGAACTGGCACTGCCTGACATCGACTTACTGTAAACTACAATAATCAAAACAGTGTGGTATTGGTGAAAGAATGGAATAATGGAGAATAGAGAGCCCAGAAATAGACCTTGATAAAGATAATGAACTGAGCTTTGACAAAGGAACAAAGTCAACACAATGGAGCAAAGTTAGCATCTTCAGCAAATGGTACTGAAACAATTAGACATCCACATGCAAAAAAACAATCTAGACCCAGACCTTATACCCTTTATAAAAATTAAAATGGATCGTAAACCTAAATGTAAAATGCAAAACTATAAAAGTCCTGGAAGATAACAGAAAACTTAGATGCCCTTGGGCATGGTGATGCCTTTTTTGATGAAATACCTAAGACAGTATGAAAGAAATGATAAGCTGGACTTCATTAAAATGAAAAATTCTCTACAAAAGACAGTATCAAGAGAATTAGAGAACAAGCCACAGACTGGTAGAAAATATTTGCAAAAGACGCATCTTTTGATAAAGAACTATTATCTAAAATATATAAAGACTCTTTAAACTCAACAATAATAATATAAATAACCCAATTTAAAAAATGGGCCAAAGACCTTAACAGACACCTCACCAAAGAAAATAAACAGATGGCAAATCAGCATATGAAAAGATTCTCCACATCATAAGTCATGAGGGAAATGTAAATTAAAATAACAGGTACCACTACAGATACCTATTAGAATGCCAGATTCAAAACAATAATGCCAAATGCTGACAAGTATGTGAAGCAATAGCAACTCTCGTACATTGCAAAACTAAACATTCTCTTGCCATATGATCCAGCAGTTTTTTATCTTGGTACAAAAGAAGTTGAAAACTTATGTCCATGCAAAAATATGCACACAGATACTTATAGCAGCTTTACTCATAATTGCAAAAAACTTAGCAGCAACCAAAATGTCCTTCAGTAAGTGAATGGATAAAAAACTGGTACACACACACAATGGAATGCTATTCAGTACTAAAAAGAAATGTGCTATCAAGTAATGAAAAGACATACATGAACCTTAAGTGCATATTACTAAGTGAAAGAAGCCAATTTGAGAAGTCTGCATACTTATGTACTGTATGATTCCAACTATATGACATTCTAGAAAAGGCAGAACTATGGTGAAAATAAAGATCAGTAGTTCCAGGGGTTGGTGGTGAGAGATTAGGAATTTTTAGAGCAGTAAAAATATTCTGTAGACATTATAATGGTAGGTATATATCATTATACTCTTGTTGAAACCCATAGAATGTACAATACCAAAAGATAAACCCAAGGTAAACTACAGGCTTTAGGTGATGGATGTGTTAATGTAGGTTCATCATTGGTAAAAAAAAAAAAAAAAAAAAAAAAAGTGTTCTCTTCTACTGAGTGATGTCGATAACAGGGGAGGCTGTGCATATATGAGGGAGGGAATATACCAGAAATCTCTGTTCTTCCCCCTCAATTTTGTCGTAAACCTAAAACTGCTAAAAAAAAAATAAGTTTTGAAAAATTTTCCAGATGATTTTTGACACAAGTGGTCTGGAAAACACTTTAAGAATTGAGTTTGTATTCATATCTTTATGTATAGCCATAGGTATAGTTGTAGCCTGTCTTTTATAATCTCAATTTGAATTCTGCTGGCTCTAGTAGTTGGTGGCCATGGGAAAGAGACAAGTTGATTAACTTCTGTTTTTCACAATCCTAAAAAAAATGTATACAAAGATAAGAGATATTAAATTGTATATAACATGCACAGTTACAACTACAGAGGGAGAACTGGTATCTGTCTTATAAGTCTTTGTGAAGATCAAATGAGATAGATGTAAATACATAAAGGAGTCTTGGTACACAGTAAATCTCAAATGTTTTGACGATGGTGAAGCTTTCAGTCATGTAGAAAACACCTAATCACCTCATGAAAAACAGTTTCTATAATCTTGTGTCTGTCTTTTTGATTCATTACAACAAAGTTCTCTAAAGGCAGCATATTTTGGTCTCTTTACCACATGAAGGTAAAGCATAGAATTGTTGAGTAATCCCTACGGTATTTAAGATCTGAGTTAATGCTTTGCCAATTTCAACTTGTCAGGTTTTGTGCATTAATCCATTTATTCAACAGTTTTTGACTATCATGATAATTTCTGCGCATGTTATCATAAATAAAATTTATTTGTTGTTTTGTTTTTATGTATTAACATTATAATGTTTCCCTAATGGACTGACATCTTGAGGCAAGGGCCTGTGTCTTTCTCACTTTTATCCCTTCCAAACACTGTACTGACATATTCATTTTCATTCATCTATTCTTTATTGTTATTTCTACAAATATTTATCAGATATATATATATATATACTACATATACTATATACTATAATCCTTATATTTATGGTATTATAGTAGATAAGAAAGTTTGTCAAATCAACAATGGATGAATCAGTTTGCTTCTTTACTGCATTGTGTCAGAATTCTTAGCATATAACTTTTAAGCATTTATATGTTGGTGTTACCATTTTTTTTTAAGAGAACACATTTTATTGACTTGAACCAAGTTGTAACTATGAATGTTATAGTTTAATATGTTATATTAATAAACATTTTTCTTTTAAGATATGTGTTTGGAAAACAATTTATGTTAGGGTTGTTTTCCAAGGAATGGTATCTACTTAGGTCTGATGAAGGAAAACAGATGCATAGGAAACACAGAGCATAATGAGCACAATCTCGTTAATATATCTTACCAAGTGAATTGTGCAGAGTCAATTACAATAGGGTAGTGAACTATTAATTTCTCAGTTTTATGAAGATATACTTTAGAATACCTATGTAAAATAAATTTACACATATACATATACACAATTCATTGTAAACATGACTGTTAAAGTTATACATGGGATTTTGACATAAATCTGTTACTTTATAGGTAGTTTGATTAACACTAAAAAGAAAAACCATATTTCTTAAAAAATCTGAATGGCGTTAAAGATAAAAATTATATTCATCTAAGGAAATATATTAAAATATGTACAATTACAGATAAGTTAATTATTTTAGTTTTACATAACCTTTACAAATTACTATAATATAAAAAGTTATAGCATTTGGATTAACTGATTTTTGTTGTTGTTGTTCTTATAATCAAAAATTGAGAAAATTTACTCGAGAACAGATTTAAAACAGTTATTCAGGTCAGTTACTGCTTAAGCTTTCCTGGATGTTTTGGTACAACTTGACTGCCCTCTTCAGGCTGCATGTGAATATATCAGAACAATTTACGATGTTTACTAAATTCATAAAGTTAAGCCTCTAATATTCTTCTGAACTACCAAAACAGAAAATATGTTTTTAGTTAATAGTATTGGAAATATTTAAATGTTTGGAGCAATTGTGGTTTTCAACTTTCAATTTCAGATGGCAGTGAAGTCTGAAGTGTGCTTAATAAGCACTAGCAATGACTTACTTTGCTCATTAGCCCAAGTGACATAAATATATACAAGAATCCAGTGAATCTCTAATTTGTCACTCGTTATGATTCTTCTATTCGTTATTCTTAAGAAGTTGGACTAAGGGGCAATAAGGATATGGAGTTAGGTTTAGAAAACAGGGTATATATTATTGGGGAACATTCTTTCTAATGAGTCTTTTATACTGTGAATAGATGTCACCAACATTGAAATTCGTATTTTTCAGGCTCGTTGAATTATTTTTAATGACAAATAGTTTTTTTCAATTCGTAGTAACATATTTTAGATTCTTGCTAGTGAATTATGTGTAACAGAAAGCCCCCTTTCACCTTGTCAGTACTAAATTTTCGCTGAGTATTATACTTATGTTGAAAAAATATAATTTGCTTGGCTCCCCTGGAATTCTTTAATTCAACTAGATATATTTCTAAGTAGAAGCACCTGGTGTAGAAGTTTTGCTCTGGATTCTAAAGGAGAATATGTAAGAAATAGGTCATATCTTCATTTATAATCTGTTTAAATAGCCTCATATGTTTTTCCCAAGTAGACCATTATATTAACATTCTGAGTGGCTTCCAAACATTTATTTTCTCCTCCTTCAATATATTATACACACTGTTGCCAGATACAGCTTTCTTAATTAGCATTTTGCATAATCCACTTTCTTCAAAACATTTATAATTGTTCACTGTTTACAGAATAAAGTCAAAGTCCTTTTCATCTTTCTACCAGAAGAGAACTTCCAGTCTTTATTCCTTATTTTCTAACATGAAACTTATATTCTATTATTTGAACTCAAAATAACATGTTTTAGTCTTAGTGGTCTTTGTTTGTACAGCTTCTGTTACCTTAATATTCTCTTTCTGTCCTTTCTTACTATCATTTTAGTCCTTCCATTCTTCTTTGAATATTTTCACATTCACACTTTGTCCAATCGCTCTAGTCCACTGTGATCTTGTCCTCTTCCTCAATGTGGCATCTATAATCTGCATTTTTAAAAAATATACATCTTAGTGTATATGTCTTAGTGTGTGTCTGTTCCTTTCTCTAACAAGTTTCTTAAAGGTGAAGTCGTGAGGTATACTTCTTTATTATTGCGGCATATATTAAAATGTTGAATTAAAATTATTGATGGTTAAGATCTAGGTCCTTCATTTGCGTATGCAGTTGACATTAAGAACATGATGTTAGATGATACTTTAGTCATAGCATTTCTAGTCATGTCCTCTATTTTTTTGATAAATAATGTTTATTTGTGATGATAAATAGATTTAAAGTTTTTTTTTCTTCCTAACACCACCAATAGAGTAAAGCAATCTTGCCTTACAAGAGACATTATCCTGTGATGCATACCTAAATGTGCTTTTAGTCAGACTCTTCAGAGTTCAGAATCTTTGATTTAGTGATATTTAGTATTAGAGTATACATGATATATTGACTGTTGAGGAAAGTGTTTTATTCATCACCATCATCAAACCTTTATTAAATGAGTATCTGTATTGGGTCCTAGCCATTGAAAAATCAAAGCATAAACATAATATGCATAAACAGTACAGATAAATCCATAACTTAAGTAGCACTGTACAGTAGCTGAGAATTTTCATTTCAGACAGTTGATTCAAGTGTTGCAGGTAGAGATATGAAATGACTTCTGAAGGAGAAGCAGTTTTTCAGCAAGCTTCTGAAAGAAAGGAAAACATTCTAAGCAAAGAATTTAATGCTTTAATGTTTAAAGAATGAACATCGGATGTCATAAAACAGTCCCTTTTACTATGGTATGTTAATAGAGACAGACTGTAGAGATAAGTTGTGGATAGGGTATGGAGGATCTTGTCTTCTATTCTGCCCATTGTCTTTAAGATACAGGCAGTGGGAAACTTTAGAATTTTGGAACAGATGATAGAATCTACAATTGATAATGAGAAATTAAACTAAAAAATTGGATATGGAATACTGAGTTTGAAGGCAAAGTTTATTTATTCTCTTTGACTCACTGGAATATATTCTCCTTGATATCAGGGACATTGCACTTACTATTTGCTCCTGCATTACCTGACACATTGTTGGCACTAATATATATTTGTAGAGTGAATTAATGATTGTTTGAATGAATTCTTAGTAGTCTAGTAGGTCTGTCCTACGTTATAACATGAAATTCAACATCCCTGTTTTATGTTATTCCATTAGATAATGTAGTACACAGATGTTGAATGCTAAAATTTGATTCTTGTGTGTTTTTCAGAGTGAAGCATTTTAATTTCTTAGGATATCATCACCACACAAAAATCAGTTTTTGCTGATTTGCTATTCCCGTTTCATTTTAAAAGTAAAAATATATATTCTGTGTAAAAATGGTTAGTTCAGACCTACTTCATCATCAGTGCCAGTTCTCTATGTGAAGTTATTATACATTTTTTCTTTGAAAATCAGTGATGAATACTTACCAGTAATATATTCCACGTGACAAAAACTAGATTTCAGGGCTCCTATTGCTTTTAACTGTGTTTCTATGTTAGGATTGGAAGAGGAGCAGCGAGGCACTGTTTTACATAGACTGAGAGAGGGTATAAGCTGTGCATTCCACGTGTATTCACAGAAAACATGTTCTCGTTTATACCACAGCTTCATTTTGCCAGCATCTTAAGTTCTTTCCTTCTTCAGGCCTTTGTACTTGCTGTTTCTGATTCCTGAAATGTTCATTCTCTAAATCTTCGGTGGTAGCTTTTCTCCATCTTGGGATTTGAGCTTTAGCATCACTTGATCTGAAAAAACGTTTATAACCATAACATCAAGTAGGTCCTCTTTATTTTTTTTAATGTCATTCCATATATTTTTTCTTCAGTGTATATTTTGCAGTTTTTACTTTTTTATGTATTTCTTTGGTTGTTCACTGTATGTCTCTTCACTAAAAACATCAACTCAAGAATAGGAACTTTGGAGAATAGCTTACTTCCTGCTACTAGGTGATCAGTAAATACTTTTTCAGTGAATTATAATGAATTGAATCTTATCACTAAAGCTTTAAAGGTTTTGTAATCATTTTTATCGAACATATTTTTTAAATGTGTATAATTTTCTGCCTACTGAACACAGCGCATGCAGTCTTAGGCTGATCATGACAATAATCAATTTTTGTATTATGCTCTGATAAAATGATGCCCTTAAGATCTTTACTTTATGTTAAATGACCTCAGATTATAGTTCTGTTCATATTTATCCTTCTTAAATATGTATTTTTATCACAGCAATATTATATGCTTTTTGTTAATAATAAAAAAAGGGCCTAACATGAACAACTAACGTTCCTAGCCCTTACACTCACCTGTTTGTAGTCTTGGCCACAGTCAATTACTTTTATTACTTTGTGTTTTCTTCTAGTGATTTTTACATATCTCTAAATGTTGTTCTAATAATATTTCATATATACCCATATTTATTTTGTATAACAAAGATTTGCTATTTACTTTTCTGCTATTATAAGTGAGGATTTAATTCATCTTACCTCTTATCATTTTTTATAGTTTAGCAGTTACTTTTTATTATTGTAATAGTAAATAGCATCTTTCTCCTTGACCATTAACTGTAAGTGGTATTTCTTGATTTCCTAGGTTAGCAAGTATACCCTTTCCTATCATCTCTTCTCCTTGCATCTACCAAATCCTGTTAACTATATTTCTGTCTTGTCGTAGTTGAAAGCATTTACATTCTGCACTTTAACATACTTATGTCTTTACTCCGTATGTAGGTTGATTTAGAAAGTTGACAGATGATAAACAGCAATTATATTATTAATTCCACATAAATAGCATTGACTGCAAAGTAGTAATTTGTGATTATGGTTTCTTTTCTACAGTGTCATCATTTATGACCTCTGTCCTACTCAAGAGAAAATGTTCAAAATAACCTATCACCAATTTCTCAAAATTATGATACATTTTAATTTGCTTCTGATCTAGACCTTGCCTTTTATGTTCATTTTGTGGTGGCTGTTGTGAGACCAAGTATGTCTTACTATAGTCTTGATATCTTCCAACTCTTTCTGATTCTAGTGATTGCTTAGAATCTATTCTATTCATCTGGAAGTCCAATTAAATGGCTATTCTAATTTGTATCTCATAACTTCATAGTTGCATCACAGCTTTTTTATGTCTTCTACCCTTCCTACTTTATTTCTAGTTGCTCTTTTTTCTTTCTTATAGAGATTCTATCATAGTCTCAAATTTTCTTTTTTAAATTTTTTTTAATTCATATCACTTTTTGGTCAATTATATCCTAAGGTAATTTCACATTCCTTACACTTCTTAGAACATGTTTATTCAAACTTGATTGTTTGCCTTGATACAGGATTCTAGATTGAAAATAACATGCCCTTAAAACTCTGAAGGAATTGTTCTATTATCTGCCAGTATCTAGTGTTGCTAACAATCAGTTCAATCTCATTCTCATCATTTGCCATTGTTATGTATCTTTTTCTCTCTGAAAACGTTTAGGATCTTCTTTTTATCTGTAATGTTCTAAAACGTCACAGTATGTCTAAGTATTGGTCTTTTCTTATTCCTCTTATTCATAAGCTGGCAAATTAATTTGAAGACTTAGTCGCCTTGAATTGCATATGTCTCCAGAAATATTTCCTCTACTTATGTTTCTTCTCTCTTGGGGACACCTTCTGTTTGAAAGTTGTAGTACTTATTGGATTCTGTCTCTATGTCTTCTTATCTCTCCTTTCCCAATATAGTCCACCCATGTCTTTTGTTCTATGACTTTTATTTAACTCTACTAATATTGGTTTTTAACTTGAAGAGTCATGTTTAAAATTTATAAGCACTCTTATTTTCTTTTTTCCCTTTTATATGACGTGTGTGTGTGTATGTGTGTGTGTGTGTGTGTGCACATGTGCACACACATTTGTAAATACTTTTGGGAGAAGCAGTTTGCCATGGGCCCTGAGCATCCCTGTATGTTCTTGCGGGTTATGCCAAGAATGCAAAAGGTTGTGTGTGCAGGGACAAGCCTTAAGGAGGGAGGTCATGTCTCCCACTGAACACAGCACAAACTTGTTATCACTTACTATGAAAGAGTATGTCCCAAAAACTCAGTATTCTTCTCTGGTAACATTGTCAACTATGTGTGCAGAAATCCACAAAGGACCTTTTATGTCATGCTGTAAGACCTGGGGGGCATGGGGAATTGTTGCAAGTGAACATGAAGTAATAAAGTCCTTTGTTTCTGACCCAGGAGTCTCATGTCTTTTGCTAGCCTCCATGAAACAGTAACAGGCTAGCTTGTTAGCAAGATAAAATTTCAGAACTAGCATCTCTGCTGCTTCTAATCCAGTACTTTTTTTAGTTTTTTTCCTACACTGCACTGTCCTTTGAGATTATACTCCATCAGAGCTTTTCCACTAGCTTTATGTTTCTAGATATTCTTGAAATCTCTTATCTGCTGCTGACTCCATTTCAAGTCTTTTTTTTATTGTGGGATTATACCTTTTTTATTTCTCTACTTCCAGTTTTGACAGAGAGCCTCCCCGAAACTCTATGTACAATCAATTGCTACATGGAAGAAGTGCTTCCTTTTTATTAATGTTTGCGTTCACTTATTTTTTATTTCCATTACTATGCCTACATCCTTCTAGCAACACCATTTCTCTGTTTATACTCCATCCCTACACCTAAATATAGAGCTTTATTATTTGGAAAATTAACAAAAAGTCCAATAGGAGTAAATATGCTTTTAGAGGAAGACTGTTCAGACCATTTGATTTAGCTTCTCAGAAATTTTTATTTACTTTTAAGTTTGAATATAAATGCATTTTTAGATAAATGGAATATATAAAGGTATATTATAACTGTATTTATAATTTTAAAAATATATTGTCATGATTGTTGTTTCTCTGTTAAATTGAATTGTGAATATTCTTAAAAATTGCTCATGCCCTTTGCCAAAAATTATGATTTAAGTTATATAATGTAGGAGATGTCACAAAATGATTTTATTTCCTAGAATAAGAGCAGTAAAACTTGTAAAGAGCCTGCATGGGCTTTTGGCCCATACGGGTTCACTTATCAACTATTCAGCCCTGCCCTTGTATAGCACAATAGCAGCCATAAGCAATATGTAAATGAACCAGTGTGACCCTGTATCAGTAAACCTTTATTTTTAAAGAATAAAATTTAAATTTTATGTAATTTTACATGTCATGGAATATTGTTTTTATTTTTTACAACCATTTAAAAATATAAAATCTATTCCTAGCTTTTATTCCATACAAACACTGGCCAACCCTTGCCCTAGAATTAACCATTTTATTAACAGCTTTGTTAATGCTTAAATACTGACATGTTTCTACTCTGCTCCATTATTCTTATTAGGCAAGCTAATGAAGAATATCAAATACTGGCTAACTCCTGGCGCTATTCATCTGCTTTTTGTAACAAACTCTTCTTCAGTATGGTGGACTACGATGAGGGCACAGATGTTTTTCAACAGGTAAAAGTTATATTTTATTTTGCTAATATATTTAATGGAGTTGGTTGTGGTTGATACATTTTTGTTTGCTAGCTAAGGATACCATTTATTGAATAAGTTGAGAGATATAATAGTGGTTATTAATAAATTCTATGATGTGATTAAAACAATTACAAATAATGTTTTTATCATTGAACAGTGTTTGCCATTAGTAAGTACAGTAAACAAGTTTCAAATTTTGCACCGCAGAGGAAGTATGTTTTTTCAGTACACAGTGGCAGTTTACATGCATTAACCTTATTTGGATATTGTATGTGGTTTAAGATGGTATTGTCCATAAATTTTTGAAATTTTATATAAAATTCAGTGTGTTACTTGACCTCGTCCCATGTGGAAAATATAATTTCATATATAAAGTGTTAAAGGTTTATTTAAAAGCATTTGTTCTCTGCTACAGACTGAATTGTATCCCTTACAAATTAGTATGTTGAAACTCCAACCCCCAGTAGCCATATTTTTTGGAGATAGAGACCTTAAGGAGGTAATTAAGATTAAATGAGATCATAAGGATGGGACTTTAATCCAATAGGACCTCATTAAACCCTAATAACTTCCTTTAAGTGGTGTCTAAGGTGAACACCACTTCCTGATCTGGTGTCTAGGAAGAGACCAGTGTTATATATGCACAGAGAAAAGACCATGTGAGGACATAGTGAGAAGGTGAACATCTTCAAATCAGGAAAAGAGGTCTCACCAGAAATAAACCCTTCTGGCCTTGATCTTAGATTTTCAGCCTCCGGAACTGTAAGAAAATAAGTTTGTTGTTTTAGCTACCCAGTTTGTGGTATTCTCTTACAGCAACCAAGCAGACTAATACATTGTCATTTATACAGTCATCTCTTAGTGCTTCATGTGTATTTTTTTATTCAGCTTCACAATGATCCAGTGAGGGAGATATTATTATCTTTATTTCACAGTTCAGGAAACCAAGGTATGAGGACGCTAAGTCATTTGTCCAAGGTTATAAAGTTTGGAGCTAAAATTTGAGCTCAGCAATCTGCCTTTCAGAGAAGTAGCTCTTAATCATACTTTTACTCTACAATTATTAATTTTTTTATATTTATTCCTATTCAATGAGTGCCTTTCAAATGTAAAACTTATTGTAGTACCAGGCATTGATTAGTGTGTGAATCTTGGTCACATGTGACATTCTTTGGCATAATGCTTTACCAGATCATTTAGCTCTGTAAAGAATCTAGTTCACTAATTGCAAATGAGTGATTAGTGAGTATTTTTGCTTATTTGCTTCCAGATTGATTATTATCTTTGCCATTTTCTGGTTGAATAAGATGAATTATTTTTCCTTCAGTACCGTTTACGCCTGGTCTTTCCTATTAGTATTCTTCATTTATTTCTTTTTCCATAAATTTATTTTGCCTTTTAGGGATGTTTCTCTTTGTTCATCTATTCAGCAAATATTATTGAGTGGCTGTTCTTGTAGGATCAATAAATTGGCAAGAAAAGCATCCATGTTTTTTCTCCATGATGAGTTTACAGATTAGAGTCCTAATAGTAGTAATAATATAAAGAAAAACATATAAATATGTAATTTCAAATAACCTTATAAATGAAAATTATAGACTATGCAAAGTAATGTTCTTTCATTTAATTTATGCCTGTATAGAATCTCAGAATTGGCCTTAGAGAAAATTAGATGGAAGTGCTATTCATTGTATATGTGAATCCCTTCAAGCCCAAGCATCTATCCTGGCCAGGCCTGTAAACTAAGAAAGCAAGTCGGATGAGTTTTGTTTCATTGTGATATCTTTGTTTATGTGCATACTTAGTATATTAAACACATTAGTTTTTCACTTGCACAAGTATATTAGCTCTCTCCTATAGTTATTGCAACAAAGTCTTTCTTGGTCTTTATTAAAAAAATAAACCTTTAATGGAAACACTCATATTTCACTTTTCTTCTAACTACTATAAGAAATGAAATCAGCAAAATGTCGTGCAGCTGATCCTTCATCTCATATTGAAGAAACAATATGGTGTAGGTGGGGACTGCAGCAGATGAGAGAGGACAAGCTTGACCTCAGAGACACAGCTTGGCTCTAGCTCTATTGAAGAAGTTCAGGCCACATGTAGCTAAATCTATTTTTGAAGAAGAGATCCAACTATGAATTTCTACATGAAATCTATCTTTAAAATGTTGGCAGCTAATTCAGATTAAACAAAACAAAATTATGAGACAAAGTAATCATATCTTTGTACTGACTATAGGCTGCTAGCATATAACCATATAGTTATATTGTTAGGTATAATTGTTGAAATCTTTTATATGCTTTAAACATTTTTTTTCTGTTTGGCATAGATATGAGAGTTGAAGTCAAAATTGTTTTTAGTTGAAAATTTTCCTCAGGATAATTTTGATTCAACAGAATTATGAATATAGAACAGCTTTGTCTTTTCCAAAACCTAGCCCCTGGCTTAGCAACAAGACTATTTTTTTTCCCCTTAATGCAGAAATTCATAAACATTATAGTAGTTAATGATTTTTATGAGAAATTGAAATCTACAAAAATGGAAAAAATATATTTTACTTGAGAACCACTAAAAGATTTTTAATGCTTATGTTTTCTTTCTCATTACCCGTTAAATCACATTTTGTTGAAACACTCTTAAACTGATGTTTGAAAGCACTGTCAGTAATAGTGTTGTGTCCAAATATAATATTAAGAGCAAGTGCAGAAATTTGGCAACTCCTGACTTGTTGGGGACTTATTGGAAAAGTAACTTCAATTACATGTGATTCCTATGTGATGGCTGAGGCTAAGTGTCTGACAGCAGGCCAAGGAGTTGTCCATAACATACAAACCCACTGCTGGTACTGCAATATCTTTACCTTGATGTCAGCTGTGATCTAATGTATCTGTCATTTGATTCTATTTTGCTTTTTATAGAGAATTCCAAACTATATATTACAAATGAGGGCCCAAAATCTCTTGGCTTTTCATTTGAGGTATTTTTCCTGGGCAGCAAGAATTTATACATATAGAGATACACACACATATATACATAAATATATATAAATATATTTGCCATTTACTCCTCAATGCAAATTAATCTATTTGTTTTGGGGTACTATATTGTTCATATTTATACTAGGTTAGTGTTTTATTCAGTACACTTTTAAAATGGAAATTGCCTTTAGAAAATAATAGTGAGACATAACCATTTTAAGACAGTTGAATTAATAGAGAAGTTGAACAGAGAAGACTATCATTGTGTATTTCTCTTACAGTCTGGTAAATTCAAGTTGCCTATAATTTGTTTGGAATTCGTTCCATAGTATATTTTTCATCAAATGCTAGTACTTTAATAATTCCTTAAGAAGTGAAATAGTCCATGTATTATCAAACTATAATTTCTATTTTGTACTTTGAATTATTTCATTCTTTAATTAAAAAATTCTAGAAGGAAAAAGAATGAAATGGATTATAAAATTTAGAGGATACAGCTGAAAATACAAATGATGTGTGTTAAATGTGAAGGTTTAGCAAACAGCCAAATTTATAAGTTTTTTTTTTCAATAGTGTATTAAGATGAATAAAAATAGTAATTAAGTTCTGAAAACCCACTTGGATTTTTATAATAAATGATATCTTTCCAAAATTCATGCAGAAAGGAATATGAAATGTTAGATTAATAATATATAAATGTTGCTGGGGTGTTATATTTAGTATTTTCTCTTTCATGTTTTACAGCTCAACATGAACTCTGCTCCTACATTCATGCATTTTCCTGCAAAAGGCAGACCTAAGAGAGCTGATACTTTTGACCTTCAAAGGATTGGATTTGCAGCTGAACAACTAGCAAAGTGGATTGCTGACAGAACAGATGTTCATGTATGTTTCTGTTCCCTCCACCCTTTTTTTAATAATAGGCTAACTAGCTTGCTTTGTTAGAGAATTGTAATAAGGCTGCAGGATTTTTTTTTTTTTTTTTAATTTCTCTATGGAGCATCTCTCTTTGCTTAGAGAAAGTATAACTATAAGGTGTAAGCTAAACTTTGAGTTAGGTGAATTTAAACGGTTTTTAGAATAATGGTTCATTGATATTTTAAGAGGCAAAAAAAAGTATGTGAAGTGTGCAGAAAGTAATTTCAGAGGCTAAAAAATATACTGAATATTACCCAATAGTATTAATAATGAAAGAAATTCTAATTAAAAAGCAAGATATATAATTTCTATCTTTTAGGCAAATAAAAACAGAGTAATACTTGCTTTTCATGAGCCATCTGACAAAAAAAATACACTGTTCTTGGAGCTATAAATTGGTATAACTATTCTAACTATGTATCATGTCTTTGTTATATAATTTAATTTGGCTTCTAGGAATTTAACTTAATGATATAATCAAAAGATTTAAATTCTTATCCATAGAAAATTTTTTAAAGAGGATATAACTTTATTCCTTATTTTTTAAATTAATCAGGGTAGCAATGGTTAATAACATTGTATAAATTTCAGATGTATAATTCTATAATACATCGATCTATATATTGCATTGTATGCTCACCACCCAAAGTCTAGTTGTCTTCTACCCTGTTACCTCATTATTCCTGCTCCTACTCCCTTTCCCTCTAGTCTGTCCATTTGTCGCTGTTTTATATCCCTCATATGAGTGAAATCATATGATTCTTGTCCTTTTCTGTTTGACTTATATCACTTAGCATGATAGTCTCAAAATCCTTCTATATTGTAGCAAGTGGCAAAATTTCATTGTTATGGCTGAGCAGTATTCCATTGTATTTATATGTACCATAGCTTCTTTATCCAGTCATCAGTTAAGGGACACTTAGGTTGTTTCCTTCTCTTGGCTATTGTGAATAATGCTTAAATGAACATAGAGGTACATAGATCTTTACAAATATTTTCAATTTTTTATGGTAGATATCCAAAAGAGGAAATGCTGGGTCATATAGCTGCTCCATTTTTTGAGGACCCTCCATACTTTTTCCATGGAGGCTGCACCATTTTACATTCCCACCAACAGTGTACAAGGGTTCTCTTTTCCCTGCATCCTCTCCAACATGTTATTTCCTTTCTCATTGATAATAGCCATTCTAAGAGGTGTGAGATGGTATCTCATTGTGGTTTTGATTTGCATTTCCCTTATAGCTAGTGAAGTTAGCATCTTTTCATGTATTTGTTGGCCATTCGTATGTCTCCTTGGGAGAAGTGTCTGTTCAGGTACTCTGCCCATTTTTTAATTGGAATGTTTGTGTTTTGTTGTTCTTTACATATTTTGGTTATTAGCCCTTTATTAGTGATATCATTTGCAAATATCTTCTCCCAGTCAGTTGGCTGTCTTTTTGTTTCATTGATGGTTTCTGTTGCTCTGCAGAAGTTTTTCTAGCTTGATGCAGTCCCATTCATTAATTTTTCTTTTTATTTTCTTCGACTTTGAGCTCAAGTGTACAAAAATCCCTCTGAGACCAAGGTCCATAAATCTTCTATGTATTATTTCAGGTCTTAAGTTTTTGATCCATTTTGAGTTAATTTTAATATATAGTGTCAGCAGCCTAGTTTCATTCTTTTGCATGTGGCTTTCCAATATTCCCAGCACTATTTATTGAAGAGGCTTTCTTTTATCTATTGTATGTTTTCGGCTTCTTTGTTGAAAATTATTAGTTGCTAATATATGTGTGGGTTTATTTCTGGACTCAGTTCTGTTTCACTGGTTTGTGTATCTGTTTTTCTGCCAGTACCAAATTGTTTTAATTATTTTAGCTTTGTAGTAAAATTTGAGGTCAGAGTGTGATACTTCTGGCTCATCTTGTATTTACCTATCTACCCTACCCAGCACTCAATTAGCCATCTCTTCTGGAGCCTTGGATTTTTTTTAGTAGTAAATTTTATTAGAACCAAGATCTGAATTTACTGTGAAATCATGAGTTTGTACCAATTTTACTTTTTAAAAAACTACTTTAAAAACTGCTTTAATGGGCCACCATCAAGAAAATGAAAAGACAACCCTCAGAATGGGAGAAAATATTTGCAAATCATTTCTCTTTTAAGGGACTTAAAATAGGATCCTTACAACTCAGTAATAAAAAGACCACTTAAAAATGAATAAATTATCTGAATAAACATTTTTGCAAGGAAAGTATGTAAATGTCCAGTAAGTACATGAAAAGATGCTCATTTGTCATCAGAGCAATGCAAATCAAACCCACAATGAGATACCACTTTACACCTACCTGGAGTGCTAAAATCAGCGAGATAAGAAATGTTGGCAAGTAATTGGAATCCTTAAACACCACTGTTGGGAGTGCAAAATGGAGTAGCCCTTTGAAAAACAATTTGGCAGTCTTTAAACCATTAAACAGAGTTTCCATATGACCCAGCAAATCTACATATATACCTGACAGAAATGAAAATATGCTCACACAAAAAGTTATACAAGAATGTTTATAGCAACAGTACTCATAATAGCCATAATGTAGAAAGAACCCCAAAGACTGTCAGCTGATTAATGGATAAATAAAATGTGGTACATCCATACAACGGAGGATTCGACCTAAAAAGAAATGGAGTACTGACACATGTTACAACAAGGATGAATCTTGAAAACATTATGCTAAGGGAAACAAGCTAGTTAAAAAAGACCACAAATTATATGAAGGTCCAGAATAGGGAAATGTATAGAGACAGGAAGTAAATTATTGTTTGTTTAGGGCTAGAGGGTAAAAGAAATAAGGAAATGAATAAAGGGTATGGGACTTCCTTTTGAAGTGATTCAAATGTTCTGATATTAACTGTGGTGATGGTTGCACATATTGGTGAATATGCTAAAAATTGACACTTTGGGTGAATTACGTGGTATGTGGATTATATCTCAATAAAGCTGTTTTTAAAATGTCTTTTTAAAAAGTCCTGATTTGAAATTATACAAATAATATACCCCCATCTTACCTTTACTCTTTACCAGATGATCTCATGTTCCGTGGGTTTTATATAATTAGATTTTGTGTATATTTAACCAAATTAACCTAAAATGATGAGTGAGTCCTTTTACATAGCCATGATATTTTAAGGCAAATGTTTTTGATATAAAAAGTAAAAGAAATATTAGTGACAGCTATGAAAAGTAAGATGGCATCTTTCTAAATTATTTGTGTTGAAAATCGGAAGGACTTTGAATATAGTTAAGAGGAAAAATTATTTTTCTTTCACTTTTAAAATTTTCATTGCATTTTTGCAGATTCGAGTCTTCAGGCCACCCAACTACTCTGGCACCATTGCTTTGGCCCTGTTAGTGTCACTTGTTGGTGGTTTGCTCTATTTAAGAAGGAACAACTTGGAGTTCATATATAACAAAACTGGTTGGGCCATGGTATCTCTGGTATGTTACCACATTGTACTTCTTTTTCCTGTTTTTTGTATAACAGCATAAGTTGAGTAATATTAACAGAATGAGCCAGATTATTACTATAATGGAGACAATTGTTCTCTGTCTTTCAGTGTATCGTCTTTGCTATGACTTCTGGCCAGATGTGGAACCATATCCGTGGACCTCCATATGCTCATAAGAACCCACACAATGGACAAGTGGTAGGTGCATGTCCTAAGTATCAATATTCTGAACTTTAATCTTGTTCATATGTATCAAAAATTATGTTTAGTATTTAGTAAGAAAGGATTCTATTTATAAATCTATGTTCTCTCTCTTATTTACTACTTCTGCCATGTACATATACACAAGCAAGCATATACAATATGTTGATTTTTTTTAGGGTAAGGACTGCTTTAGTTTTTATTTAAAAAATTGGTGTACCTACAGTATCAAATTTATATGTATAGACTATTTTTTTCAACTTTGTATATTGCTATAGCAATAATAAGTAATGTCAGAAGACAAAAAAATAGTTTGTCACCAGTGTCCCATCTAATGGTTAATTTACTTAGGAAGAGATTAATTAAAACATTATTAAGAACTCTGGCAGTCATCATATTAGAATGCTAGGAAATGTTTGCCACACAATTAAACATGAAATTGGTACTTAGTTAAATCACTAGCAGAGTTGACCTTAGTAACTGCTACTGAATTCATATAACTTAGTTTCTTGTCTTTCCTTTTGGTGGGTAATTTATATTGTAATAGATCAACTTTGCAAAATACTGTCTTTGAGGCTTTAGTATTAGGATGGTAAAAGTTAACTGTTTGAAAATGTGCTCTTTTTCTTCAAGCTTTTTTTTTTTTTTAGGAAAATGTACAGATTTTGAGAGAATAATGTAATGCCATCCCTCATGCATCCATCCCCAAACTTAATCATTTACCAACTCACAACAAATCTTGTTTCATCTATTCTCCTACTCAGCACTCTTTACCTGCTGTTGGATTCTTTGAAATAACTCCAATATCATTTCACACAAATATTTCAGTAGGTGTCCCTAAAGATAAGGTCTTCTTTGAAAAGCATAACCATAACACTACTATCATACATAGAATAATAACTTTTTAATTTCTGAAACTGTGGTCCTGAATGATAAAATTATCACATGGAAAAATGTTATATGTTCTCTATAAATATAAATATATATAATATAAACTTATGAGTTTTCTTTTCATTGCTTACAGTGCTTCAGATATTTTTAACAGTAAAGAAAGTTAACAAGTTATTTTTTTTCCTATGTTTGTGTCTTTCTCTGAACTTCTTTGTGGAACTATAATATAGAGATATAATTCATTTTATTCTTTCCATGTTCCCCAAATGCCGAGGTTTTAGGGACTTGTTGCAAATTATCAGAATTACAGTCATTGCTACTACATAAAAATCAATTTAGTCTCATATTTTTTAGTAAACATTTTCAGATTTCTTTTATAGATGTCAAGAGTATGGAGACAAAGTTGGACTCTGGATAATCAACTGCCATAGTAATTTCAACATGATTTTTGCCATGTGTATATAATTTTGAAATTTGACATTAGAGGGGAATAAATGAGTGCCTTTAATATTCAAAATTATAAAAAAATAATAATTAGAAGTAATTATTTAGGTATAAATTATTCCCTTACCTTCATGTCTTCACACAATTGCATTACTATTTTGCTTGAGATTCACATGACCTTTTGAAAAAGATATTCTGATGTCCCAGACAACACATGAAAAGAATACAATTTTGTATTTTTTTAAAAAGGAAAAACTTTTAGTGTTTGAACATCTTAACCAAAAGTTATAGAAATGATGAAATTTAAGCTCATATAACCAAGATTTTTAAAAGATAAATTTTGTCCCAAACTCTTCACCCCCTTATATAAATAGACATTTTTCTTATATTTGAATAAAGTATTGGGATTGGAAAAAATCATAAAGGTCTTGAAAGTACAGAAACTTCTTGCCACAAAGACGATTGCATGAGTGTACTCTTACCCAATGTGGATACAATTATAGTTTTATGTGCGATATTAGTTGCTAAGCAGTATAGACAAGGCCTTAAACCTACCTGTATAGCACTGTGGAAAGGGACAAGGGAACATTTCCCATTAGTTTATAGCTCTTGTTTTATCTTTTAATGTATTTTAACAAAACTATTTTATATGAATAATGTCAACAATAATGTTGCAAATGAAGACTCTTTGGCCCAGTCATCTTTATACCTTTGTCCTGAAGTATTTGAGCAAAGAGAAACAAAGAAAACAGGGTTGAGTTCTTCCTAAGCTCTGCCTCTAACCAGTTGTGTTCGTCTTCTATAAAATGAGGCTAGTACTACTTTTCTTACCTTGTAGTTTATGAGATAAAATATGAGAATAGATGTATAAGCACTTTTAAAATCTTAGTTAAGATTCTTCCCAAAACCAAACGAAAGATAGTGATTCAAGGGAAAATAGTTCATATAGAGGAGAAGGAAACATAGAAGTGGAAAACTGAGTTCAGAAAGGAAAGGCAGCCAAAAATGATGTCAGTTAATGTTGTTGGCTACTGGAGCTTAATCCTGCTGGGATCTGAGAACCAATGTAAAACAAACATTAGTTTTCTTACCCAAGTGGAGAGGGGACCTGAGGTATTTATATACCAGCTCTCATCAGTCACTTGTTTAGTGCCATTTCCCTGGGGAAGACATTTCCTATCCAAACTGGTAGAAATGCCAGTACTGGTGGTAGAAGTCAGGCTGCAGTGCACATAGGTTGTAAGGACAGGAGAACGTGGGCAGTGTACTCAGTGTCTGCTGCAACTTTCAATTATATGCTAGGTTTATTCATTTTTTAGTAGATCCCTAAGCAAAGGAAGGAACTTGTGAAGAAACATATATTTGAGTTGGTATTTTTAAGATATCATGCTCTGAAAAAAATAGTAACAAATAATACTCAAAATGTCTCATCAGTAGTGGATAATTTTTAAAGACGTTATCATATATGTCTTGTAAATAATTGTGCAAGGAAAAGTGAAAATGTATACATATTTAAGAATATCTATCTATATCCATCCTTATCACACATTTGAACAATTCTTAAGTAAACAGGTAATTTGTTCCCTTATGGAAGGTTTGTTATTGGTGCTATCAACAGGGCCTGTGTTTTGAATTGTATTTTTTAGAAGTGATATTCATCCCTACTGCCCATTCACTTTATAATCAACAATATACACTTATGGAAACATTAGTTAGAATGGTGCATGGCTTTTGGCCATCAACAGAATTTAATTATAATGGGCCTGTGCCAGTTCTGGATTTCATATTCTAGATTTAATAGTTTAGTTTTCAGACCAGATCAGGCAAGCCTCATAAAATCATGGGTTATGTTGCTGGGTCATTTAGCTATTAGTTTTTAAAAATATTAAACATATTTGTGATATTGGTGACTGTTCACATTTTTATATTGTGGAATAAAACATGTCTAAAAGAATCAAAAATGCCACCAAAGTAAGTTTCACTGCATTGTACTTAAAATGTAAATGAATACAGAAGATGTAAAGAAAATTAATAGTGCAGGCAAAGTGATGCTGTGCTGATTTGCAAGTTTATTTGTTTATCACTATTAAGATGCTATGTAATGGCACAAGTCAAGTACTAATGGTCCACTTAACAGCATGAAAGTCATCACAAAAGCAGTCATTACTGTGTAGCTAAAGGGAAATCAAACAACTGTATAGTTACATGGGACATAAAGACATTTTCTATTGTTAAAAAAAACAGTCATTTTGAATGAAATGCATTTAATGAAATAAAGCTAATGCTTAGGTTATAACTCCAAAATTTGCATGTTTTTCAAGGTTTGGCTTTTAGCTGCTCCCTGAAGATTGCTATGGGTTTACTAAATATAATCCAAAAATTTTCACTGATTACAGTTCAGTTGTTAATAATAAAGCTAAGACCTGTTCTATGTACACATGCAAAAGCATTTTATTGCAAAATGTCATGCTGCTTAATCTAGAATTTTTCATTAGTGAAGCATTTGTCCCTTTTGTGCAACCGTAATAGTCTTACACTTTCACGCCTCAGGAATTTTGCATATGCTAGCTCTATGAGGGACATATTTTCATAAATTGAGAATTATATAGGCTTATTTAAACTAAATGTAATTTTTACATAGAAATGCTTGCAAGAATGTTCACTAGTTTTATTGTAATCATCATATCATCAGCAAAGAGGGTGTCAACATATAAAGAAAACTTAAAAAAATAAGACAGTAGTTAATATACTAAAGATATGCTGAAAACTTATGGTGGAGTTTGGAATTGAGATTATGACCTTGGATTTTTTTTTTTTTTTGTCAACCAATGAACATTTGTTGAGAGCCTGTTAAATGATAGGTACTATATTTGCCCGAGTAGTTCAGCTATGTCATGGAGCTCATAGAATAGTGGAAAGATACAGTATGATATGGAATTGCCTAAGTCTTCAGTTATTAAAGTCTTATTATTGCATTGCATGGTGTTAGAACTGGAATTGTTTTAAAATTTTACCTCAGTACTATGGTCACTTTGTTGTTATGACTCTGCATCTTATCTCTTGCAAGCTTTGCCTTATCTTTTGATTCCTTTTGATTTTTAAAGTTTTTGTCTATCTAGTTGGCCTTTGCTAAAACTCCATGTCTTTATCTCTATCATGTTGCTACTCTATGCCTTGTTTTGCTACTATTCCACCTTGTTTTGACTTCCATCTTTATAATTATATGCATCTTGATCTTGAACAGTGACTGATCTTAATTACTAACTTCTGGACCAGCCCAAACTGCTCTTATACTTCCATTCAACTCTTGCTACCTATGATCCTGGCAATTAATTAAGAACATGTGATTTGTATTCTTGCCTCCTAGCAAAGCATTTCACACATGATAGATATTAAATAAATAACAGCTGAATAGATGAATAAATCTTTCTTTGCAAATAAGAATTCAAGTTATATTTTCAGCATTTCAAAACTGTTAAGTGTATCTGGAAAAAAAAAAGTGGTTTTTCCTCCTAAGGTTTGTTTGTACTTTGTAATTAAAACCTTGAAAGCATATACACAGAGGGATTATAGAACTACAAAATGAGAATGTGTTTTAATATGTCAAACTTAATCTAATACATTTAAATAGTCTCTCTGAGAATCCAGAATAAATGTGATTTCAGAGGAAAAAAGACAAGAGGAATTGACCCTCCCACAGAGAAGGGATAAATTACTTGTTAACTGGTTCATATTGTTCAAATTTTTTTTAATTTTGTAAAGTTATTTAGTACATTGGAAAGAGTAATGTCCTAAATAGACTCCTGTGGTCTTTAAAAACCAAGGTAATTATTCTCATCCTATCAGAATGGATTCAATTATATTAATGTAATTCATAATCATATACATTCTAGTTTTAGAAAAGCATTTTAAAATTACACTGCTACAACTTCAAAATAAACCAGGTAAATTTAAATAACTCACTATATTTCTTATTCAGTGCATTTTTTAAGCATCATTATATTTTGATTCTGTAATGTTGATCAGTAATTTAAACACAATTTTCATAAGCTTGTAAATTAGCATAAATTATCTCCTCAATATTCATGTCACTTATATCACCTTTAGATAAAAAGAAGCTATGAGAAAATTCGGGTAAAATTTAACTATTAGGTTCCATTGAAATGTGTTTTAGTGTTTCTGTATATTTAAGGAAGTTTTCTGTAGTCTTAAAAACTGCATGTCATATGTCACACATTTATCAAAAACAGAGGACCAAAATATACTGTCTTTTCTATAAAAAAAAAAAAAAAGCCACAGTATGATTCACTTATATTGTAGGTCAAATTATGCTTTAGTTTATAAATGAGGTCTAAAGTTTCCGAATAATTAATAACCCTAAAGGGGAAGAGTGAGTCATGCCGAATATTTTTAAATAACAAATCTCTCCCTCTCTCTCTCACGAATTCCTCCCTCTTCCCAAATATTATTAAACTTTGGTGTCATTGTAACTAATAGCCTAAAGCACATGTTAGAATGGGATGCAAGTAGAAAAGTGAGCCAGATGTATTTTATTTTCCATTAACTCTGGCTTACAGTGAACACATAATACATTTTCTTTTATTCTAAGTTGTCTTTGAATGACAGTCCTTTTCTCTACACTTATAAAACCCTCTTTCTCTCTCTTAGTTCAGGTGTTGCTTTTTAATAGTTATTTTGTTATGACCTTGGATGAATATAAAGAGTGGCCATGGTAGTGGTAGTTATTTGTCTTATTCATTCTTTTCAATTTTGTATATCTTTTTTTATGTAATCATGTCCACTAAAAAAAAAAATGAAATGATCTCGACTACAGAATCAGAATATTACCTATCTTTATAATCCTCTTTATAAGACTATATAGACTTATAAATACATTTACTAAAGTTTAATTTATTTGAAAGGTTTTGGACTTATCCTAAGATATTTAATTTGGATTTACCACAAACTGCGTGTTGAAATAGAGTTAATGTATACCATAAAATGTTTTAAAACAATTTTTAAATATCACATGCCCCTACTATAACTTATAATCTTTTATTTTATCCATGAGTGTAAAAACAGAGAAACTGTTGAAATTTATGATATTCTAAAATAGGCCTCATTCCTAAAATGAATTTTATAATAGATATACTAGTGAGCTACTGTGTTAATAATGAAAAAAAAAAAATGCTTTCATTCTCTCCCAAAGAAGCAGTTGCTGGGAAAAGCAACATTTTACTTCTGCCAAGAAATAAAATTATTGTGCCCTACATTAAATCTTGCAAGAATCTGTCAAAAGCTCTAAAAGTTAGGTAACATTACACTTTTCTTTTATTAAAGAATGAAAAACAATATTTTAATAATAAAGAACATTATGAAATTAGTCATTAACTATATATTGTGGCTGATATTTGATTTGCAACTTATGTACTTATTAAATCTTTAAGTTACAGTTTTAGGTTCAAAATGTAAACTATAAATCTTTAAGAATGCTTTTCTCATTATACAAGATTGCCTCATACTACTGTGTTCTCTCATTGAGGTACATATCTGTCTAGTTCAATTTAATTGGATATGCAAACTAATACCAACAACTTATATTCTTGAAATTATATGGGAATAAAGATGGTACATGCTTTTAAAATTTAATAGTATCTTAGAATGAGTAAAATTGCACATATAGTACAATACCACTTTCTGTTCTTTAGGAGTCCTATAGATGTCCAATATATACAGACTATCTCAAGCCTTATAGGTGAAAAAGAAATATCTGCATTATTATTATGGTAATTTCAATGGCACCTAAATTGTTTGAAAGTATTATGTCTCAAAATAATATTTGCTATTAGGTACTTATAGTATCTGACAGTATGTTTTGATGTTAAAGATATTTGCCCTGTACCATTCCCTCATTTTTGTAAAAATGAAGTGTTTCTCACTTTTCATTGTACTCTGTCTTCATGATATTCTTACTTGCTCATATTTTAGCTTTTGATCACTAAAAACCATCATTTTTCTCCAGTTTGCTCATTTGTTAATTTAGTTAGTTCTGAAAGCATAGATCATCTTCAACATACTTTAAACTACCAAATTTACTAAAATGCACCATAAATATAACTAGCATTTACTTTTAATAATTCTTCTGTGAGTTAAGTCACTATTCAAGGTACTCTCATTATAGAAAAAGTTGTTTTGTCATCTCATTTTTCTCCTAGCACTTCTTTCATTCACTATATTTCTGGAAACTTTCAAATCTTTATACCTATCACTCGCTCTACATCTTTACTATTTCATTCATGCTAGTAAATTCCACATAGCCTGGACTTTTTTAAATGCCCAGCTATAAAAATCTAACATAAAATCTAGCAGTGAGTGTAGAATGGTCTGATAATGTGACTTTTTTAAATGCTACTTGCAAAAAATGGTAACAAAGGAGAATGCAACCTCCCTGTCTCCCCCCTCAAAGATCAATGATTGGATAGCTATCCACAATTAAATGAGCTCTGAGAGTCCTAGAATCCACTTATGAAGTTTTAGTAACATAAATAACAACAACAAAGAACCTTGGGAATAATCACACAAGAAGGAAGAGAACTTCATTTTGCCAATGGCATCTCATCACTTATGCTGGCATTGTTCTGCACTGAGAAGGAACTTAGCTGAAAGAATTTCCTTCTAAAAAGGAGGAACAGCTTCTCCAGCTTTTTGAGGAATTTTTTAATAGTCTGCTTCAGTTTCACCTTGTCCACATCAACAAAGCTGAGAGCCAGCTACGATCAGGGAAGAAAAGTAGGAGCTGTTACAGCAGACACACAGTGGAAATTATTGATTTTTACAAAGACCTGTTCTGAGGAAAAGTCAGCTGATTTTGCCACTGATCAAGACAATGGTCAACAAAATCACCTGTAAATTTCTTCGGCTTTCACCCCATCAGTACTTGCAATTGCTGAAACCAGGTGACAGAGTTCCTTCCCATTCTACTAGGGCCTGGGAATGGCACCAACAGCCATCCCAGACATCTGTTGCCACACAAGTATAAGACACCAACCACCTGAATCCTTTCTCTTTCTCTACAAAAGCTGGGGAGCAGTCCTGGCAGCCAGGATAGGGCTCCACAGTACAAGATGCAAGCCTAGATACCCTTGTAACTCTGACTGCCAAGCCCACTGACCTGAGCTGGAGAGCCATCATGCCCCTGACCCCACCTTGGTGCCTTGGACCACTAGACTCCAGATGACAGTAGACTCCATTGTGAAAGGCTTCTCATATTGAAGTCAGTCTGTGAAGTCTGGACGAGGTAACTGCTTCTTCAAATGCTTATTATGCAAGTCTATAGAGACCATAAAGAATCAGAGAAACATGACATTACCAAAGGAATACAGGAAACCTCCAATAAGTAGTCCCCCCAAAATGAAAGATCCAGGAATTTCCCAACAAAACAGAAAATTGTTTGTTCTGAAAAAAAAAATCAGAAAATTGTTTGTTCTGAAAAAAAAATTCAGAGCTGAAAAATAAAATGCTAAAGAATTGAATAGAGAGCTTCTATAGTAGACTTGACCATACAGACAAAATAATCGGTGATCTAGAAACATATCAATTGAAGAGGAACAAAAAGAAAAAATTGAAAAGGAATGAAGAAATCCTAAAGGGGATTTCTATGAGACACCATAAAGAAAAATAATGTATTTATCATTGGAGCCCCAGAAGAAAAGAGAGAAAGACATATAAAGCTTATTTAAACAAATCATAGCTGAAAACTTACCAAATATTGGGCAATAGTTGAATATTCAAGTTCTTAGGTTAATAGGTAACCCTAGAATTTCAATAAAAAAGATCTCTAAGACACATTATAATAAAATACCTAAAAAATGAAAGACAAAGAGGATTTTAAAGGCAACTAGAAAAAAAAAAAATGTTCTTGCTATTCCCCAGAAGGCCATCAGCAGATTTTTCAGCGAAGGCCTTATAGGCCTAGAGAGAAGGGGTGATACAGTTAAGTGCAGAAGAAAGAAATTGCCAACCAAGACTACCCATAAAATTGTCCTTTGAAATAAGAATGAGATAAAGACTTTCCCTAATAAACAACTGACAGAATTCATCATTACTAGACCTTGTTTTGCAGAAATGCTGAGAGTTCTTCAAGCTGAATGAAAAGGACACTAATTGGTAACATTGAAAATATACAAAACGCTGGTGAAGGTAAACATATCATCAGATTCAGAATACCCTCATCCTGTAACGGTGATGTATTAACTACTTAATTCTAATATAAAGGTTAAAGGACAAATATTAAAAATAGCTACAGCATCCACAATTTATAAATAAACAATATAAAAAGATGTAAATGATAATATCGAAAACAAAAGGAGGAGTAAAAGATTAGTTTTTGTATGTGATCAAAGTTAAATTATTATCAGTGTAAAATAGACCATTGCACATATAAGGTGTTTTATGTAAACCTCATTGTAACCAAAAAGCAAAGCCCTACAATAGATTCAGAAAGGGAATAAAAATAATGGGATGTAAATTAAAGCATATTATTATGGAAAATCATCAGTTCACAGAGGCAGCAAGACAAGGAAAGAACAAAGGGACAGCAATATACTTGAAAACAATCGATAAGATGATATTAATGAGTCTTTCCCTATCAATAATTACTTTCAATATAAATGTGTTGAATTCTCCAATCAAAATCTATAAGGTAGCTGGGTGAATAAAATAAAAGACCCAATTATATACTACCTACAAGAGATTTACTTCAGCTTTAAGAGAACACATAGGCTCAAAATGAAGGGGTAGAAAAAGATATTTCATACAAGTGGAAACCAAAAGAGAACGTGGTAGCTATATTTATATCAAACAAAAAGACTTTAAGTCAAAAATGGTAACAAGAGATAAGGAGGTCATTATATAAAGGATCATTAAGTTTAGTAATATATTAATATTACATACTAATAGGTTGCTTAATATATTAGTAAATAGAGCTAAAGGAAATAGACAAAATACAGTAAGAGTATGAGACTTCAGTATCCCACTTTTAACAGTGAGTATATAATTCAGACAAAAAATAAGAGAACATTGAACTCAAGCCATGCTTTGGACCATATAGACCTAACAGACATATAGAACATTCCATTCAACAGCTGCAGAACACTCAATCTTAAGTGCATAAGGACTGTTCTTTAAGAGAGATCATATGATAAGTCACAGAACTTGTCTTTGCTATAGTATGAAACTTTAAATAAACAAGAAATTTGGAAAAGTCACAAAAATATGGAAACAAAACAATACACTGAACAGTCAATGGATCAAAGAAGAAATCAAGGGAAATCAAGAAATTTCATGAAAAGAAAGTGAAAGCACAACATACCAAAACTTATGATACAAAGGCATTCCTAAAACAGAAGCAATAAATGCCTACATTAATTTAAAAGGAAGATCTCAAATAAACAAGCTGACTTTTCACTTGAAGAAATCAGAAAAAGAACAAACTAAGCTCTAACTTAGCAGGAGGGAAATAAAGATCAGTGTAAAAGTAAATAAAATAGAAGACAAAAACAAAAGATCTATGGAAAAAGAGTTGGACTTTTTGAAACAATAAATAAAATTGACAGTCCTTTAGCTAGACTAACTCAGAAAAATAGAAAGGACTCAAAATTAGGAAAGGGAATATTAAAACTGATACAAAGGATAAGAGACCACAGTGAAAAAAAAAAAAAAAGCCTACAAACTGGTTTACCTCAAAGACATCGATATGTTCTTAGAAACATAAAACTCACCAACACCAAAATCATGAAGCCACAGGGAATCTGAAGGGATTAACAATGAGTAAAGAGATCAATTCAGTAATCAAAAGCCTCTCAAGATGAATTGTCCTGGACCAGATGATTTTACTGGTGAATTATATCAGTTTAAGATAGATGTTAATTAACTTCCAAAAACTGAAGAGGAAGGAACCTCCCAGACTTATTTTTACAAAGCCAACATTACCCTGATACCAAAGCCATTACAAAAAAGAAAATTACAGACCAATATCTTTGATGAAGATAAACGCAAAATTTCTTGATAAAATATTAGCAAGCCAAACTCAACTACACATTTAAAGTATCATACACGATTGTCAAATGGGATTTATCCTTGGGATGTAAGGGTTGTTCAACACATAGAAATCTGTAACTGATATACCACACTAATAGAATGAAAGATAAAAAATGTGTGATCATTTCCACAGAAGCATACAAAGCATTTGACAAATTATAGCAATCTTTTATGATAAAAATGATTAGCAAATTGGGTATAGATGGAACATACCACAGTACAGTAAAGGCCATATATGCCAGTCTCATAACCAGCATTATATTTAGCAGTGAAATGTTGACAGCTTTTCTTCTAAGATGATAAAAGCATCTTCCTTATCATTTCTATTCTACGTAATACTGGAAGCCCTAGACAGGGTGGTCAGACAAAGAGAGTGCACCCAATTTGGAAGGGAAGAAGTAAAACTGTTTATAGATCATGTGATCTTATATGTAGAAATTCCTAGACTCCACCAAAGAAAAATGTTATAACTAATCAATGAATTCAGTAAAGTTGCAGGGTACAAAATCAACAAACATAAATTATTTGTTTCTATATACTAATGAAACAAATACTAATGAAACAATGAAAAATCTGAAAAGGAAATAAAGAAAGGAATCTTATTAAAAAATGAAATACTTAGGAATAAATTGATGAAAGAAATTGAAGAAGACACAGACAAATGGAAATATATCTCATGTTCATGTATTGGAAGACTTAGTATTGTTAAAATGTCAGTATTACCTAAAGCTATTTATTGATTCACAGCAATCCCTATCAAAATTCTAAAGGTGTTTTCCACAAAATAGAACAGGCAATGCTAAAATTCATATGGAACCACAAAAGACTTCAAATAGCCAAGCAGTTCTGAGAAGGACTAATAAAGTGGGAGGCATCACACTTCCTGATTTCAAACTATAGCAGGTCCTCAAAAGTGTCATGTTATTCAGCATTGTTTTTTTTTTTTATAACATTTATGAGACATGTAGGAACGTAACTCTTGTTTATATTAATTAACCAATGGTAAAATTGGTTTCATTTTACATTTAACTTAAAGTTGCAGAATCTGTCAGTGACATCAAGACTTAGTGTACACTACAAAGCTATAGTGATCAAATAGTATAATACTGACATAAAAGTAAACCAACAGAATAGAATCAAGAGCCCAGAAACAACCGTATACATGGTTAACTGATATTTGACAAATTATCCAAGAACACTCAAAAGGAAAAGGATAACCTCTTCAATAAAAGATGTTGGAAAAATGGAATAACCACATACAGAAAAATTCAATTGAATCTCTATCTTATAGTATCACACAAATTAAAATGGATTAAACCTAAGAACTGGAAACTATAAAACTCCTAGAAGAAACAGTGATTAAAAGCTTCTCATTATTGGTCTTTGCTATGATTTTCTGGATATGATACCAAATGCACAAACAGCAGCAGCACAAATACATAAGTGGGACTATATCAAACTAAAGAGCTGCAGAATAAAAGAAGCCATCAAAAAATATCGATAACCTACACAATAGGAAAAATATTTGCAAATCATATACCTGATAAAGGGTAAGATTCAAAATATATAAGGAACTTGTAAAACTCAATAGCAAAAATCAAACAACCTGATTAAAAAATGAGCTGAGAACCCAAACAGATATTTTTTCCAAGAACGAGTGGAAAGTATATGCAAGATGGGACAGAATGAACAAGGGCCATAAGCCTTGCTTAGAGAACAGAAAGTAATTTGACATGATTCGTGCCTGTGAATATTGAGAAATTAGGCTACAAAACTTGTCACTAGATATGAAGGACCTTGAAAGCCTTTTGGTAATTCGTTCTTAATCATATGAGCAGTTGGAAATCATGGGGTCATTTGAAGAAAGGGTGACCTCAGAGAACGTTTCTCTAAAAGTTTTTTTGTTTTGTTTTGTTTTGTTTTGTTTGTTTGTTTGTTTGTTTTTATTGATAGCATGCTGCCATCTTGGTTATTTGACTAAAAAGGGCAGGCTTTTGTTGGAGCTTGTTAAAAATTTGTGCCAATTGATGTTTCTGGCTTGCCAGCTACTCCAATATTATCCAGTCCAGGATATATGAAGTGCAAAAAACCCCAAGTAACTCATTGTTGTATTGTACCTTGGTTCCTAAGGTTTTTATGCTTTTCTTTCAGAGGCTTCTTATGTTTGTTTTATATATAACATCCAGGGTTTGGGGACAGTACTTAACAGGCAGAACAGAAAGAAATACATTTACTCTATCTTGTTCAGAATCAGAAGTCTTAAATTGACTTTTAAATTTTTTAATGAAAGTAAAGTGCGCGGTGTAATATACATAACTTAAATGCACTACTTGATAAGTTTGATACATGTGTATATATCTCTATAATAATCAAGATATCAATCATTTGTGTCCTTCTATGCATTTCTTTAGAACTTATACCTTTCTCCCTCAAGGAAACCACTGTTTGATTTCCCATCGCCATAGATTAATTTGCTCATGCTTGAAAAAAACATCACACAGTATGCGTTTGGATATTTTTATTTAGTATAATGTTTTGAGAATGAAGATGATTTGTAAAATATCATATTTTATTTATTATTAAAATTGTTAATTTATTGTACAATGAATTACAAGTAATGATTTAGGAAGGAAGTTAATTTTGTAGTAGGTTATAGTAGGTGTTTGGGGAATGAGGGACGTGGACGGTAGTTCACTGTAGAGGTTGGAGCATAGAGATATTGAACTCCCCACAATTTTATCAGACAAACTGTTAATAAAGCAAAGCTAAATGCATTAGGACTTACTGCAATAAGAAAGTCTTCACCATTTCTAAGAAGTAGGAAGTAGAAGTGGGAGGATATTTATAGGGTCTTGGGATCTAGACACAAATGGTTTAAAGGTGAGCTTTTCAATGAAGTTGGTGACAGTTTTGGATTAGGAAATTTTTTTTACACAATATTTTTTATAGAATGGTTTAGGTTCGCTGGACACTGCAAGGCAAGAATCTTAAAGTAAGCTATTTGTCCAGGTGTGCAGACTGTTGTCTCTGAAAAATTGATCTGTAAATATTTCTTGAAGCAAACAGGGAGGTTAATTTTTTGGTTTATAATCTTATCTTTGAAATAAAGATTTCTTTGATGACTAATGCGTATTGACACAGATGGTCCTAGTTCAGAGACATAAGTTAAAAGGTTGTTGCTGAATTTTAAGTTATTAAGGCCACAACCAAAGTAATAGCAATTTGTTGAGAATGAAAAAAAAAAATTATATAAGGAATTAATGTGATAAAATAAAAAGAATCTGTTTTCAGGGCCTAATGGGGCTTATTTTTTAACTTTGTCATTTATTCTTCAAAGACATCATAAATCTTACAGATGGAAGAGACTATAGATAGAAGTTATCAAAGAATCCTCTATTTGAGTAAGAAACCTTTATATAACATCCACATTAAATAATAGTTGTTGAGCCTCTTTTTCAACAATTCTCATGAGACAGCCAATTTTAGCTTTATTTTTTGGGAAAATGTTTCTTATATTGAGTTGAAAACTATTCATTTGAAATCCCTAATACTAGTACTCTCCTCCTCACCACATGAATCTCATAAAGCAGTGACCCCCAACCTTTTTGGCACCAGTGACCAGTTTTCTTGCTCTTCCACCTGCCTCTCACCTCCTGCTTTGTGTGTGGCCTGGTTCCTAACAGGCCAAACGACCTAGGGGTTGGGGACTCCTGTCACAGAGTAAGTGCCTTCTAAGTTCCACATGCCAGATGAACAAATATTTGAGGTGGTTTATCGTTCTGGACTCTCCTAGGCAACCTATTTCCAGCCCCTTCAACTGTTGTCAGGAGGCAGATTTGTAACTCCTCACCATCCTGGTTACTGTTCTGTCTTGCTCTCTAGTTTGTCAGTGCCTCTCTTAATAACTGCAGTGTTCAAGTTTGAATACTGTTCTCCAGATGTGTTCTGAAAAGGGAGGAGTAGAAGTATTACCTTTATTTCTGGTATCATACCTATATTAAATAAACAAACAAAAACAAAACAAAGCTTAGTTTCTCTTAGCTTTTCTGGTAACTGCATCATATAAACTCATGGTTCATTTGGTTTCAGCATTACTAGACCCAGCTGAAAATGACAGGTAATTGAGTTCCAGAGTCGGGAGTTGAAACTACCAGTTTATGTACATAATACTTGGAGGTATATTGTCCCTGTTTACTAATTTAGAAATGGAAATCTGCTCTTTGCTAAATACCTGTACTGTCTGAAAGTGAATGGTGGAAGAAAGTATTTGTCATGAGTTTAAAGAGAAAAGTTAGTGGTATTTCTGAAGTAATTCCCCCTCCCTCAATGTTAATGATTGCCAAAAAGAGATTAGAAAAATATTGCCAACAGAAGCTCAGATGAATAGAGCTTTTGGATTCTTATTTTCTTAAATAAGCCTGTGTCCTTTTGGTAACTAACTCAGTCAGAGAGAAGTACAATACATTTGACTCTACAAGCCCTCCTTTTTTAAAGCTGAAAACAACTTTACAAAGGAGGCAACATAGAGATTACCTTGTTATTTTTAACTTAGACCCTAGGACAGGAAAGAACTGCTGAGATTTTTGCTTGTTGATTTCTTATTTTTAGAAATCAGGATGTACATAATATTTGTTAAATTTGATTTGATTACCTAATAATAATGCCATATACAGTAACATAAACAAAGTCTTTATGTAACATGATAGAGCTACCAAACTGCCTTTAAAATGACTTTTGTTGAAGTATTGATAGCTTGCTGATAAAACTTTCTCAGAAGACTGCATTCTAACCTCCTTGAGCATGACTATGTTATAGATTAGAAAAACAAGGTCTTTGTACATCTCCTCCAGTACTGCTTCATTTCAGTAGTGATGGCAGGTGGGTCATATTCAGTTAGTCATATTTCTGAGATATTATAGAAGTAGCTTCTCTTTCTGCTTTAATCCCCTTCTTCATGCTCTGTCTTATTTATATTCAGGTAAACTCAATATTCTTTTCTGCTCATAAAGCTTGACTTTCTGTGCTATGACTCAACAGAGATCAAATTCATAGCCTTTATTTTCTACTTTGTTTTCTTATATGTTGTAAATTTAGATTTTTAGATGCCAGTTAAGTAGTTTAAGTTGCTCATATTGTACATGGTTTAATCTTTCTCAGATTTCTGTAGTGAGTCTAATAGAAAGATACCTTTTGTACTTAACTGAATTAGATTGTAATCTAGGGACAGCAACAATACCTTTAATGTTTCAGAACTCATGGCCTAGCAGAGTTCTGCGTAATGCTCCTTTGATATTTCAGTAAATAATGAATGGCTATTAAGGCATATATTTATGGCATCTTTTCATGTATATTTCTATATCTGCTGTTTTTCATTTTAGAGCCTATCAGTATTGTTCTCTTTGTATTTATTTTTATCAGTAGGTCAGTTAAAGAAGCAAAAGAAAAGAAAATGTTATTTCTCAAGAATAGCATTGTATTTTGAGGTAATTTCCTCAGGAAATAGAGCAAAGAATTTCTATAAAGTATAATATTACAAAAGCATTAAATTAATATTAACACTGGTTCTTAAGTAAGCTAATTAAGAAAGTATCCTTCAATCCAAACTTTCCTAATAATGAAAAAAGATGTCAAAGTCATAATGTGACTACTTAAAAAGCACTTTAAATATCAACAGAAACTTTTATTCTAAAATTATGCTTACAAGAGTAGAGAAAAGATAACACTATTATCTGTGTTTTAATAATATAGCAGTCATGTTGCTTATAATAAAATATGGTCTGTAATACAAGATACTAATATAATGATAAATGTTTGATAACTTAAAAATAAAATCATAATTATGCAGACTTCAGGTCAAGATGGCTGAATAGGTAAACACTGTCCTCACCTCTTCCCATGACCACATCAAAATTTTGCCTAAATTATAGAACTATTATTGAGGACCACCTGAAGACTAGTTGAACAGAAGTCCTATAACCAAGGATACGAAGAAGAAGCCATGAGGAAACTGGTAGGAGAGGCAGAGCACGGAATGGGCAGATCCCACACCCATGAGAATCAGGAAGGCTATCTCGGCTGCAGATGTCCCCTCTGAAGAGGAGGGAGTCCCAGTACCACACCTGGCTCCCCAGGCTGGAGCACCAGTTTTAGAAACAAGAGCCCTCATCTGCTGTGAAACCAATGGGAATTCTGTGAGATAAAGGCAGGCTGCTGGGGTGCCAGGTGTTCCTCTGGAGGTGCCAAGCTAGACTCACCCACACTCTCTCACTTTGGGCTCCAATGCAGAGGCAGCAGCTCAAAGAGACATATGAGGACAAACTGAATTGACTGGCTTCAGAGTGAAAGCTGGTGGGGTAGGGGTTTGTGCAGCTCTCTCTGGGAACAGAAGCATGGGTAGGTGCCACTGTTCCTTTATTGAGCTTTCCTCTTACCTAGCTGGTAGGAACAGGCAGACACCAAATCTGAACTTTCAATTAACCCAGTTAACACTATTCACCCATCTTGGTGGCTCCTTGAGAACCTCCCCTGCCCAACTGTGCCTGGCCCAAGCTGCTTTGGTAGCTTTTCCTTAGGAGCAGCCTACCATGGCTCATGCTGTAGACTTTCCTAAAATCTCTCAAAAGTTTACAAACCCCTGACAAGCAGCATCTGGCCTTGGCATGCTCTGAACATCTTGCTAATTGGTCCTACCCTGGCACAAGAGATGACCAGTTTCAACTTGCATTGTGACTCTTATTGGGGGCCCCAAGCCTAGCATAAGCTATGGCCCATGGCCACTGTTAGCCTGGAATATAGCATCAACTAAGTGGTCACAAACTACACACACAAAAGGTGGCTGGTCTCAGCTCACATTGCGGTGCCCACCAAAGGGTCCTATGCTCAACACTCATGGCAACCAGCCTCAGCTTGCATATAGCCCTTTCCACGTGCCTGCAAACCCAGCACATGCAGCAACCAACCATATTTTACTTTGTTGTTCCCACTAGGCAGTGGAAAGCCAGGCACAAATGGTGGCTGATCTTGACCTGCACTGGAGCCCCTCTTAAAAGCCTCTAGAACCAGCATACAGTGGCCTGATTTAGACCACACCAGAGCACTAGCCAAGCAGCTCCACAGGTGACACACCTGAAGGTGGACTCAGCTGGCACAGAAGACTTGTTAAAACAACTCCCATTCCATGGGTCATCCCCACATAATAGCTTGTCCACTGTGGTCACCACTAGACTTCGCAGTCTGCCATAAGTCATTCCCTCTCACTGATGTGCCAATGGCTGTCGAGGCTCAACTACAACAGGAAGGAACTCCTGGAATACCTGGCTCAGGTGAATGGGGAGACTGTGCCACTGGGCTTCACAGGACATCTACTACATTAAGCCATACTGCCAAGACTGGGAGATCTGGCCAATCCACCTAACACATAGAAATGAACTCAGGGAGCCAGCCAAAATGAAGACAAAGAAACAGAAAACAATTCAGTATAAACTTAGTGGTTCTGACTTATAAATACTTCAGAGTTTCAGATTAGAAAAATATCTATGTGGAGCTGACTGCTATGAAAAGTTTCACTGAGAAAGTGGTACTTAATTTAGATAAATAACTCATATTTAAATTGATTTAAAGAGGATAGAAAGCACTCCAAATGGTAGATGATGATATATTAAGATGGGAAGGCAGAAGTGGAGAGTGTGTTAAACAGCAAAGGTAGCCTGACTAGATGTTAGATCATATTAAGTTTGGAAAGGTGTCTTACAACCAATGTAATCAATCTATCTTGGAAAGTCAGATATGCAGATTGGTTACCACTGAAAGAGTTTTTCTTTCTGAAATGTTACCTAGACAGCAATATAGAGTTCTGTTATGAGAGTAAGGAAAGCCAGCTTTTACCCAAATCCTAGTATGAGATAATGAGAACAAGCACTACTAGAGAAGTTGAATTTTGTGTTTTTTGGTTATTTCATGTATTTCCCAGTAGCATATTCCCCTTTAACATATTGAACTAGACTTAATCAATCTTCTTGCATGTATTTTATATCTTCCTCATTTTTTTCACCTTCTTCCATACTTTTATTTCCTCCATCAGAATTTAGCTCTAGGCAAAGCTAATGTAAGCCAACTAAATACACCACATCCCAGAGCATAGGAAAAGCACGAGCTAGGTGAAAAAGACTAGCTTTTTGGATGATGATGAAAAATAACCTTTGATATGTTTGGAGCTTTACATGTTATCTCTTTCAGTCTGTATGGTACCTTCGGTCTGTATGAAGTAGTCACTATTATTCACAATTAGAAGTGAGGAAAAAGTTTTTTCTAAACTGTGATTCAAAGTGGGTACGTACGTTGGTCAAAGTAGAATTGCAGTGGAGTCCAGATCTATCCAGTTGCATAGTCTAGATTTACAATCAGTATAATATAGCATGGTGACTCACCTTCATCTTTCTCTTGTTTCAGTCAATTCACTTTGTAGCTTCCGAATTCAGTTTCCTGAAGTGACTTATCTTCATGTCGCCTTTCTTTTCGAAAGTCTTCTGTTATTTCTTTATGCCTATAAAATTAAAATTAGGTTATAGTTATTTCTTTTATCCAAGGCCCTGACAAATACAATAACAACCTAAATTTCTAGCCTCATCTCTAACTGCTTCCTTCTTGGGAATCCTATATATAGTCCATACTGTTTCTTACTTCAGCACTCCCCCTACCTTCCTTTCTAGAGTATTTCCTCCTTTTGCTTTTCTATTGAAATTTTACTTTGGATTTTAGCTAGTTCTGATATCTTCCTAGAAACCTTATTTGTTTCTTCGTTTTTCCTTTTACTTTTACAGTTCTTTGCTGCCATTTTTGCCACTTAAATTTTTGTCTTGTATCTTAAGTAATGTATACTCATACAAACTAGATTATAAACTTAATTGAAGCAGAGATTATGATTTTCTCATTTTTGTGTTGTCCAGTATAGGGCCTGGTATTTTTTAAACTTAGGTAAAATAAAGAGTTAGAGTGGAAATGAGATTCTGACCTAAAGTGAGCCCTCATTCTGTAGTCAGTGATCATTCTGCTTGCTGGACAACTGGAGTTGAATCTGCTGATTCACTGAATGGCTCAGAAGTGCCTACAGCAGGAAAAACCATTGCTGAGATGATAAAGAAATTGCTTTTGAACCTCTCAACTGTTGTTTTTTCAGTTATGTTCTGGAGATTGCCTGCATAGACCCCCAGGGTACTTGTTAAAATGCAGATTTTAGAAAATGAAATCAAGGAATGTACCTTTGCAGCAAGATTCCCAGGTTATTTACTTGTTTATCTGAGTGGAATTTCTATAGAAACATTTCATATATATAGAAAAATGCATAAGTGTGTAGCTTAATTTTCATGAAGAGAACACCCCTATATATCCAACACCAGATCAAGAAATGGAATATAACCTGTGTTCCATAAGCCACTCCATGCTTCCCTGGAGTGACTAATTCACCACCTCAACCCACCCTCTCAAAGGTATCCTGAGTCTTATGTACCTCTACTCTAAATCTGGCCTTGTTTCTAGTATTATGGTAATAACAAACAATGTTCCCAAAATGACCTCTTTTTTTTCTTTTCTTTCCCCTTGTTTTTTATCTCCCTTCCCTATAAGCTTTCTCTTCTGCAATAAAGTCATGAAAAATTTCTTCTAAAGAGTTCTTCTACATTTCTCCTCAATGTTAAAGTTCTTAAGCTCTAAGATTACCTTTTAGGGGATCTCTCTTCACTTGTAGGTTTCTAGAATTAATCCATTAGGCATAGGAGATTCTGCTTTTTTTTCTTAAACATTTGGAAGATCGAGAAGATAAACAATTTTAAAGTATTCATGCCATTGATAATTTGCTTTTTTCTAAACCAAAATTTTAGCTAGAAAAGAGGTTACTAGGTCTGATGGGGAAAAGAGGTACATAGATATATTTTAGAATTGCTTTAAGCATTAGTTAAGACTCATTTTTGGATTTTGTGATAGTTTAACATCTTTAGATAAGTTTCCTGGGCAGGCTTGTTTTACTAAGCAAATTAAAGGTTTTCAAGTTTTTTCTGTTGTATTTAGTTTGTTCAAAAGAATATCTTTTAGTGAACCATGATTGTTTATATCCATAAGGATAATGCTAATTGCCAGTGTATTTTACCTGTTTACTTAAACAAGCATTCCGCTTGAGAAATTTTAGTTGACAGAGTTATTCTACTATTTGAGAATCTATTTTAAAATTTATACCTCAGTTCTTTCCTCAATTTGATACAGTTAGGTTTTTACTATATTTTTAGGAACTGAAAGGAAACCATAAACCAGAAATTGACCCTACGAATACATATTGTTGTGATTTGCTAAAGAGAAACATTTCCGTAGCCACCATATGGTATGTTAATTCCAATTAAATAGGTTAAATTAAAATTGTTCAGTCCTTCATTTTTTAACATCTTCAAGATAAAAAAAAAACTCATTAAGATGAATTACATCTTTTCTGTAAATTATTATATATCTTTTTATTAAATTTATTGGAGTGACATTGGTTAATGAAATTATGTAGATTTCAAGTGTACAGTTTAATAATATCTCATTGTGTGTTCACTCCCTGGTGTTAAATTTTCTTCCAATCTTGAGATTATGATGCTAAGAGAAATAAATCAAAGAGTTGAGAACTATATGATTTCTATCATATGTAGTATACAAAACTGAAAGCAACAAACAAGACAAACATAAGGACAGAAAGAGTTTGGTGGTTGGTTGGGGAGGGGAAGATAGATAAGGGTAAAGGAGATCAAATATATGGTGATGTTTTATTTCTTAGTATTGAATATTCTATCATACTGTTTTTGGAAAGTATCTATTTTCTGTTTTTTACAATATTGAAGACAAAGATGTAACTATTTTGAAAAATAAGAGTAGAGGATCTTAAAAGACTTTTAAAGGTTATCTAATTCTTTCTTCTGTCCTCAGACATGATAAAAATGTTTTAAGTTCCTTTCTTCAGAACACTCATGCTGTCACATTTTTAGCACACTGTCTTTATGTTATCAATTTTCTTTAAATTTTATAACTTACCTACTCATTCCATTTAAACCGCTCATTTGAGAACTACTTGAAACCTCATCAAAACTCATCATTGAATTCAATTTCTTCTATTCTCTTATTCCTACTTATTCTGATCTTTATTCCTTATCCATTTTCTTAGACCTTTTCTATTCTTCTGTTCTATCACCATCTTTTAAGGGACTTAACTGGTCCCACTAGGATATTAAGATCAACTTCAGATTCTTCATCCTCTTTTTTTCCAACTAGATCCTCCTTGCCAATCCTCATTTCTGTTAAGCTCTATCTAGTTGCTACTTGTAAAATGTGGGAAATCATAGTTTTGATTTAATATATTACGTATGGTTTCTCACTAGTACACCTCTATCCTATTCTTCACGCTCATCAAATTACCTTATTTCCTATATGAAATACCAGAAGAGTTGTTTGTGTCCATGAAGTTGCTTCAGACTTCCTGTTTACTCCTCAGTATACTCAGTATCACTCCATTCACAATCACATTAAGTTCACCATGTATTTCTGTGGTGTCAAATTAGATGGACATTTTTCAGTCATTTTTATAATTTTATTAGCCCATGGCATTTGAAATTATTTTTCTAGATTATAAATTGCTTCATGTCAAGAGTAAATATTTTTTTTCCTTTCTTTAAAAGAATGTATTCATCCACATATAATCCACAAATACTTCCTTGTAAGTTTGTAAAAAAATTTCAAATAATACAAAACTATATGAAAGAAAATATTTAACCCTTCTTTTCATTACTTTCCTCTCAATCTATAAAATTTGTACCATAGGTAACAATAGTTTACAATTTTGTGTGGATCTTTCCACTTCTAAATATATGCGTGTATAATGTATGTTTTTATAAGTGTTTAAAATTAATATTACATTTAATAGTCTAAACATGTTACTATTGTTACTTAAAAGGAAGCTAACAATGAGAACTTTAGCCACCAGTGTCAACCATTAAAACATGAGGAAAATCAATAATTTTTGTTAGTTGGAACATGTATTAGTTTGCTAGGGCTGCTATAATAAAGTACCACACATTGGATAGCTTACACCTCAGAATTTATTTTCTCACAGTTCTGGAGGCTAGAAGTCTGAGATCAGGATTATTAGCAGAGTTTGTTTCTTTGGAGGCCTCTCTCGGCTTGTAGATGGCTGTCTTCTCCTTCCTGTATATTTACATGGTCTTTCCTCTGTGTGTGTGTGTTTCCTAATCTCCTTTTATAAGGACATCAGTCATATTGGAGTAGTGTCCTCCCTAATTACCTCATATTAACTTAATTAACCTCTTTAAAGACCCTATCTCCAGATACAGTCACATTCTGAGGTACTGGGGTTAGGAATTCAATATGTGAAATTGGAGGTGGGGGTACAGTTTAGCCCATAAAAGAACATTACTATTCAATTGAAACATTGTTAAAAATATTTCTCACAAAAATATTGGTCACTTACTCATGTTCTTACAGGAATTTGCCCCTTTATTAAAGCTATAGCAGTTGTTCACAGTTAATAACAGAGTAACTCCTAGCTTGCTTAAATGAGATATCTTTATTGGTGGCATAAGGTGTTTTGAGACAGAGAGTGGGCTAAATTACCTTGCACACTTTAAAATATTATTCACATTGAATGAAATCTTTGGTAAAAGTGTTCCATTTTGGGAATACAAGAGCAGAATTGTTCTTGTAGCTCTTTTCCTCACACACATTTAATAAAGGACTTGGTTACTTAACCCAGCTGTCCCCATCCTTTTTGGCACGAGGGCCTGGTGCTCCTATGAGAATCTAATGCCTGATGATCTGAGCTGAGGCAGTGATGCCAGTGCTGGGGAGCAGCTGCTAATACAGATGAAGCTTTGCTCGCTCACCTGCCACTCACCAAATGCTATGTAGCCTGGTTCCCAACAGGCCAAGGACTGGTAACTGTCTGTGGCCCAGAGTTTGGGGACCCCTGACTTAACCTAGAAAGAAATTTATGTAAATAATAAGCATAGCAAATACAGAATTATTTTGTTTTGAAATTTTTATTTTTGAAATCCGAGTTTATTGAAGTTATTATGCTGTCATCTAAAAACCTTGGGAAAAATAAAATGAATAGCTCTTATAGCTTCTTTCCAGCCCTAAAATGTTTTTGTTATGTCAAATTTCTACAATACGATACAGATACTACATTTTTGTTATACTTGGTTAACTATAACTGCTGGAACTGCTTATCAGAGAGACTTTTATGTTGATAACTTCTCATTAGTATAATTATTCCAGAGCCATGTTGCTATCTTAAAGCATATGGTGTTATTCCAAAGCAGATATTTCAGTGCTGAATAAATTTCTGCATTATACTTCTTAGCATGAATGTAAAATATACAATTTTTTGTTCTCTACTTGCTAGTTTAAGGTTTATTTCACTTTGTTCAGTTTTATTAAAAATCAATAAAATATCATTTTAGATTTCTCCAGCCATATTGTTTGCTTTAGATCAGTGTTAACTTCATGATTGTAAATGAAACACTCATAGGAGTGTTTTACTATCTATGGTATTTTCTAAATAATATTTCTTTGAAAATATACCTTTTTTTTTGTATTGATATATAATTTATATACAGAAAAATGCCAAGATTATAAATCTAATTTGAGTTTTGACTGTACTCAATAGTCTAATAGAAAAATTGTGAATGCCCTTACCCCCTAATATGTATTTATGATTAAGGACAGATCTGATGGATTTCTTACAAATCAGCGAGTTTTAAAAAAACAAAGTGACAATTAAAAGAGAAACTGCTTTTAGTTTTGTAAGAAGGTATATTTACAGTGCCATACACAATAAATAAAGTTCTGATTATGATATTTGCAAGCTAATGAGTTTTTTAATCTATAAAGAAAAAGTCAGCCAATGTTTCACAAGTGAAAGTGTATATAACAAAAGCAATTTCTATGTAAAAATTAAGTTCATACAAGTGTTATCTGTAATACACTGATATACAGATACATTTGGAATACATTAAGTACTAATGATTAAATACTTTTGAAATCTCTAGAGAAATATGATTTTTTAATTATATGCTTATAATACATACAGATAACCATGAGCAGTTCTCATTAAGGATATTATTATTATACTCATTTACAAAGGAGGTAACTCAAGCACAGATTCAAATCTTGATCTAATAAATATACAGTATAAAGCACAGTGCCCTCATTTTATTTTGCCTGTGTGATTAGATATATTTGTATGCACATATACTATGTTCCTTTTGAGCAAAAAACCATGTTTCGTATTTACTTGTTTTAATTATTGTATGAAGTACAGTATCTCTTAAATATTGGATATTTGTTGGGTTGATTTATTGATTGATGGATTGATTCAAAAGTATTGAATGGCTTATAAGCAATTTAAAATTTTTAGACGTTTGTGAGCAATAAACTGATTAAAGTGGTGATTTTAGAAGATTTAGCCAGAAGTAAGAGACTGAGGAGCAAAGATTGAGAGCTCATAACGTAAGGACGATATGATAAGTATTTAAGGCAGTCAGTTGTATCAAGGTAATAGTAAAATGGCAAATATAGAATAAAAAGTGTTCACTGGCTTTATTGTTTAATACAACTTCGACAGAGATGTCAAAGTTGAAACTTAGTTCATTAGAGGAATGGTTGTATTGTTGACACAAGCATGGAAGTCTGGCAAAGATAAGGTAGTTGGGTGGAGAATGTTGACATTTGAAAAAAAAATGACTTCAGAGTGTTAGGGCATTCAAGTGGGATATTTCAGTAAAAATATCCAATTTGTAGCTACTCTAGAAGATATGAAAATATACAGCTGGCTGAGAATGGGTCTTTTATATAGAAGAGCTCATTAATACAAGAGTATGAATCTTCCAAAGGAGAAAATGTAAAAAGAGAATAGAGGTTTCACAGACAAATAATGTAACATATTTCTTTCAAAATTAAAATGATGTTACTCTTTTAGTGATCTTTTTAATAAACCCAAATATAACTGAATATGTAGATTTTATTTAAATTTATGTATTCCCATTTGAATTTAAGTGTTCTTTATTTATATTACTATAAATACTGAAGTATATATTATGAATTTGGTCTTTAAAATAACTAAATTTTTTTATACACATTGTATCAGCTATAAAGTTGTAGTCTCCTTTTGTATAAAATGCAGAGGAAACAAAAAATATGTCAAAACATATATTTTCAGAATTTATCCAGGATCAGATCACCTACCACCTGCCATCAACCTGCTTTAAACTACCAGCATCTTCTATCTGTATTATTGTAGTAATGCCTCTCTCTTCCCTTCTATCCTTGCTCCACTATAGTCTGTTCTCAGCATGTATGTTGTTCTGCTCAGAACCTTCCTATTATGTCTTCTCATGAGACTCAAAGTGAAATCTAAGTCCTCACCAACACATTGACCTTACTGTTCATTAAACATATTTCTACCTTAAGGCCTTTGTGCTGGTCATTATTTCCTCTGCCTTGTCTGTATTTTCCTCAAATCAATATGGCTAACCAATGTCTTTAGTATAAAATTTATTTTGTTATTTATATATACATATATATTTATACTTATATATTTATTTTCTCTCTAGCCCAGCTTGAAACCACAGCTCCAAACCATTGGAGTGTGGTGCTTCTATTGAAAATAATTGTTATGTTTAGTGTTATCAAATTTTTATAGTAGAATCAGAGGTTGTATATTAGCCTGTTGTATACAGAATACTTCTCATATACCTGGATTCACATTAATAGTATACTGATTAAGTATAAAGATATGTTCATTTGTAGTCTAGAATTAGTAAGCTTAAAGAAATAGAAAATTACAACGAGAATTTAATGTCACATTTGGCTGAATAGCAGTTTCAACCAGTATCATCTATCATTAGTTAAACACATTCTCGCACTTAACAAAATTGGTATAGAAGAAAAATATGTTAACATAACAAAACCATATACAACAGACCCTCAGCCAACATTATACTTATTGGTGAAAAAATAAAAACCTTTCCTTTAAGATCAGAAACAAGGCAAGACTGTCTACTGTCGCCACTCTTATTCAGTATAACATTGGACATCCTAGTGAGTGCAACCAATCAAGAGAAAGATATAAAAGGCATACAAATAAGAAAAGAAGAAGTCAAACTGTCATTATTTGTGGATGACATGATTTTCTATATAGAAAACTCTAAAGACTCCACAAGAACACTACTAGAAACAATAAGCAAATACAGTAAAGTTTCTGGATACAAAATACTCAAAAATCTGTAGCATTCCTATACTCTAATAATGAACTGTCAGAAAAAGAGGGAAAAATAATTCCTTTTGCAATTGCAACAAAAAGAATAAAATACCTAGGAATAAATCTAATGAAACATGTGAAGGACCTATATAATGAAAACTATATGACACTATTAAAAGAAATCAAAGAAGATACAAAGAAATTGAAAGATTAGTTCATGTTCTTGGATTTGAAGAATCAACATAGTTAAAATGACCATATTTACCTAAAGCACTATACAAATTTAGTGCAATCCCCATCAAAATCCCATCGGCATTTTATAAAGAAATAGAACAAAAAATCATTAGATTCATATGGAAGCACCCAAGACCCTGAATTGCCAAAGCCATCCTGAGCAAAAAGAATAAAGCTGGAGGCATCACTCTATCCAACTTCAAATTGTACAACAAAGCAACAAAATTCAAAACAGCATGATATTGGCAGGAAAACAGACACATGGACCAGCAGAACAGATTTGAGAGTCCAGAAGTAAAATCATGTTCATATGGGCAAATAATTTTCAACCAAAGAGTCAAAAATATAAAGTGGAGAAAGGAAAGCCTTGGTGCTGGGAGAACTGGAAATTCACCTGCAAAAGAATGAAACTGGACTGCTGTCTATCACCACACACCAAAATTAACTCAAAATGGATCAAGGACCTGAAAATAAGACCTGAAACAATAAATTGCATAGAAGAAAACATAGAAACTAAACTCATGGACCTTGTTCTTAAAGAGGTTTTTATAAATTTGGCTTCAAAGTCAAGGGAAGTAAAAACAAAAATAAATGAATGGGACTACAAAAATAAATGAATGGGACTACAGCAAAAGAAATCATCAAGGTAAAGAGACAACCATCTGAATAGGAAAACATATTTTCAAGCAATGCCTCTGAAAAGGGCGGAATATCCAAAATACACAAAGAACTCATACAACTTGGTAACAACAACAAAAAAGCAATCTAATTAAAAAATGGGCAGAGAACCTGAACAGACACTTCTCCAAAGAAGACATACAGATGGCCAATAAACATGAAAGGATGCTCAAAATTGCTAGCTATTAGGGTAATGCAAATCAAAACCACAATGAGATACTATCTCACACCTGTTAGAATTAGTAAGCTTAAAGAAATAGAAATTAATAACAAGTGTTGGAGAGGATGCAGAAGAAAAGGAACCCTCATACACTGCTTGATGGGACTGCAAATTGGTACAGCCACAATGGAAAACAGTATGGAGGTTCCTCAGAAAACTAAGAATTGATCTACCATATGATCCAGCAATCCCTCTGCTGAGTATTTACACCAAAGACTTGAGAACATATATGCAAAAAGATAATTGCACACTGATGTTCATAGCAGTATTATTCATAGTGGCTAGGATGTGGAAGCAGCCAAAGTGTCCTACGATAGATGATTGGATAAAGAAGAGGAAATACTGCCATTTACAACACAGATGGACTTCGAGATAATCATGCTAAGTGAAATAAGGCAGACAGAAATGTTGAAAACCACATGATATCACTTATATGTGGAATATTAGCCTAAAAGAAACAAATAAATGGACAAACAGACATGAACAATAGACTAGTGGTCACCAGAGGGTTGGTGGGTAGGAGGATGGGAGATGAGGTAAAAGGGGTCAAATATGTGGTGACAGAAATCTAACTATGGGTGGTGTACACACAATGCAATATAGATATATATGCCTTACTGTTGAATTGTACACCTGAAACTTTCTGAATTTCATTAACCAATATCACCATAAATAAATAAATAAACAAACCCATTCCCAAGGCCTGCATAGCCATGGTACTGTCAACTGTGTTATATGGTTCTAATATCTAAATCCTTATCAGTATCATTTTCATTTCTCTGACAGGTTTTATTTATCATACTTTCATACTATATTTCACATCAAATGTCAAGATGAAGTCTGATGTCAAAGATTTAGAGTAGTGATCTTCCAGACTTGCTCATCAGAATGCAGTGGTCCTGGACATATGGAGAAAATAGATGAACTGGACTTGTAATGCAATTGTCATTAAGTGAACTTTAGAGAAAGTGTCATGAGACAATATATGAGAAGTTTTAAGGTTGTAAACTAAAGCTATGTGAAGAACTGGATTAGAAAAACTATCATAGCAGATAGTCCAGCATGATGTATTGGGACTCAGACTCAGCAATTATTTTGCTTATATTGCAATCAGTTAGGCAGTGACATGAATAAATACAAAGTACAAATAATGATAAGAGAATGATTGAACAGATATCCTACAAGGTTATTTATTAAGGAATAATTACCTGGTCACCCACGGTATTTGACATCTATGTAAATATGTTTACATATATAGAATTGTAGTATTTACTGAGAATTGGAGATATTGACATCTATTTTTACAGATATACCAAAAAAAGAAATGTTAGAGACCAACTGTGCTTCAAAAGACAGTGATGTTTACTTTTTGTTTAAATGCATTTTATGTTTGCTTGATAACATCTTTTTATCACCTAATAGCCCCATAAGTAACAAAAAAATGATTTGTACCAGGCAAATGAATTATAGAATTACAGAGAAATTTTGTTCTTAATGCACTTCTTAGACCAAACACAAGTGTAAAAATTTGGTGCTAAAATGAATGATTTTATTTTTGACAGAGTATGATTTAAATTTTAAGCTGCATTATTTTTTGTTCTTGTTCTTGCATTTTAGATCTACATTTCTAACAATGACATAAGAATATTAATCTTTCTTGTTTTTTTGTTTTTTCCCTGAAGTTAAAATTAAAGAGGACAAAAAAAGCCCATGCATTTTGATTATATTGTACTTCTAACATATACCTAATGTGACAGAGCTTCCAAAGATTTTGCATTATAAATTTATGTATTCAGTATTTCTCACATTTAAAGCTATTCAGTTGGGTGCTAAAATGCTGTAGAATATAATGACTTTTAATTTTGAACTTTTTATTTAGTTACAAAAGAAAATTCTATGAATAATTATACTATGTATTTCAAGTATTCTTTTGTTATAGAATAAAGTAAAATCTATAATAAGTCTAGAAATGTGTTATCAACAAAATATGAATTACTAAAATTACTTAGAAGGTGAGTCATAGAACCTTTTAAATTTTGGCTGTAGACTTGGAAGAAGTTCTTATTGTATTTTTTATTTTCTTAACATTTTGAAAATACAGTAGGTGTTAGAAGCTCTCTCTTTTATTGGCCCTATTACCAGATTTATTCAAAAAGTAAAAGATGCAAAAGAAAAAAAAAGTAAAAGATGCTTCTCTAAACACAGTTTAATCTCCAGTAACTGTCTTACTAGTGTCTGGGGCTTAAGGTTGTTTTATATTATTCCAGGAGTGTACCTGCCCTACATTCTTTGTTTGTATTAGCTGACCTTCTAGGGAGGACGGTTATTATTGACTATTTTGGCATATTTTTCTTAAGATTTCCTTAATACTGATTGGAGATTATAAGGTTTTTTTGTTGTTCTAACTCACTTTTTCCCCTACTTATAATACATGGACTATCAGTCTTATTGACACTCATTCAGGTAAAGCTCATGAGGCAAGAGATTTCTTCATTGTATTATCAGGGCTGACAACTTTTGTGGAGAAGGGCTTAAATAAGACCAACCATCTACCTAGCCTGTGACCATGACAATATCCAGAAACTGTCAACTGCTTCATGACTTGGATAGCACATTTGGTTCTTCTTTCATTTCCAGTAAGCTCAATTTTTGACTCTGTAACTTTTACCATCTGTCTAATAATATTCTACAGAATCTCTCCCAGTAGGGATACTTGAGGTTTGAGACATTTGCTATGGTATTCTCTGTTGCTCATCTGCCTGATAAACCTCATGTAGTTTCTTGGGTAGCTTGGGTTGAATGTGGAGCCAGCACTCTTATTATAGGCTTCCATCTATAGAGCTCTAAACTTCTACATTTGAAATAGCATTTTTTTTATTATTAAAAAAAAAAAACTAACTTCTTACTAGTTAGATGCTTTCTCTGAATACAGGGCCTTTCTGACAGCTTTTACAGTATTACACATTTCCCTCCTCCCACACAACCTTTTGTAAAATATAGATATAAAGAAATGGCTTTCAGCTAATAAACTATAAATTTCTATAAATACAATACAGACCTATTGTATTAGAATCTCCATACCTGGGGTCTAAGAATCTTCTTTTTTTAAAACAAATTTATCTGGGGAATTTCATGCACACATGTTGTTTGAGAATCACTGACTTAGGTTGAGTGGTCAATCTTTTAACCTCAAGTAGGATAAGAAAAATTGAAGAAATCCTTTTTGGAGTATGACCAGGACAATAAGTTCAACAGGAATAAGGCTGAAACATGTGCTAAAACTGCAGTTAACAAGAGAGCAGTGGCTTATTGCTAACAGCTGACAGAGACAAAATAATTTGAATGGGAAGCAGTCAGATTTATCATGAACTGTTTTATGTCTACTATAATCATTTTTTTTTATTTTAAGCCAAATATTTAATGAGTACTTAGGAATTTCAAGCATGAGATATATGTAGCCTGTGGAGAAATCAAACAGTGGCAATCTTTGCCGCCTGGATGTAGATAATACCTATTAATATCTCTTCTTTCAGGGAAATCCAGAAGGACGTGGCCTAGCTATTATATGATCTGTATCACATATGCCAATTGATGTAGCAGCTTAGCAAGAACTAGTGCTAACTCAGAGAAGCTGATGTAGGTTGATGAATAAAACGACCCCTAAGGAAAGAGCTAGAAATGTATAACTATGAAAAAACAGAGAAATTTTTTATTAGAATGTCAGAGAGAGAAGTACCTTGGGATTTCAGCATATTTTGTTCAGGAACAGTGGTGACCCAAGATACTTGTTTTGCCATTAGCACAATAGAAGCCTGCCTGCCTGCTTTCTCTCACACTTTGTTTTTAATAAAGACCCCATTGATTGGCTCCATCTTAAGCGGTATTATAGTATCATACAATGGGAAGATCATAGGAGGCCTTTAAGTATCTCTATTAATTTTAGTACTAAATAAAATAGTGTATCTCAAAAGTTAAAAAGAATCCTTCCCTGAACATTAATATTCCCAGGAAGAAGCTGAAAGGAAATAAAGATTATTTCATTTCAGTGTGCTGGGTACCTTAGGACACAGAGGAGACTCAGGACTAGGGTGTAACTACTGCATTCCTACTAATCTAATATATTTACTTGGAATTACGTGGCAAAAAAAAAAATGGACTGATTCTGTTATACACAAAAAGTGGATCCCTCATTTTATAGAGACTATAATCAGGAAAGCAGTGGCTTGTCTTCTGGCAAATCTTAAAGCACCAAGATTAACTTCAAAGACATAAATTTATTTAAAAGCTTAAATTATGAGGCAACCCTTTTGACTATTTTGGAAGTGCTGTCAAAGAAAATACAAGATTTTCATCCATATTCTGTTTTTATGTTTATAATAAATTATCATTTTTTTTCTGCTATTGCAATCCTTTTGCAAAGAACAATCATATGTTAGATGATTGAGAGATTATCACTTAAAAGATTTTCTTAAATTTCAAGTGTCTGTTTTCCTTGTACTGAGAGGCAGTAAATAAAGGATAAAAAAAAAAAAAGCTAAAAGGATTCACATAGGTAATTTTTCATGGTGTGTGCAAAAAAGGTGAAAGAAAATGGCTAGAAAGAAAAAGTATATGTTATTTCATACTGATTTGAGTCAAACTGCATGAAAAGATTGGACAGAAAGAATTCCTGTAGATAGTGAAAGATAACAGCAATGTTTCTTCTGGCTGCTAACAAGCTCTTGGTTTATTTTGTAATCGTGTAATTTCAAAAGAAAGAAGGGACCAAAAGCCCTTGAACTAAGACAAATTATTTGGTTACACCAAACAGTATCTAGTCCTAGTTTCATCTGCATTGTTCTTGGTGTCATAAGTGATTATTTTTAAATAAGTTACAGTTTTTAAAATGATTAAAACCACTTATATCTCTCTAGGATTGGCTAAGCACACTTTTTTTTCTAGTAAGAAACATACACCAAAGCAAATAGATGCCAATATATATTTTGTCAGTGAATGAGAGAGAAATAACTAATTCAAATCTTGTGTATTATTGTCTTCAAAGAGTTATTTCCTGGCTTATGTGTGTTACTGAAAAACATTTTGTACTTCACTTATTTATCTTAATATTTGGTTTTGCTCCAATGTACATTTAACTAAAAATCTTTGTTAGGGTTCATCAAACCGGTTGTTTGTTTATATGTTGCTTTTGCTCAAAGAATGATAATTTTGATATCAGCTTGGTATATGAGACTTGAATAAGAAATTTTTAAAAATTATTCATTGGCAGAAGAATTTAACCCAGACATCATCTGTTATTAACAGAGGGCATAAACTTTATGTTTATAGATATTATGCTCATCTTTGAGTCACATGACTAAAATAGAGTAAAATTTTGAAATTCTTTTGACTCTCATATAGTAGTAATGATAATAATGATAACATTTTTTGACTGCTTTTGGGTTTTAGGCCTTATACTAAATATTTTACATTTATTACCTAATTCACTTCTCACATTTAAAAAAAAAAATATTATACAGTTAAACAATGTTCAAGGTCACATTTGTGGCAGATCCAGGATAGAGATACCAACTCAGGCATTTCAATTGAAGTCTATTTTATAAACTATTATACTACCTGGTTTTCATGGTAAAATCAATTTTTGTGTCTTTATTTCATAGTTTAGGAAGCTGAGACCGATACCCAAGTGATTGGACTGACCGAGATTAACATCTAGTTTCTTAAATTCAATGGATATTATCAGTAGAAACTGAGACTCTCAACTCTTACATTCAGTGTGCTCTACATTACAATGGCTGCCTTTTCAGACAACAACCTGTTGGTCCATACTGGCCATTATTATTTACAAACATTAAGTGCATGAAAGGATTCTTTAGTGATTACTCACTACCAACAAAATTAAAATAATATTGAAAAAGCAGAACATAAAGACTAGTATTACCTTCTAAGAATTTAGGAATAAATTAAAGGGAATGATGTTTCTTTTATCTACTAGCATATTTTATTTAGTTTCATATTCATTTTCTTTTCTGATACTGTTTTGTAAGAAGTATTAGAACAATTGTATTAAACAAAATACACTAATTTTTATTTTCAGGTATGTTACTTGAAATTAAGAGTTATTCATTTCATTTATATTATGCTATGCAAACTTCAAATCATCTAATTTTCTGAATAAAATTGGCTTTTAAGTCATGGTGTGATGCACTTTCTAATAAAGTAATATTTATGAATCATTCTTTTTGATTTTGGTTCATATGCTCTAAAAAGTGTTCAGTGGACTGGACAAATGAGGAATATTTATGTTAGTGGTTTGTTGAACCATTTGTCTTCATGGAAAAAAAACAGATATATATCTACTCTTAGGGGACATGCAGATTTTCTTCTTGACTAGCCATCAGATCTGCAAATTCATTATGGTTATAAATACAAGTTAAATATATATTTAGGATTAAATTACCACTAGCTACTAAAATCTCCTATCAAATTTAATAAAAATCAGAGAGGGAAAGAATATAAATGAACATCATGCTAAAGCAATAAGGGAACTATTACTTATCACTTCTATAAAGAATTTTGAAAGTATATGCATCAGTTAATTGCAGACTTTTAAGTAAAGCTTAAAATTGTGAACTTTAGTTCTGTCTTAATTAAATCATCGTATTGCTTTATATGGCTGCTTAAGTGAAAGATTCTTTCCTAGGGTCAGTGCTTAAGACCTCTGTAATGCTTAGCTTATTCTTTTACGCTTGTGTTCCCTTGTATGACTTGCAGTATTTGCCAAAAGTATTTGTTACAGCTTGGTAGACAAAATATATTCTCAAAGTTTGAATATGTAAACTCATGAGAACATAGTTTTTTGAAGTTTTTTATTTTGTTTTGTTACACTGGATCCTCATTCCCTAAATCAGTGTCTGGTACATAATAATTGTTCAATAAAAATTTATTGAATGAATTCTAGTTTATTAAATCCTGAAGTCTTTTGTAGTATCTGGTCTTAAAAGTGATTTTGATAACTAAAGAGGATAGACAAAAGTCAAATGTTAGTAGGGGTTCCTGAATATCATTTTTATATCATTTCAACACAATAAATTCACCTATGACAATAAAATGAATTTCTGAATGGCATTTAAGTATACTCAACAAATGTTTAGAAGATAAAAATTGTTTTGGAATAGAGACTTTAAAATGATTTATCCTTGATTATTTTTGATTACCATAGGTACTCTACTAATTACTTAACGTGACTATCTTGATTTTTAAAACAGTATTTTGAGGAATATCTTCCTATTTCTATTAAACAGGAGATATTTGAAGTAATTTGTTCACGATAACACAACTAGCAAGTAGCAGATTAGGGATTGTCTATGAGCATTTACTGTGTACTGCCTCATATATACAAAAAGTAAACCACAGTGTTACAGATTTGTTACAGTAAAATAAGCCTCTGAGAACCAAGTGTAGAATTTTTTAAGCTAGCTGTTTTTTTTGTTCTTGTTTGTTTATTTGTTTTTTAATTAGATAGAGATATGTAGGTTCTTTGGTATTTTGAGGAAGCAGATAATAGATTGAATAATATTTTTCTCACATATTTGAGAAAAATTGAAGGTTTCCCATAATGTAATGATAGAATCTGATTTGCTTTAACCAAATTAATCTGATAATTAGACTATAGGGTGGCAGGGGGAGAACAAAGGAGACTATTGCAATAATCTAGGCAAGAGATAACTACTTGGACTAGACAGTAATCTGATAAAATCAATCAGGCTCCTTTGCCAGGGCTTCCTGGAAGTGGTAACAAGTGGTTGAATTTGGAAAGGATTTTGAATGTAGAGTTAACAGTATTTTCTCAATGATTAGTGATATGAGAAGGAGAGAGAAGACTGAGTCTAAAATTTTGGCCTAAATAATTTGGCCTAAATTAAGTTGCTCTTTCTGAGATAGAAAGGGAGGCGCATCATAAGTTTGTTTTGACCATTTTGAGTTTTATACTATTTCCAAGTGGAGTCTATTAATGACTATTAGATTACAAGTGGAGGTAAATACATATCAGACCAATACACAAGTCTAAAATGACTGCAATGGAGAAATAAATGTAGGACTCATCAGTATAGAAATGATAGTTAAGGTCATAGGATTGGATGAGAACACCTACGAAGGTTAAATATAGAGAAGAAGCTTAAGTCTATGTAGCTCTGAGTTACTCCAGAATTTAGTTAGGATGGTGAGAGGGAACAGCCACAGGGCCTGAGGAAGAGGAGCCAGTAAAGTAGGAGAATCCAGAGTGGCAATCTAGAAATCAAGTGAAGAAAATATTATGAAGAAAATATCACATGCAGCAGAGTCTTCAAGCAGGACTGAGATCTGACCATTGATTCAATTTGAAATGTGGAAGTCTATTGGTAAATTTGACCAGAGAAGATTCAGTTACTTAAACCAAAAAGTTTTGAACCACTCACCTAGAAAATGTCTGATTTTCTTGCTTTTTTATATTTTTAATTTTAATTTTTGTTCATTCATTCATTTTTTGTTTGATTGCCTATAGCACCTGGTCTTCCTACGTGGATTCCGATCCAAGTACTAACCAGGCCCGACCCTGCTTAGCTTCGAAGCTTGCTTCTCTAAATTTGTGATTCTAATATAGACATACTACTCTGTAGTCGTTATGTAAATATACTGTCCAATATTATTATATTCAAATATTTTAGTCGTATAAATGTTGACTTGAATTATTTTACCATTCAGCATTTAATTATGTGATTGCTAGATGAAGCTTTTACAAAATGTTTCACTTGATTTCCTTCCTTTTGATAAGTGGCTATAATGTGGTGGAAAAGGCATGTACCCTGGAGGTCATCAGACCTAGTTTTCAGTCCAAATTTCACCAATTACTAATTTTGCAATCTTAAGCAAATAAGTTAATTTCTCTAAGTCCCAGTTTCCTCACTTAGAAGATGACATGATAATAATTATTTTATGTGGCTGTTAAGATACAATGGGATAATGTATATGAAGCATCCAGTCAAATGTCCAGTAAATAACAAGGTAGTATATAGAATAAGAGCTCAGAATCCGAAATTAAAGAGACTTGATTTCAAATCCCAGCATTTACATATACAAGATGTGAAAATTGGGCAAGTATCTTCACTTCTCTAAAACCTCAGTTACCATATCTATAAAATAGCTATAATAAAAATACCTACTTTGTAGGATTATTAGAATTAAATTAGATATTGCTTGTAAAACTTTTAAGTGTCTTACACAAAATGAGAATAAATGGTACTGTTGTTACTAGTACTTGGTATGGTAGTATTTACTATTATCCTTGCTGCTATAATTATTAAAATAATAAAACCTTTATTTCTGACTGAGGGTCTTCTTTTCTAACTTGACTTTAAGTGATGTCAAGCATAGCTTATAGTATTTATGTTGTTTTGCTGACAGTATTTTCATTCATTACTAATGTTAAAAAACTTAAATGATTAGCTAGCAGCTATGTATTGTGATTTTCAAAGCTGTATAGGGACATTCCAATAGAAGAAAACATATGTGATAGGATTCTTCAGAAGCTGTAATGTAAATGAACCAGAAATTGCTATCTTTTTGCCAGATTGCTTGAATGCATTTAAACACACCTTTGGTTGAGGCAGCTGTACCCTGAAATAACTGAAAATTTTTAGATGGAAACAAAGACAGTTTAGATCAGAGTAATAAAAAAGTTTTTACAGGAAAATATCAAGACATAATGAGAAAACAAAGAGACTTTATATACTTCAAAGACATCATAGAAATCATCTAATTTTATTTCATTTAAAAAATGAGGGAATATTGAATATTTGAGACATTTGGTGACATGTCTAGGGTTAAGGCCAAGAAAGAACAGTTTTCTAACTCCTAGTTAAATACTCTGTCGACTAAAGCATACATGCCTTTATCATATGTACTGTCAAAAATAAAAGCTGAAGAAAAATTTGAGAAGGATTAAAGTGGTTCTTCTCAGATTATACAATTATTCTTCATATGTGATATAAAATTGAGAACATTTTTATATCATAGGTGTTATTTTTTTCTCTAGAATTTTTTTTAAACAGAAAACATAGAAAAGGACTGTTATTTAAAGCAACTGTACAGCCAGTAATTTTCATAGAGAGATTAATATTTGAAATATTATAAGGGTCAGTTTTTTTCGAAGCAAAATATCCTAAATGGAAATTTGTGTCATATTTTCTATAATTGACTGGTATCAGCTAATGCAGTTATTACTAGCTACGGAAAATTGTACCTTTCTCAATGAGGTGAAAACTATTTTAATAATTATATTTTGAAAAATTCAATTAAAATGCTTTAAGGATTCATACCTTAAGAATTCATACATTTATATAGTTATGTTCTTATTTTTAAAACTTTGAAAATGTAGAAAAGAGTGATTTAACATCTGATGGTTCATTTTTGATTTGTTTTAAAGGATGAAGAATCAGTATACTTAGTTGTTCTAATCTGTACCATATGCTATCACGTACATTTTGCAGTAACTCAAAAAATCATTACATTGTGTGTATGTGTTTTAATTAGTTAAATTTACTTTGATATTAAGTTGCTTTCTACAGTTTACAATATCAACCACCAACATTTTTATCTCTTATTTACAGTTAATAGTTATTTTATGTAAAAGAATCATAAATAGCTTAATAGATTTTTTCATTGTTTATCTTCACATAAATAAGACTACAACATTTTTAAAAACTACCAAAAAAAATCTGCTTTTCCCCAGATTGTAATTTTCACTTCTTTGTCTTATTTTGTTTTATAGAGCTACATTCATGGAAGCAGCCAGGCTCAATTTGTGGCGGAGTCACACATTATTCTGGTACTGAGTATCCTTTAAAATATTGGTGGATTGAAATAGACAAACTAAAGCATGTGCTATCAACTTAATTTTTTTCATGATAATAAATACCAAGACTGTAAGACATTAAATTTTAAACTTTATTATGTGACTAATTTCCTAACTTCTATGCTACTTACTTATTACAATATAATTTTTGTTTTTATTCTGAATCATTAACAGACTATAATTTTCTCTTTTCTTGGCTATTGAATTTTAAAGTATAGCTTTTGTTGTGCATTGATTTTCTCTGGCTAGAGTTTTTGCAGATTTTGTACGGTTTCTCTCATGATATTTTAATGGGAAGAAAAAAGTATTTTATGATATGTAAAACAAGATGAAAAACATTATCTTGGTTCATTATGTTTAAGGGATTAAATATTTTGATCAGACAGAAGAAGATATAGGATAGTTAGAAATCTCTTTGAAACATACAAGACTAAGTGTTGTGAATCAAACAGATAATACAGTACAATTTATGGTTTGGAGGTAGAAGCATCAAGAAAAAGATATCAGGATAGGGAAGAGGTAAGCTTCAAGTATCTAATTAAAAACAAACTGAATATAGAATGAAGTAAAGCTTTGGGTAAACAACTGTAGTTTGAGGGAACATTGATGTTTGTTTGAGTCTTCTGAAGGCCTTGACCTTGGAAATGGAGTTTGAAAAGTTGTAAGACTCCATTTTAGATCGCAGGGGAACAAAACACTGTCTGAAATTCAATGAGCAACAGACAATCTTCTTCCCCTGTATCAGTTCTCAACATTTTTATTCTTTCCACCCTTAACCACAGATACTTGGGTGCATACATGGAATTCTGCATACCTATAGCCTATTTTTGCTTGCATTTATTCAATTACCCATTTGCTTTATGGCTTCAAAATTAAGAAGCTACTGTGATCAATATTTTTTGTTCTAGTTTGTCTTATAGATTGGAATTAGAAATGCCTATATTGAGTAAACATGGTCAAACTCTGTGATCTTCACCAGTAACTACCAGGTTTCTGTGTTCCAACTTTAATATGGTAAGAGATTAATACTTTCTGCATATTGGAAGAGCATTAGGTGAGAAAATGAAATATTTTCAGATGTTTATAGGACTATCTCCATATTAAAAAAGGTATGGTCAAGGTTGTATTTACTTTTATAACTATATAAATGTATTTATTAAGCAAAATGCATTTGTGTTAAAGTACTATAGTAAAAAAAAAAAAACAGTATATCTTGCAGGTAACTTTTTAGCTCTTTGTATATCTTTTCCTATCCTGTTTTAATCTGTGATGTAGGATTTTAGCAGCATACTTTATTCAAAGTAGCTAGTTTATTAAACACATTGGGAGTCTGTAGCAAAAGGAATGAAATCTGTGTTAAGACCATCATTCCATTGTACAGCAAGATTTCTCCAGGGTTTTATTTCATGGCTCACTGACTTCAAGCTGAGATTTAGGATGCAAAGAAATTTCACAAGCAGTATTAAGTCTTCCATATAAATTTTTAACAGCAGTACCTAAAAGAATTAGAAATCTCTATTCTCATTGTTACCAGTAATTATTTGCTGCTTTATTTCTTCTGTTATTTTTATTTTACAGACATCTATGAAAAAAAAATTCTTGTAAAGTAGTAGACTCATTAAAAAAGTTAAAAAGAAGCCCTCGTGCAATAACTTCTGATTTTCCTTTAGCAGTCTACTAATTTTTAACTCACTATGTATTTTTTCAATTTCTGTATTATATTCCCTTGTGCAAAAAAAAATGTAAATAAATTGTAGATAATTACTCTTTGTTTATATTTAGAGATCATTTCTGTCTTTTGGTTTTCTCCTCCTAATTTAGTAAGCCAGATAATCAGATGTAATTGCTATATACAAAATTTTGAAAAAAAAATTTTTTTTTAACTAATAAAGAACAGATGGAGTTGCTTGATGTCAGAGGTTACAGATTTATATATACTAAGAATAAGATTTTTCTTCCTATTAGTAGTGTTTTATTTTCTCAGTGCCTTATTTAAGAAGGAAAAAAGCACAATCCTAAGTAGGCTACAAGACAAGACTATATAAAAAATAACATTATGACATTTTAATATAGAAATGTGAATTCTCAGAAGACCTTATGTAATATTTTATTTTTTCAGTAAAAATTTATTTTTTTTTCATTTTTTTTTTCATTGTTATGTTTCAAAACCTGATGCAAATAAGATATTTGCTATTTACAAGAAAGTAGACTGATAGAAAAATAATTGTAATTCAGCTCACAAATGCTATATACAGTGCTCAGAATAAGCAAAGAACAAAGGAGTACCTCAATACCTAGGAAAGCTGAACTGACTTTTCAGCTTGGTTTTGATACAATAATAAAAGAAGTTTCCCAGAGGGAGGTTGAGGGAGGGAGAATATTCTGATAGAAGGTACAACAGATACAAAAACACAAATTGAGAGAGAATATTCACGAATTGTGAAGAGGAGATTGATGAGAGATTACTTTGGCTGGATAATGAAAATCTCATGCCTTGCTAAGAAATTTGAACCTTATCTGAATTCAGCTAGATACAGTCTATATGTGCCAGTGGATATAGGACACATGAGTTCTAGAATTGACTTTACTGTCAGCTATATAAACTCTGACTTGTCCCTTAATGCCCCACATATAAGTTCTGGGATCTCAAGAAGATAACATGATAACAAGTGTCAGCTGGAAGTAGATGTGCTCATATAAAAGGCAAAGGTTATATAGCAATAGTAATAATTGAAAAATATTCATATATATTTTCTTATAAAGGTCATGTTTGCTTTTCCTATGAGAAAAAAAACATTTGTTTTCCATTTACTATGAAAGAGTATTTTACTCCACATTTATTTTCAATCTGTAATGAAGGAAAAATATTTATTTATTTTATTTTAATGTGTTATATCTAAGGAGAAACACATTATAGAAGAGGAGTAATGATGGATGCAAGTTGAAGATAATTTTAGATTTAGATGCCTTTAAGTCTTATATAATGTGATCTTTTTAAACATCTATTCTCATTTATCTTTAAGTTGACAACCCTGATACTCTGTAGGAACAACAATAAACTTAACATCATGTGGAATTAAGAATGGATTATAATGTAATGCAAATATAAGTTATTAGTTCATTGGTATGCCCAGTGCTTCTGGGTCTTGTATATAATTTACACAAATAGCAGCTTCTGCTTTATTCAGGATCATGTCAATATTATAACTCTTTAAGCAGTAAGATGGCAATTGACAGATCAGCAGAGGAACTATAGAGCATGCACAGTAGTTGAAATATATATTGCTACAAATGTGCAAAGTAATAGATGAACTATATCAGGTTGTGTGTGTAGGCATAGGCATTAATAATCTCAGAACAAGTTTCAGAAACATTACAATTTATTCATTACATATATACATTTCTTACCATATTTTAATGTTGACACTCTTCAGTAAAGCACAGCAAAATTGCTACAGCCATCAGTTTATAGGTAGAAAAACATGTTATTCCAGAGTTAGGCTTAGAACTTCTCAGATTTGTAGGGGCTTTTATTAGTTATTTAGCCTTCTACCCAACGAAGTCCTAAACATCAACTCTGACATGTGATCATCTAGCTTTTTTCTGTCTAAAATTCTATCTAAAAAATTTTGTTAATTTTTTCTCAAATGCTGAGTATTATATAGGCTCTTTTTAAATCATAGCTGTTAGGGTTTCTTCGATACATGGAACTTAAGCTAAATAATTCTCAATATTCAAAGGTCTTAAGTTAAAAAGTTATCCTTAGATAAGAGGGAGGGTTAGCAAGTTTAAAGCCATTTTGGTTTAATTCCTATGTCTTATGGTCCTCAAGTAGGTTTACAGCTCATTTCTTGGTGAACCTTAGAAAATTCAGTTTGCAGGAAACATTCTGAAAAAAAAATCACACTTATTTCCTGATCCTGCTTTCTAATAAAATATCTTACCTTGAGGTTATATACAACCTGTATCTAGTTACTCCTTCGCTTTAAAATTTCTACTTGTGGGTCATATGTGCAAGAGTTTACTGAATTTTGTGTTTCTTTATTTTAAAGTAATAACAAAATTAACTTCCTTTCAGATATAATAGTTTATAGCATTTTGGGTACAACTTTATATCCTCTATAGTAAGGATTGGCAAACTAGAACCTGCAGGGGCTGACTCCAGCCTATTATTTTTATAAATAAAGTTTTATTGGAACACAGCCACATCTATTTATTTATATATTGTTTGTGATTATTTTGTACAACAGCAGACTTGAGTAATAATAGTACACCAGACAGCTTGCATAGCTGAAAAAATTGATTTTCTGGCCCTTTATAGAAAAAGTATGCAAGCAAGTGCTCTGTAGGGTATAAATAATAGAAAACAAATCCCTGCAATCTAATTATCTACCCCAAGACAGTTGTTAACTTTTTCTTTCCCTGCACTATTTGCTTTTAAAGAGATGTTTATATTGTTTATGTGCATTTTATTTTGACATAATTATTTTTATGCTTAGCATAAAGATGTTAGAATAATTATTTTGTTCTTATACTTCTCATCATTTTCACCTAATCTTGTGATATCATCCTACTTCATTTCCTTTATGCTTTTTTGGTTTGTAACTTTCACTCACTAGCTTTGTGGCTTTGCACAAGTTATTCTGATCTCTCTGGGCTTCAGTTTCTTTATTTGCTGTAAACTGATAATAATGAAGGATGTCAGTAGTTGATAATGGGTAGGACAGTGAACAAAACAAAGTTCTGTCTTTGGAGGATAACATTATAGTGGTGAGAAAAAGATAATACCTACATTAAAATGATAGAATCTGAAATTTCTTTCAAAAACACGTTTTTCATAAAGAAAAATAAAGGATATAAGAAGTAAAGAGATAATGAAGTAAAAATAAAGAAGTAAAGAAGTAAAAATAAAGGATATAAGAAGTAAAGAGGCTTCTCCATTATCATCTAAGCAGTGAGTTATGTGGACATCTTAGTAGAAGAGCATTTCAAACAGGGGAAAGCAAGTGCAAAGATTCCTAGGCAAAGGGGTTCCTATGTTATTGGAAGAATAGCTAGGACAAAAATAAGAATAAAAAAGGGCAGAAAAGTATTAGCAGTGGGTCAGAATGCAAATTATGTACTGTCTTGAGGCCATTTTTAGGTGTTTAGGTTTTACTCTTTGTGACATGGAAAGCTATTAGTGTTCTGAGTAGAAGAATGACATTACCCAACTTATTTTTAAAAGCAATATTCTTTAAGACTATGAGTAGGAGTTCATTTCATAAATGTGAAACAGTAAACAAAATTCATAAAGGAAAAGATTAACAATTTTGCCACATGAAAATGAAAACCTTCTTAATGACAAAATAAAAAAAATAAACAGAGCTACCTCAGTGTTATGGAGGCGTGAGCCATTTCTTTTTTCTTCCTCCTTTGATTTACAACTAACTGGACATCTATAACCAAACAAAAGTACTTCTGCACAGTATGGCAGGACACCTGGGAGATTCATGCACCTGTGCATGAGAAAGAAAGTGGAAAGAACCTAAGGGGGACTGCGGATCCAAGGAAGCTAGTGATCCTTCCCCAATCGCACTTGCCACAATCAGTAAAAGGTAATCTGGGGAGTACAAAGCTGAGCCGACACTTACGGAGACAGAATGTGTGGCGGTCCCGCCAGTCTTAATAGAGAATCAAGTAGGCCATCACTGCTGCATGGAAACAAGTTTGGAGGAAGTGGAGAGGGAGAAACATGCCTATTTGATCCCTTTGCCCAGAGCAACACTGCCACCTACTGAGATTTGAGAGGAACACCAGCTACATCTTTCGCAGAAAGGTGGAAAGCAAAAGTGGTTGAGGGGACAGATGACCCAGCAGTGCAGGTTGCAGCTGGGGAAACCAATTTCTCTTCAGCAACTCCCTGTCTCTGAGGAGAGACCCTCATGATTGTGGTGTAAAGAGAGGAAAAGGAGGGAGAACAACAAGAACATCAAAGGGCATTGAAGGAACATGTTTCCTGCTGTCTGCTCCAGGATTTTAACAGAATGTCTGCCATGCACCTTTGGGATACCTCCCTCTTGAGGATCCCACTACTTGCCTGAGGGTACCTCAAAGCTCTAGATGCTGGGCCCAGACATTCCCCTCACTCTGCCACCAGCTTATTTTTATGCAGAGCTTTTTAAATACTCGTGCTCTCCAGAGTAGCAGCAAGAGCCAGCTCTAGTAAAAAAAAATAAACAAAAACTTATGCTGTAATGCCACCTTCTGGAAAATAAGAGAAAGGTTTCTAATTATTGAACTGTGATGGCCTACTGAATTGTAACAAAGTAATTAAGAAAGGTGTGTGCCACTTCACATGTAATGGCAGAGGCACATTTCATCAATACTATGAAAATTCACAGTAATATGATACCACAAAATGAAAATAATTCTCCAGCAACCAAACTTGAAGAAATAGAATGTTGAAATCTAACTGATAATGAATTCAAAATAGCTGTTACAAAGAAACCAACAAGCTACAAGAAAACTCAGAAAGGCAATTCAATGAACTCAGAATTAAAATTAATAAATAGAAGAAGTCCATCACCAAAGACTGAAATTATAAAAAAGAACCAAAGTCTGAAGCTTAAGAACTCAATGCATGAGATGAAGAATGAATTAGAAAATATAGAAAACAGGGCACATTAGATGGAAGAAAGAATAAGCAATTTAGAGGATAAAAAATTAGAAATGACAGTTGGAAGAAGAGAACTAAGATTTTGAAAAAGTGAAAAACCCTATGAAAGCTATAACATTTTATCAGACAAGTAAATTGAAGAATAACTGGCATACCAGGAGAAATGAGGGAGAAAAGGACAATCTATTTAAAGAAATAGTAGCTGAGAACTTTCCAAACCTGAGGAAGGAACTAGACAAACAAAAATAAAACCTTGTGAATTCCAATGTAAAAACTATCAAACATCAATAATAAAGAATCTTAAAGGCAGCCGAGGGGTGGGGGAGTAACCTACAAAGGAACCCCCATTAGGCTATCAGTAAATATTTGAGCAGAAACTCTTCAGGCTAGGAGTAAGTGGAATGGCATATTCTAAGTATTGGAAGATAAAAACTGCCAGCCAAGACTACTTTATCGAGCAAAGTTATCCTTTAGATACGGAGACATAAAGGTTTTCCCAGACAAAGCTGAAGGAGTTCACCATCACTAGACCTTTCTTCCAAGAAATGCTGAAAAGAATTCTTCAAGCCAAAATGAAAAGATGCTAATTAGTGACAAATGCACACTCAAAATGATAGTAAACAAATCTGGTAAATTTGATGAACACAATTAGAAAACTATATAAGAATAGTATAGTAACCACTTTATAGTATAAAGGATAAAGGTAAAGAACATAAAAATAATTAAAGCTACTATCATTTGTTAATGAAATCACAGCATAAAAGGAGGTAATTTGTGACATCAGAAATATAAAGGGGAATAGTGAAAAGGATAGAAGAATGAAGATAGTCTTTTTCTACTGGTAGAAACTTATTAGATGTTGTATGTAAGCCTCATGAAAACCACAAGCAAAAATCTAGAATAGAGACAGGAACATTAAAAAATAAAAAGAGACTGAACAAATCACCATGGAAAATCACAAGTTTACAAAGATAGATAGAAACAGAGGGAAAAGAATGGAGATACAAAACAACCATAAGGGAAAAGGTAAGATGGTTTACATACCAATTATCACACTAAATATGAATGGATTACCAATCAAAATGCAAAGTGGCTGGATGGATTAAAAAAAAAATCGGATCTAGATTTATACTGCTTACAAGAGACTCATTTCAGCTCTAAAGACACACATGGCCTAGAATGAAGAGATGTAAGAGGATATTCCGAACAAGTGAAAAATAAAAGCTGAGTTAGCCATATTTAGATCAGATTTCAAGCCAAAAATGGTAATGAGACAAAGAAGGTTGCTGTACAATAAGATCAGGGTCTCGGTACATCAAGAAGATATAGCAGTCATAATATATAGGAACTCAACTTCAGGTCTTTGAAATATATTAAGAAAATACTAACTGATCTAATGGGAAAAATAAACAATAACACTATAATAGTAGGGGACTTCATTACACCACTGTAAGCAATGGATAGGTTACCCAGATAGAAAACCAACAAGGAAATGTTGGAATTGAACCATCCTTTAGAATAAGTGGACCTAACAGACATACACAGAACATAACATTCAGCAATAGCAGAATACACATTTTTCTCAAGTATACACAGAACATACTTCAGGATAGATTATGTGATAGAACACAAAACAAGTCTTAGCAAATTTTAAAAGACTGCAATCATACTAATTATCTTTTCTGACCACAAAGTATGACACTAGAAATCAACAGGAGGAAAGCTAAAAATCTACAAGTCAATGTGGAAATAACATACTTCTGAACAACCAATGGATCAAAAGGAAATCAAAAGGAAAAAAAAATATCTTGAAATGATAAAAATGGGAAAACAATGTATCAAACTAATGGGATGCAGCAAAGCAGTCCTGAAAGGAAAGCTATATTGACAATTGCATACATTAAGAAGTTAGAAAGACCTCAAGTAAACAACCTAACTTTACACTTTTTAGGAACTACAGAAAGAACAAATTAAGCTCAAAGGTAGCAGAAGGAAGGGATTAATAAATATCAGAACAGAAATAAATGAAATAGAAACCAGAAAAACAATAGAAAGTTCAAGGAAACTAAGAGCTGCTGCTTCAAAATGGTAAAATTGACAAATCTTTAGCCTAGACTAACTTTAAAAAAGAGATTCAACAGATACCACAGAAATATGTAGAATCATAAGAGGCTTCCATAAACAATTACATGCCAACATATTACATAACCTAGAAGAAATAGATACATTTCTAGAAACGCACCCCAGCAAGACTGAATCAGAGATAAAAAGAAAATCTGAACAGACCAGTCGTGAGTAGGCTTATTGAATCTGTATTGAAAAACCTCGCAGGACCAGATAGCTTCACTGGAGAGTTCTACCAAACATTTATAGAAGAATTAACACTAATCCTTTTCAAATTCTTCTAAAATTCTGAGTAATAAATACTTTCAAAACAATTCTGCTAGGCCAGTTTTACTGTAATACCAAAACCATATAAGGCACCAAAGAAAACTATAGACCAATATCCCTAATAAATATAGGTGCAAAAATTCCCAACAAAATAGTAGCAATCCAAACTTAAGAACACATAAAAATGTTTATACACCTTGATCAAGTGAGATTTAACCCTTGGATACAAGGATAGCTGCACATACAAATGAATAAATATGTAACATTAATGGTGGAGGGAATCACACAATTATATTAATAGATGCAGAAAAAGATTTGACAAAAATATAACATCCTTTTTGATAAAAATCCTCAACACACTGGCTATACTTTAACATTATAAAGAAACCATATTTGAGAAACTCACAGCTAACATTATACTCAATGGAGAAAAATTGAAATCTTTTCCTCTGGGAACAACACAAGGATGCCCACTCTCAGGACTCTTATTTAATATAATACTGGAAGTCCTGGTGAGAGCAATTAGGCAAGGCAAAGAACTAAAAGGCATTCACATTGGAAAGGAAGAAGTAAATTTGTTGCAGTTTGCAGTTGATATGATCTTATATATAGAAAATCCCAGGCTCAACCAAAAAACTGTTGGAACTAATCAGCAATTTCAGAAAAGTTGTAGGATATACCATCGACAATATAGAAATCAAGTTATATTTCTTTATACTACTAATAAAAAGAAATTTGCCCTATTAACAATAGCAGCAAAACCAGTAAAATACTTTGGAATAAATTTATCCAAGAAAGTGAAAGATCTATACCAAAAAAAAAAAAAAACGAGATTTTGCTGAAAGAAATGGAAAGAAATACAAACAAATGCAAAGACATCCTTTGCTCATGAATCAGAAGAATGATGTTAAAATGCCATACTTCCCAAAGCCATCTACAGATTCAATGCAATCTTCATAGAAATAGAAGAAATACTTGTAATATTTCATACAGAACCAACAAAGACTCCAAGTAGCCAAAGCAATCTTGAGGAAAAATATAAAGCCAGAGGTATCACACTTTCAGATATCAAACTATACTATGAAATGTAAAAACATTATGGTACTGGCATCGAAATAGACACATAGACCAGTGGGGAAAAAAAATAGTCCCAAATTAAACCCCTGAATATATGGTCAGTTAATATTTGACAAGTGAGCCAAGAACACTCAGTGTGGATAATCTCAATAAAGAGTGTTGAGAAAACTGAATAAACATATGCGGAAGAATGAAGCTAAAGCCCCTCCCCACCCCCATCTTACACCGGTCACAAAAAATAACTCAAAATGGATCAAAAACTTAAACATAACATCTGATACTATAAAACTCCTAGAATAACACATAGAAAAGAAGCTTCTCAACATTGGTGTAGATAACAATTTTTTTGGATAAGTGACCAAAAGCAAAATTCAACAAATAAGACTATACGAAATTTAAAATCTGCACAGCAAAAGCAACAACAAAATAAAAAGGCAACCTACAGAATAGGATAAGTGGTTAATATCCAAAATATATAAAGAAGTCATGCAACTCAAAAATGAAACAATTCAGTTAAAAATGGGGAAAACTAAATAGATCTTTTTTCCCCAAAGAAGACATCAAAGGCCAACAGGTACATGAAAAAATGTTCAACGTCACTAATTTTCATCAAAATGGAAATTAAAACCACAATGAAAATCACTTCACACCTGGTAGAATGGGTATCATTGATTAAAAAGATGACATAAAAAGTGTTGGCAAAGCTGTGGAGAAAAGAATCCTTGTGAACTATAGATGGGGGGTGTAAATTATTGCAGCTACTACAAAAAACAGTATGAAGTGTCCCAAAAATTGAAAAATGTAACTACCACATGCTGCAACAATTTTATTTTTAATTGTTTATCCAAAGAAAGTGACAACACTAATTTAAAAGCTATATGCACCCTCATGCTTATTGCAGCATTATTTACAATAGCCAAGTTACAGGAACAACCTAAGTGTACATTGATGGATGAAGAAAATGTGATACGCGCACACATCACACAGGTATCAGCCATGAAAAAGGAGGACATCTTGCTATTTGCAACCATATAGGTCCACCAATGGGTAGACCTTGAGCACATCATATTAAGAAAAGTAGGCACAGAAGACATGTACTTTATGATATGACAATCTCATAGAAAAGGTAAAAACCAGGGGATGGAGGTGTTGGGGGACAAATGTTTAAGGATACGAACTTACAGTGGATGCTCTATACACTTAATAGAGATCTAATGCACAGTATAATGAATATATACAATAATGTTGTACTATAATCAAACTTGCCAAGAGTCTAGAACTTATTCTAACCTCAAAAAGGGAAATTACATAAAAGAGGTGTAATTATCACTACAATAGCAATTATATTACAATGTATAAATGTATCAAATAAACAATGTTATATGTCTATGTATAAATGTATCAAATGTCAATGTTATATGTCTAATATATTCAGTTTTTAAAAGAAAAAAATAGGCTTCCATTGCATAATCATTAAAAGCAAATGGTCTTAATGCTCATATAGCCTTGGCTTGAATTCTGGCTCTCGCACTACTTAACACCTTGTCCCAGTTATTTAACATCTGTAAGTTTCGTTATTCTAATTTATAAACAATAAGACAGTATCCACTTTACAAATTATTATGGGGCTTAATGAGAGAATTCATGTACAGTGCTTAGGCCAGCTGCCTGCACATAGTTGCTTCTCCTGTTTTCTTCTAGGAGTTTTATAGCATTCGATTTTAAGTCTTTGATTCATTTAATTTTGTAAACTTTATTTTCCCCAGAAATAGCAATCATGCCATTTTCCCCTTGATTTTATTAATGGAATTTCAGAAGGTATTTAGCAGATGGAGTCATAAGATTAGTATGTTTTATTTGTCATATCTACATAAAGCCATTTCAAAATGTCATATTTTGAATATTTGCAAAAAAAATATGTTGGCATAGGTAAAATAATCTAAAATTCTAAATTAATTTAGTAGATCATATATGCATATTTAAATGTGTGGATTAAAATCTGTAATATGAATGTAACAAGAGTGTCATCTCCAGAGAATGGTGGAAGGGGATCTTAGCGTGCTCCTTGCTGAGAATCTGCGTCAGGCACGTTGATCTGCTGCAAAGAACTAAGCAGGAGACATTCCCTACATGTGAACTGGTTGAATGAAACAAGCTTTTAATTCTTTTTGTTATTAGCAATGCCCTAAGACTGTGGACCCAAGGGAATTTATATCAGTAGATTGTCCAAAATACCTTAAGAATAATGAATCCTTAAAGTCCACAGATGATCATACTGGTAGTACAAAACATTCATTCTCTTATATTATTCTTTCAGGCCATTACTGCATGACTGAAACTAAAGAATTTAGTAATTACTTAAATTCCTCTGGTTTTCAAACTGTATCATGGGTCTTTAGAAGTTTGAAGGGAGTACACAGTGTATAAGTGTGTTCAGTGGGGTAATGGCACTGCACAGGCGTGGGAGTAGCTTTTTCTCCTGTATACATAAGGCTTCCAACCAACATTGGTTTTGTTTCCACAGACAATTTTAATTGTCGATGATTGCCAATGAAATGTATTCTTGTGACTGTAACTAGTGCATGTTTTTATGTACAATGTGAAATATCATTATGGGTTTTAAGTGTCCATGTAATTCGTATATACTTTGAAAGTCCTGGAATTTAGAACATTTCAATTAGAACTTCAAAACCTCACGATTTAAATTTTAAGTTATATATTTAAAAAATAAAGACAGATTTAAAACATAATAAATGATAATTTTATATTAAGAGAATAAATTGTATTTACCTCTGTGTGTATTTGTAATTCAAGTGTCTGGAACCAAACACATTATGATCAGATCCAGAAAACTTAATAGATTTTATTTGCATAATTTCTGTTGTTTCCTTGACAACTACTATAGATGCTGCTATCACCATGGGGATGGTTCTTCTAAATGAAGCGGCTACATCCAAAGGAGATGTTGGAAAAAGACGGAGTAAGTCTCTGTTGGTATTTTTATAATTTTGTTTTAGTCTTAAGATTCATTTAATTCAAGTGGGAAATGTATAAAAGTTTTTTGTAAACAAAGTTCTAAATAAATGTTCTGGTTTGAGTGTTTTACTTCTTTTTCTTGGATGTCTGTGTGCCAATACTTAAAAATTGATATCTTCCGAAATGGGATTGGGTGATTTTCTATGAAATTGCACATAGAGTAGAGCTGCTATCTGCCCTTGCCAGAGGTGGTCTTGCCCATCCCTGTTGAAGCTGTCATCTCTGTAGTAATGTCCACTCTTCAGGGAGAGATGGAAAGTTCTGTGGGGAGAGTTTTAGTGATTTTATTGGCAAATGATACGTCCCCTGTGTCACAAGAACCAGGTATGCATTCAAAGACTGTCTCAGAGAAATGTTTGCATAGGTTTTATACACTGAAATACAATACTTTCCAGTTACTTCCTAACCTTTTATCAGCATTTTAAAAAGGAGCATATCTTGATCCTACCTTTTCCAGGGTCTTTGTCTTTTCTAGTGATATTCCAAGATTTACAGTTTCACCAAGTTCCAGCATTATGCTTTAAGCAAGTTAACTATGATGAAACTATTCCTTCTCAAGAGGTTGTAGAAAAACAAAAAAATTGTGTAACATACACTTTTAGCAGAAAAGGCACAAACACATGGGAAAAATCTTCCCTAAGGAGCATAGGTTAGGAAAGTACAGAGGACTTTAAATTCAGTATTTCCTGTCACAGACCTTTTCTAATTAATATGAAATCTCTATGTGATTTTATGAGTATACCTCTACAAACCTATAGTTAAGATTTTTCTCAATAGGCTTTGCTGTGTGAATCCTTTTAAAACTCAGAATTTATGTATGAAGAGAATAGATGCCTGAAAAAGACTAATAATTTATTAAAAAGTTTAAAACAAAAGATATTTCTTTATGGAATATTAGGATGATATGTACATCATAGTGATTTCTAAACCTTCGATATCTTAAGTGTTGGAATATTTTGGGTGTAATAAACCATTTAGTTTATCTTCTGATTTTCCATGATGCTATCTACACACTTTTGTAAAGAAACTACAGAAGAAACCAATGTATTACTTTGTCCAATTAAGCATTGTTCAGAATATCATTTTGATATATCTTTTGAATAAACAATGTGATACTCTTGGGATTGAAAAATAACGTTCATGAGGACAGTCCTTATATAATTATATATTTATCATGTCCTATCATACCAAAGTAAATAATAAGAGATAGGTATTAATTTTTTAATCTCACAATGTCTATGACATTGAGTTTATAAAATCACTGTTTCCAGTTTCCCTCTTGGTAGATATTTGTATATACATCACTTCAAACCCCAACCTACTATCAAAGTGTGTGTGTGTGTGTGTGTGTGTGTGTGTGTGTGTGTATGAGAGAGAGAGAGAGAGAGAGAGAGAGAGAGAGAGAGAGGGGAGGGAGGGAGGGAGAGGGGAAATATATTTTTAAATTATTCCTTTTTGATTCTAATGTGATTTTATATTTGATATAATGCAACTACTATGATGATTATTGTCTAGGTCAGAATGCTTTTGTGTCATCATAGCATTTTCTCCTTACAAGTATGTTATCTTAGATGGACTGTGGTGATTCATTCAGTGATTACTAACTCCTCACTACTCACTCAGTTCTCTCCCCTTCCCTATATATAAGTACTTGAATTGCATTATTTTGTACCATTGTATAGAATCAGATAAATATATCATTTTACGCGATTACATATTTTGAGCCTCGTTTCCCATTGTGTATAACCAAATGAGGCTACTAAAAGCATCAAGGGGTGAAGATTTTTTGTTTTATTCAGCTTCTGAAAAACAATATTTTTAAATAGAGGAAAGAAAGAAGTGTTTGATGAAAATACCAGTTGTGGGAAGGTATAAAGTAAACCATCATGTAATTAGATTAATATGCTATATTTAGTGCCAAGTATCTCACATATTTAGATATTCTACAATTTTTTAAAAAGATTTTTTTCATTTTGTGATATTTGGCACCTTTTTTTTCTTTAATTTCTGCCAATATTAATTTGAAGTTCATTTCTATGAGTGTTGTCTGAAATGAAATGTCACAGAGGCTGCAATTGAATGCTATTAAGCACTTACGACTTCTAACAATTTGTGCTCAAAACAGAGAGAATGATATTCCTAGAGTTGAATGAAAACTGATACAGATTTCTAGACCATATTTTGAAAATACCATACCTTATCTACTACTTCCTGATTTCTATGACTATAATTAAGTCTCATTTATATGCTAGAAGAACTTTTAAAAATACATTTATCATTATAGAAACAGAGAACTGTTTAATTTTTCTTGTTTTCCTGCCTTAGTATATTTAATCTTTTTGTATTATAATGACTTTTCAGTTTTTTAAGAATTCCCTGAACTATTAAAAGGATATGAATATAATACAGATGTTTTAGTCTTAAGATATGTTTAGATATTTTTAAAGAGATAACTAATTTCCACTTATTTATAGAACAAATTTAAACAAACTTTTTAAAATATATTTTTATTTTATTCCAAACATCTGCATTTAATTGATTCAGATTTTTAATCATTTAAATATTATAAACATCTATATTTATTTTACTAATTGCAGTGAACCTTTTTAAATTAAATATCTGAAAATATATATTCAAATGTATTAGTATATTTTAATTTTATATGATGTATAAATACTTACTCATCTGCTTTAGTGTACGATCTAACCATAATAAAACAAGGGAAGGGGGAAAATAATTTTTATATTGCTAACATGAAATATTGAAAACCTAGAGTGCAGCACATTCTACTGTAACATATGCCCCTTGTTTCATTGTTAAAACAAACAATAATTCTTTGACACTATTACCTGCTCTTTAGGGGATTTTCTCCCCCTTTGACTCTTGCAGAGTTCATCTCACTCTCCAAGCTATTTTTTTTAACTTTTTGTACACTATGATGTATAATTTTAAGTAACAGGCTTTTACTGAAGCAATCTATAATTATATTTCTTTGTAAATAATTCATGGCCTGGAAAAGAATAAAATTATATTTAGCATTCTAATAGTGCAAATGTCTTTGCTAATACAGTCAAAGCTTCATAACACAGGCTGATAATCTTGTTTGTTATCACATACTTTGGATTATTATCCTCCTGGGGCATTTTAATATTTGTAGTAGGCACTCTTTAAGAAAACAACTAGAAGACATAGTCAATTTTGTTGTTTTTATACTCTAAAATAGTACATTTTCATTAGAATATAGAAAATAATGAATACATTGTATTTTAGATTACCTGACTTGTATCTGTATGTGCCATGAACTATTAAATGTAAATATACTGTAATTAAGTGCATTTTAAAAATATAGGCATATGGGTTACATGTGTCTAGACTAATTGTGTTTTCTTTCTCTTTCTAGTAATCTGTCTAGTGGGATTAGGCCTGGTGGTCTTCTTCTTCAGTTTTCTACTTTCAATATTTCGTTCCAAGTACCATGGCTATCCTTATAGGTAATATAATTATACTTATGTGATTGTTTATTCTATTAAAAATAAAAACAATTTAAAGTGGTTAATCTATATTTAAGGATTGATATAAAGTAGCTAACTCATTTGCCATGAGCACATGCCATATGTTCATCATAGACTATACAAAGAAGAAAAAAGGTGTGGTAGCTGTTGTGAAGCAGAGTATAGTTTCATTTCAGGGATACCTATTTTATATATATGTGTGTGTGTAGAGATTTGTATATATACACATATGTATATACACATATACATGTAACAAAATAGGTTTTAAGCTTTGTGGAATTCATCAAAATTATTTTTTTCTGTTTATCTATTAAGATTTGACTTCATTTGCAAATTTTTTTCATATAATCTACCATTCAGCTTCTAATAAACTTTGCATCATCTTTTGATTTCTGCAAAGTTTTAGCTTTTTCAAATAAGAAAAGCCAACTTGAAAGGGAAAATTAAATTATAAAATCTCTGGTAACTAGAAGATGTCATAATGAATATCTTATACGATTTTCCTCACTATACTGTCATGATTAGAGGTGAGAAAATGCTGAAAATTCATTCTGAGACCACATTATTATACTAAAGCACAATTGGTGTGCCAGGTTATACTTGGCATTTTATGAATTAGGCATAGATTCACTTCTTGAGCGTATTCCTTCTTCATCTTTTTTAAAAGGGAATAAATGTTCCACTTTCTTTAGGAAGTCCTAATAGCTTAACTCATCTTTCTCTATGATGAAGTAAAGGCTCTATTTTTCCTTTCTCAGAGATTTTGAAGACTCTTCCTGCTGAGTTAATATACGCAGTAATATGTTGATAGAAAATAAAATCTCACCATGCTTTGTCTTTTCCACATGTGAACTATGCAGTTATTTAAGAGAATTTTTTTACATCAATGATGGCAGCAATATATGGCTTTATATGGGGGACAAAACTAATCCCACAACAAGGAGATCTGATTATGGAAGAATAAGACTCTTCAACCTCAACTCTCTCTTTTCCTATTTGTATTTCTCTCTCTCTTTTTTTTTCCTATCCAGGATGTCAAAAACCACTAAAAAAAATTAATTTACTTCAATCTACAAGCACTTACAGTATGTTGAAAAATATATATCTATTTTTACAAAAGGTAAATTATAATAAGAGATGTTGTGAGATTCTTAAACCTTATTTAGTTGACAGTCAGGAAATGGAGAAAGTTAAAGAGAAAATTATAGCTTTTCTTGTATATCAGAACATATAATCATACTATAATATCATTTCCTATCTAGATTGTTCTCTGACATAGCTATATAACGAGTAGGGAAAATAAAGAAAATTAGCTTCTACTAATTTCATTGAATAAAGTTACATTTGACAGCATTATTTTTATAATAATATGAAGAGTTTTCAAGTTTGTACTTATTTTTTAAGGAGTAGTTGTCATTCAGTATAATACTTTTCCAGTACTCTGGTTCTTTACCAGGAACAGTTGTATAAATCAGCCAGGGAGCTTTTCAAAATACATATTCTAGGCCTCACCTTAAATATACTTACTAATCATTTCTGAACCAGAGTACATGCTTTTTTATTTATCAGTGTGGCAGTGAACTTTCTTACTGTGTAGCCACCCCACTCGCTTGTCAAGGCCTCCACCAGGCTAAACGAGGAATGGGCTTGCCATCAGCTGGCCTCATGGAGCTGGAATATAAATGAAATCTTTTATAAGTCAGAGATGGAAGCAATGTCCAAGAGTGATTTGTGCCTATGAAATTTGACATAGTAAGATGAAAATCCTGAGGAACTGCCAAGAAGCAGAAATGAACAGAGCCTAGCAAAGGAGCTTGGGAAACCAGTCGTGCTGAAAGAGTGGGATGTGGCACTGTGGAGAGATGGAAGGCAGGATCCTGGCTCTTCGAAGCTCTCTTATCATTTGCTGTGCTATTGCATGACTTAGTTATAAAACTAGTGCACTGTCCAATTCAAATCATTTTTTTTAATTCAGTTATCTCTTTCTATTTCACATAAGAGCTTTCTAATATTTCTCTTTAGCCTCTTAAGAACTTTCATTTGTATCCATTTTTCTATCTTCTGTCTTTTCCATGGATATAGTCATTCATTAAGCTTCCATAAATCCTTATGGCACTTGTAGATAGATCATTCCTCTCTGATCATTTATAATCAAATTCTCTTACTATGTCAGGTAATTCACTTACTATGTCTCTTACTATGAAAGGATATATGTTCCTTTCACTACATTTACAGCATCCCTCTAAACCAACAAAAATACAGTATAGGGTGGGGAGCATTATGAAAAAAAAATAACAATTTTGCATTTGAAAACATTCCCTTTTATTAGTCTATATACTAAAATTACCTTAGTAATGGTAGATACTGCTTTGGGTTTTGTTCTTGTTTCATTACATTATTTTTCTTCAGTATAAGCTTTTTTTCTTAGAAATTTTATCAATTTTCTTGTGAGTAATCATGGTAATAAATAAATGATAAACATCAAAGATAACTGTTACTAAAAGGGCTACAGAGAGCATACACCAGAGATTTGAATAAATCCTGAGCTAAATTCTAAAACCCTGACAGTACAGGGAAAACTATGCATGTATACAACTAGTTCAGTGGAGGAAAAGCAGATATGATGGCAGAAGCAAGAGAGGGAATAAATGAAAGAAATAAATAATTTTGAAATAAATGAATGGTAAGATGCTAATAAAGAAGAAAGACTTTTTTCCTATTGAATTATCTTGTGAGAGCTTGGTCAGTTATGACCATGGCACCACAATCTTAAAGAATAGTGTGCATTTCCAGAAGCATTTATCTGTGGCACCAGCATTATGGTACTTGATGAAAAAGAAAATGAACAAACAAACATTGCTCAGATAAAGGCATTTTGTAGGGAATGAGAAAATGAGATGCAGCACAGGACACCATCATTACAGGAAGAGGAAAACTTGCAAAACGTATTCCAGAAGATGCGCCCTGGCCTGAGTATCTCTGAAAAGACATTTATGGATGTCCATCTTCAAAGAGAGTTAGGCCAGAGTATATGAATCATAAACCCTGGGGACCAAGAGCCAAATCAACCTAATCATTTGTGACAGACACACATTGAAGTAGGCTTGCAAAAGAAAGAGAAAATAGTTTCTCACCACATCTTTCCTTGACTTTGAGATGAGCTATGAGGGCAAATATACATTTTTCTTTTAAAAATCTCCCACTTTTACCTACTTTAGATAATACTTATACTTTGGATAAGAACCTGGAGACAGCCCAGAGAAAAACACATATTTGATCATACCCCCATCTACTAATTTAAAAATCACCTTTAGTCAGGGGCTTCAGCTCCAATGCCAGAGTACTTTTTTGGCTGTAATCTCTCTCCCTTTTGGAGCCCTTGATATCTTCAGGTTTCTGTGAATTAAAACTTTTGTACCAAGAAATATCATTGATATAGAGAACTGTGTTCAAAATTATTTTTACACTAATTTTTTAATTCTTTTAAATTGTTTAATCTTCAAACTTTAGTTTCTTCCATATTGAATATTCGTTTTTATTTTCATTTTTATTTTAATCTTTAACCTAATAAGCATTTATGCTCTTCATATTTTCTCAGTACTTTATACTATTTTTTTGTCAATCTATATACTGAAGGGGTTACGAATCTACTTTAAAGGTTTATTCTATTCCTTATTCCTCTCCACTTTTTAGCCTTAAGGATTTTTTTCCTTGCAATATGTTTTGTATCATCACTAAATTCTTCCAAATTGTCTTTTAAGTTTTATTAAGCAAACTTCCTGATTTAAATCTCGGATCTACTTGTCACTGTGTTTCCTTGGCCAAGTTAGTTAACTTTTCTAATTCTTGGTTTTCTCATTTGAAATGGAACAAAATATACATATTTCATTTACAAGGAATACATAAGAAATTGCATGTAAAGTCTCTTAGCACATAAGTAAATGGCATAGTATTAATAAATGTTTGATGCTAATTTTTTAAATTTTTATTTTCAATTACAGTTGACATTCAGTATTTTTTTATATTAGTTTCAGGTGTACAGCATAGTGGTGATGCTAATTATCATTAATTCTGATATAAATAATTTAAGCTCATTTATATTTAATGTGTTTTCTAACCAGGATTTTTCTTTATTTTCAAGATTAAGTAATGCTGCTTTGTATTTGCGTGATTTCGTTGAGTGAAAAACATCTTTTCCCTGAACCTTTTGATGAATTTAATTGGACTCTGAGTCCCATGCAACTACCAGTGAAACATCAGTATTATTAAGAATTTGATCTAATTACCATCTGAGCCATAGTTCAGAAAAAAATTTTTTTCAGTAGCAGCACTGAATTTATTTTGTATATTAAAGATTAACTTTAGGGTTTGTCCCATTTTCTAAGAGCAAAGTACTAGTAGCGATACATGATTATCTTCACTTGTGGGTACTTTCCCAATATTTTCCACTCATACACTCTGACTTACAAAGTTTTCTTCAAAAAATATTTATGAAAATATTTATGACATTAAATCTCTAGTAGGAAAATAAGATGAAACATTCTCCTAAACTCTATCACTTTGCTTCATGTTTATAAATCTCTTTAGTTATCTTAAAGGGGTAGTGTGGTATAATGGAAAAGTAATATTTAGAATCAGAAGACCTGAGTTCAAGCTCAATGTATAATTTTACATATTACAAGCTCTGGCTCTGAAGTTACAGAAATTTAAGTTTGAATCTTAGATCCTCATTTCACTAACAATGGAACTTCGAGTTAGTTAACTTCTCAGTTCTTATATTTTCTTCACTTCTAAAATGGTGTTTTTATGGGGTTGGAGACAGACTCAATTGTTAGATTTGTCTCATTATTTCTATTTCTTTTGCCAAGATATTTAGCCTTGTTAAACCTGTTCCTTCATCTGTAAATTTGGTTAATAATACCTGTCTCAATTTTGTGGGGAGGAATTAATCAATTTGTAGTGCCTACAATGTAGTAGGTTTTCAGTAAGTATTAATTACTTCACCTACTTCTTCTCTGTACTAGCCATTTCAGCATGATTATTCAATAGCACTCTACTGCATTACATTTTTTATTAAATATTTATATGTAACTTTTATGTATTGAAGTCCTTTCCATTCTAGAATATTATATTTTAGAGAATAGTTCTTGAAAATACATTCTTATATCTCTGAAGTGCTGTGTACATAGTAAGTGCTCATCATATACTTGTTGATCTAATGTTTACTCAAAAACATTTTTTATTTGTTTCTTATTTAAATGGAACAGGAACCACTAAGATGGAAACATAACAAAGGGAAGAGTACTGGTTTGCCACATTGCACACCTTCAAAAGATGGAATTCACATTAAATGACACCCCATGGAGTTGTCAGGTGGTTCCACATACCTAAAGGGTGTATGGAAAAGTAATTATTCCAGAAACCTGAGCTCTAAAGACACTTATTGCAACCTCAAATTGATTCTGAGCTGTCTAGCATCAAATAAACTGAAGAATAAAATGTACATTAAGCTTACAATGGATATAGAAAGTATCCTTTCATCGTCTCACAAAGATACTTGTAATTAATAATGACCTTGATTATTTTGAGATGATGAATAACAAAAAAATAGATTGACATTTAGTAAGGGAAAGTGCAGAATAACTGCTAGAAATGAAAGACATTCATGTGAATTTTGAGAAGAAAATATGTTAGCTAACAGAGCAAGGCAAAAATCCCAGGATGTACAGTATATAGCAATATCACAATTATTTCTACATCTTAGATACAGATCTTTCGTAGGGAGGGAAAATATAAACACAGTCTTGAGTTGTACAAATAGTAAAAGAATATAGAAATAGTGTGGCCATCAACCAACACTACATACCATTGATAAAATTTTCATTGGGATTGCCTTTCTCACTCTGAGTTTCATCCTTAAAGAATGACATGAAGGACCAAAGATTTAGAGATAATTCAGAGGAGAGCTATAGTGCAATGTAGGCACCAGTGTCTATCCCGTCTTATCTAAAGAATACACTGCTAAATCTTATAATAGTATTGTACATATGGAAATTGAATCTTAAGGACTATTTTTTCCATATTGTATTTCATGATGTATTGGAAAGTGATCTGGACTTTGAGTGAGAAGATGTGATTTGGACCAATGGCACTTTAAAACTGTAGCCTCAGGCAAGTCTTTTAATCTTCTCTGATCCTCAGTTTTTCTCATCTCTCCAATAATGACAACTTTCATCTCATAAGTATAGCAAACTATTCTTTTACAAATGTAAAATAACTTTTAACTGTGAGATCTCATATTCCAGTCTTATGATGTTAGTACATCACTGCTACAGGTACAATTCCTCAAATAAAATTTTCCAACTATAAACATTGACACATGGAATTAATCATTTGACAAACAGAATATTTTTTAAACAATAATATTCATATACATACATATGCACTCCGCTCCAAACAAAATATAATTTCATAGGTCTGAAAGCAGAACTAGAATTGTTGATACAAATATATTTAATTCTGCCTATAAAAACTGTAATCAGGTCCCTTTCACCACTAGCAAACAACATAACCTTTAATATCCAAGATAGTAAAACAAAATACAAGCTTTCTAAACACGTACTAAAACTTTTGAAAATCAATATTTGATAATTTCAGAAATAGATACTAGGAACCTCTACATAAATCTGAAGTATGTTTTATAGAAATTCAGAATCCAGGTTTTTTTATTTTGTACTGCACATTCCAACCCCTCAAACCCTGGAACACAAAGTCTGAACAGACATACACATCTGAGGTAGCTCTAGAGGGTTACACCTTTCTCAGTTTGACAGAAACCACCCTCCAGCCATCCATAGGCAGCAGGGGGATCCCTATGCCCTAACAGCGCCTGTCTTCACTTTGGCCTTTTACCCCGCACACTGGCTTCGTCCCTCTCCCCCAACCCAGCATCCATGTTTCTAACCATGCCTAATTATTAATGATTATCTCATCAAACTCTAAGTGTGTCCCTCTGCGGAGAGACTACAAAAGTGGCCTTAGCAGTACACTTGACAGCTGTTACCCTGAGTAACTACAGATATGGCAAAGTTTTCATTTTCAAAAATCTCTCCCTACTGATAAGGTCCTAAATTTCTTTGGCCCTTTTTAAAAGATCATTTACATCCAACATTAACACTTTTCTGGGTTCAGTAACTTTGTTACAAAAAAGAGACCAGGGCTTTCTACTGATGAGGTCTGGCTAACAGCCATGATTATTTTTGCTTTGCATCCCCATAGAAGACTTATGAATATGGAGGAAAGGTTTTATGAGCAAGGCTTTTTTTCTCTTCTGCACTTTTTTGGGTACTAAATGAAATCTGGGCAGCTGCCCCTTAACCACATAAATGATTTCTGTGAAACAGAGTGCCCTTATGTAACCACTAGTTCTCCCTGACGACTCCTGTTTGAGAACAAAAACTGTACACAAGGAAATTCTGTCCAGCTGAAGATCTCCGCAGATAATTTAACCAGCTCCCAAATGGACAGTATTTATTTATGCAAGAGCACTGTGCACATCATGTTTTCCAGAAAAAAAAAAAAAAAACAGAATAATTCAAGATAAATAAAAAAATAAATAAAACACAAACCACTATTTGGTACTCATTCAGATATTTTGCAGGAAAAGGAATAAACTTCACATAATATACATCTCCAGTGACCACCCAGTAAGCAAATGCAGAGGTCTCTTGTTATTCTGTGGATTTTGTAACATGACACTTTTGCACTTTCCTTTTTCCTTCTCAGTCTCAACACACTTGGCAAATCCTGATCTTCACACCTCACCCACGGCATGTCTAAAAACCAGCCTCCATTCTGCTTACACACCCATTTTTCCTCTTTGCCCATTTTCCTATTATTCTCACAGTCGTACAAGATAGAAACCTTGGAGTCGTTTTGGCCTTCATCACTTTCCATTCCAACTATTGCTGTGATAACTTGATCCACGTGCCTTTTCAGACTCTGACTTAGCCTCCTATCTCCCTGTATGTAATCATTGTCTCCATAAGCCATCCCTTATTCTAGACTAGTGCAGAATTATTTTAAGATATGCAGCTTATGTTGCTTCTTCATCAAAATCCATTAATAACAAACGAGAAAGGGGAGGGAAAAGATAATACACATTCCTTCTAGAAAATATTGATAAGCAAAATGAAGAAAATAAAATTTTCATAATCTCAATACCCAGGTTATTAACGTCACTGGTTAAGCTTGCGTATATTTCAAACCTAGGAAAAGATTATATCACTCATATTTTATAATCTGCTTTTTGTTTTCCATACATCATGAGCATGTTTCAGTGCCATTAATTATTCTTCTGCAATACGATTTTACTAGCTATGTAATAATTCCATTGCATAAATCCCCTTAAAATCTTTAAATTTGATTCCATCTTTTTTTCTTATAATACAGCTTTCAGTGTTCTCTGCGGTTTAGTGAAGAGGTCAGCAACTACTGTGTGGGCCAATTCTAGTCTGCTGCCCATTTTTGTGGGCCACATGAACTATTTTGACAATTCTAAATCATTGGAAATAATATTTTGTGATGTGAAAATTATATAAATATTTACGTTCTGACCTTTTACACAAAGTCATGCCAACTGTTTTTATACTTTGGTACCTTTCTTCAATCAGCTTCTTGAACCTAGGCTGTCGTCCCTTTCATTTTACTTCTTTTCAAAGTCAGAGTTTTGCTTTGTTTGCTTGTTTATTTCCAAATTCCTGTAGCACTCTGACTTGCTGTCATACCAAGTATGTCACTATGTGACACTTAGTTGTATCCGGGTCTTTCCTCTAGAGAAGGAGCTCCATGGCTATGATTTTTATGATTTTCAATCATTCCATTTCTTGCAACATCTTGCTATGCACAATGTTCATCCACACCATTGCTGATCAATAAACTTTTGTTGGATATTGATCGAAACTGACATTTTTGGTCCTGAATTTGAGAATAGAACTATCACTTTAAATAATGTTCTTGACAAAAAGTGATTTTAAGTAATAAACTTGTTAATGAATTTTAGAATGTCATTCTTCAGCAAATCAAGGACTGCAATTTTATCTAAATCCTGAATCTTTACTGTTGTGGGGAGCAATTAGGAGAGAGCCAGACTTAAAGACAGAAGTGTTTTTGAGATCCTTGTCTCATCCCTTCTTTGTACACGCAGTGCCCCTCTGCATCCCTGATGCACTTTAAGCAGTAATCAAGATACACAGACCAAAAGAGAATAGTTGCATCCCTTTAGCTTAGGTGAAGGGGGAGCTTCTGGGGCACATTTGGCTGTTTCTTGTCTGCTGGCTAACCTCCCTGTGAACAATTCACTACCCTTGCCAAGTAGCTTCTATCTTGTATTGTTACTTGTGTTAAAGCAGACTGTGCATGTGCTCACTTCATAAAATGCTAGTCATGGTGGTCACTGTTATTATGTGCAGACCACCGTGAACAGTAATGAGGTTGTGACAGACTGGGGAGGGAAGGCCAGACAGAAGATGATGGCGGCACCCAAGGCAGCTTCTTCCTCTCTGATGAAACAGACTGCAACACTGAAAAGTACATCCCAAACACATTCAGTTTTTAGCATTCCTGACAGTTTTTAAGTATGATGCAAAAACATTTGATATGTTTTTATGATAAGCATTGTTAGGAAAGGTAATATCTAAGCACTGTTGGAAGCACAAATCTATAATAACTGTAGATTATGCATTAAAATTAATAAACAGGTAAAAATAAAAAAGTGGGGGAAAATATATATGTCAGACCCTAATAGATAGAAATGAGGGACTTATTCTCTGGAGTGATGAAGTCAATATGAAACATTCATACAGAAACACATCTTAGACATTTACTATTTATAAAATGGAAATAGTCAAACATGAACTACTGAATTACCTAGAGAATAATAATTCATACTTTTCTGAGAAAATACTTTAACATTTTCAACACGTGTGCTTTTTAAGTTGCTCTATTGTCTGAAGAAACACTTGTAAAAACTTTTATACTTTTTATGAAAAATATTTTAAATGTAAAAGAATAAGAAGTATTCTGTTAGACTTATCCTTTTGTAGGATGATTAATAGATGAGTTCAAGACTATATACTTGTCATTTCATAATACAATATAAACAAAAGGTTTTATAACAGCTTTTTAAAAATATTTCAGTTTGGAAAAATCTCTAGTGTGAACAAATAGCCCAGTATCAGGATTCTTAGTCTATTTTAATTTTAAGAAAATACAAAGATCCTTTTGGTCTCTGAATGCAGCAAAATCTAAAAATCATAAAACTTTTTTAACCTTTCTAGCTCCAAAAAAGTTAGGAAGTATAACATAATCATAAAGGGTCAAATTACTATTTTTGACTTTATGGCAGTAATATTTTTAGCAATGGTAAAAGGTGATCTTAAGTGCTCCACAGCTTGAAATGTTCAGTCTATTAAAAAAAAAAAAAAAAAAAAGGAAAACTACAAATTCTCAGTTTGTTATAATTTTTCCAAGATTAATTAGAGTTTAAAAATATTTTATGATCAAGTTTTCTTTTTTCACTATTTCCCATTCTTAGCTTTATCTTCAGGGCAAGCTTATTGTTGAAGACAGAAAATGCGAAAGAGTTCATTTACACATGACACATCTGACTGCTTCTCCATTAGTGTTATTAAGCATTGGGTGGATTGAACAACTGAAGCTGAATGCTCTGACTGAAGTTTACTGCTGACATTCTTTATGGAGATGGTTACCCTCTCATACATACCACAGTCACAATTTTTCTTGAAAACTAGAAGCAACATCTTGTTGCTTCTAGATCTCAGCACATGATTTCTATCTTTCGGTTTAATAATTACTCAGGAACAGATGAGTAATTATTTTAGTTTGTATTATGTACTTTATATTTTAATTTGTTATGTAACATTTTAAGTATATAATAAATGTTTTATAATGAAATATAGTAAATATTTACTTTTAACATAGTACCACCAAGATCATAAACTATTAGCATTGAAAAGAACTTTGGAGATCATCCAAACTAAGCATTCTTTTCACTAATGAGGAAACTGAGGTTCAGAAAGACAAAGAAATATATGCCTAAGATATTATAATTTAAACATCCAAATATTAAACTTACTAGTTTTCCAACTATATGGCTTTTCAACTATAGTAACTAATTTCATTTTTGTTTTGATATTTAGTTAAAAATTGATGTCACGTGTCCTAAAAAGCTACTTTAAGATTTAAATTTGTCACGTTAGCAGAAAGTTACAAATACCAAACAAAAACTTAGTAAATGTTATTTAAATTAACTTCATATTTTACAAATATATTTTTGTTCATAGATAAAAGCTTTTGCTTACAACATAACTAAAAGGAAAACACCTTTAACTTTATTTTTGTAAATGCAAGCATGTATTTGTGTTGAAACACAGTAGAATCTCATAATACTTTTATGATTTGTGTATATATTTTTGGCTGTTCAATATAATGAAGTTATAAATTTTATTTTAAAATCAAATATTTATTTTACATAAGTAAATGAATTATATATAGAATGGTGAAAAAAAATATTTTCTTTAGGGCATCTAAATGATCCACTTTGAATATTTGTTTCAGTCCATTCCTGTTTATTTCCCCTACATTGCCAGTTCAAATGCTGATTTAAGTATTGATCTAGCCAGCAATGAGAGTGGCTCATAAAAACAGGGTGTTTAACTCAAACTTAAAAAGTTCCAATTCTTATTTGCATCTCATCCCAACCTGCCCTGTTACAGGAACTAGTTCATAGAAATTAACCTAGTATAGAAATTAGAATGAGATGGATTAATATAATTATGACTTCGTTGTTTTATTTATATGTACTAATTTAGAATGGAATAAAAAGTATATTTTGTGATTTTAAGCACATCATAATTTTCTTTCTTTTTCAGCTTTTTAATTAAATGAAGCCAAGTGGGATTTCCATAAAGTGAATGTTTACCATGAAGATAGTGTTCCTGACATACTAGTTTCAGCTCTTATGTTCATTTGTTTTCGTGTGATAATCTGGCTTATTCTTGTAAAATTTTTAAATGTGCAATTTACTAGTAAATTTAATTTATAGAATTAGATGGTTAAATTTAATATTAGCACTGGAAAGAACAAAGGAAACATTGAAATGTTTTTTCAAGCATATTATATTCAGTGTATGTTGTAGGACTGAAATAAATGACAATGTAATTATGAATCCATGCGTTAGAACTGTTCAGTCATTAGTGAAGAAAACTACAGTGTCAGTAAGGGAAATGTATGTTATGAATTCTTTAGGTTGTACAGTGATAAGCTATATGCATGAAAATGTTGTGTACTGAAAAATTAAACTTACTGTGGTTCCAGTATAAAGGATGTGTATGGTTACAAATAGTTTTTGTTCTTATTAATATAACTAGATAAAAGTGTATAGGACAGGAGACTGGATGAACAGTACCTACAACTTGGATGCCTGACCTGGGAAATGGAGGTTATTCCCAGGTTATAAATCTAAAGCAAACATGCCTGAATCAACATGCCTCAAAGGAATCAGGTAATGGAAGCAGCACACCACAGCTAGGAATTAATTCCTCTTCAGCTGTATTGGTGTCATCCAGGAATACACATTTGTAATCACAAAACCAACCGACTATGGCCATTCTCCCCTTGTGTTGTATGGAAAAGCTTGCTATCCAAACTTCATTCTCTGAATCCAGATAAAGATTAGTTACCCTAAGATGAGTGACTCAGTGAAGCTTTCTAGAAAACCAAATAGAGGAGTCTAATGATTATTATTTGTATATCCTGTTTTAGTTTATAAAGTGCATTTGCATATGTAAATTTTTTTCTTCACAATTCTGTAAATTAGGAAATGTAAATTTTGTCTCACATAAGTACTAGAAGCTGAAGCTAAAAAGAATTTTAAAAAGAACTCATCGCTGGGCATTCAAACTCTCAAACCTGAAATTTTATGTTCAGTGATACTACACAAAGAAAGATTTAAAAACACAGTTATTTAGTCATGTTCAATAAACCTTTTGTTTTTCCTCTTTCAGCTTTGCTAATTTTCATTAAGATCCAAAAAATAGACCATGAAGAACTTTGTTAGTTGGAAGTTACAACTATATTCTCAAACAGGAGCTGGTGCACATCCACTGAATTTATTTTGTACCTATGAAATTCAATAAGGAATGGGAATTATGAAAGCCTACAGGGGCATATTAAGTTAAATCTTGGGAAAACACAGGTGCCAGCAGGAAGCAAGCTATCTTTTCTAAACATAATGGTATTCAATAATGAAAGTTACTTAATTCTGAACTATGTTAAATTTATCACATATTCTCAAATCTATTATTAAAACTCACATTAATTTCCCACTTCTTGTTCAAAGATTGTTCAATTTAGTATTGGAATGCCATTTATGGATGATTATCATTCAGAACAGATACTACAATTGGAGTTTGAGGTCGAATTTTGCAAATAACATTTATGTATTATAATTTTGTTGTCCTATTAAAGCTTGAAATTTTTATCTTACAGTTAGTATGTAATTGACTAAATGATATTAACTCAACATTTAATCTCTCTATAAAGCTTAATAGTGTTTAATCATGACCAAAGTCACTTAGTTCTCAGATACTGTAACTCAGGTAAGAATGTCCTTATCCCAGATTGGTAAAAGTTTTCAGCCTAAATTATATAATTTTCTCCAAACATTAATTATGAGCCACTATAAAAACAATTTTTTTTTTTTTTCAGAATTTTGTAGTTTAAAAGCTGTTGTTTCTCTATAGGCAATTGTTACATTAGGGAAGTGATTCTAGAGGGAAATAAACTCTCCAAAGATAAGTCATTATTACAAAGTGCTACAGGCAAAACTAGAAAAAAAAAAAAAAAACCTCAAATGTAGTTTGCTTTCAGAATATAATGTGTAAAATCACATACATTATGTAATACCTTTACCTTTGCCAAACCATTTAAATTGAAAAATTTGTACATGGTATGTTATACCCTCTAATGTCACTTTTAAACCTGATTCACTATATTAGAGATCCCCTTAAAAACTGATTACATATTTAACAATCTCTAGTTAGGATTTTTAAAATTATTTTTCTCATTGAAGGGAAAGATCCTAATATAAAATTCCATCTAAAGGAGTTTCATATTATAGTAATACCTAATAAATAACATGTTGCATTTTGCTCACCATTGTGTTCCTCACATTAGATAGTCACATGAGTAAGCCCAATAGTCTTGTGTATTTACTGTAATTTTCTTTTGGACATAAAGTAATATCCCTTGCCAAGACACATAGTGATTTGGGGAGATTAGAGCTTATAACCGTAGAGCTTGACAAGTATTCCCTTTCTTGCTATTATGAGAACCTCCCTGAAGTTATGTGGAGAGTGGGGTTATTCTAAATACAGCATGATATACTATTTTGAGATCAATTGTATTAAACATTGTGTTTTAAAAATGGCTGGTGATAGGGGAAAACACATTAGCTAGAGCATCTAGGGACAAAACATTTGAATGGACTCTTGTAGATTTAATGTTCCTCAGAGTCCACAGAGCTCATTAAATTTAAAATAGGAAAACAAGATGCTTTTCATCCTCCAGCAAGAAGCTATACTAGGTGAGACCAGTGATATAGCTAATAGTATTTTTTCCTAATAGTGGGGAAAATGTTAGCATAGTAGTTTGTCACATTCAAAAGGTACAGATATATACATATCAGCCCCTATATTTCCTTGTTTAATTAATGAGTATCATTTATTAATTTTGTATACTTTTTAAAATCTTAAATGTATGACACAAATGTTCACACCATGTAACTAGAATCTAAATACTTATATGAAGTTTTAAAAAGCATCACATTCACACAATAATAGGAAAATCATATCATATTTAGCCAAATGTTTGTGTATCTACTTCGATTAAAAATTATGCATGTGTCAATGAAAATGGCAAAGTGAGGAAGTCTACAGACCCACTTCATAGAAACACTAGAAAAACTAGCAAAAATTGTCAGAATCAATTTTGTTGAAAGTCTGGAAAATAGTGAAAGGTTTATAGCAACCAAGTGTGAATGCTTCAACAATAAAAAAGTGACTGAAATTCAGTAGAATAGCTTAATGGCATTTTATCTTACTCTTCCCCTCACCTCCCAATCACAGTGGTCTTGAAAATGGAAGCTGTATTACGGGTGTGGTGCCTGGTTCTAGAGAGAACAGGATGACTTGTTACCAAGGAACAGTGTTTGTTTTGACCTGTATGAAGGCTCCTAGTAGGACTGATGCAAAAGCTTCCCTTTGTTTCACCTAACCCAGAAGTTTCTAGGGCAGAAAAGTGGCCATGAAGAGAAAGTGTTTCTCTAAAACTTTGAAAGGTAAACAAACATGCTGCTACCTGAGGGGGAAAAAAAACGATAATAGTTGGGACAAACAACAAACACTCAGCTGAAGGCCTGGGAGGATAAGCTGGGGAGGATAAGCTGGAGAAATAAGGGTTTGGAAAACTCCCAGATAGTCTAAGGAATCTAGGACATACCCCTACCCAGGGAAGGATGCAGAAAAGACCTAAGAAAACCTTTAGCTTTTACCACTTAATAATTTTTACACCCAGCCCAAGATGAAAGTGAAGGCTAAAGCAGGGTTGTAAACACCCTGGATAAGTATTGAGGAGTGCCCCAATGCAGAACCAATCTGCAAAGATCAAGAAAGTATTTTTTTTCCTCTTTCTGATTCCAGGTATTGAAGGAAAGTTCTGTCAAATCACTAGGTACCACTAAGCTAATGAAAGAGGAACTTTAGAGATCAAATGTGACAAAGAATACAATTTTTACAAAAACAGTCACTAAACAACTATAACCCACAACAAAGAACAAAAACTAACTGTAGAAGCAGCAGAATCCAATTTCCAGAGTTTCAATAATACTCAGAATGGCCAGTTTACAAAAAAAAGGGAATAGGGGGACTATATGAAGAGGCATCACCCTAAGCCAGCAATTTCTCTCATGGGAGAAGGTAAGAGTAAAGTGAGTGCCCAGTTTTCACAACTGCCAAGGAAGCCCACTTTTTTTTTTTTTTTTGGCCTCACCCAGGATACTAAAGTGATCTGTGGGGCTGAGGGGCAAGGAGACACTGTGAGCACAGTGGACAGAACTTAGAAATGTATAGGGACACAGCTCTTACTAACCATCTCACAGGCTTCATGAGCAGGCCAGCTCATGAGCCGCTAGGATGCCTCAACAACAGATTCCCCCAACTATACCACAGGCACCACCAATGCACTGTGTGCCTCACCCAAACACCATCACCATCATCCCCACCACCCAACACCACTAGAGTGGCCAGCTCCCTGTAGGTGACAAGTACAAGATTTTTTAGACAGTGAACACATGCAAGATGCTGACTTGACTACAGGATTGGGAGAGAGAGAGCACACACATGAGCATTTCACAGCGTAACCCTAGGAAAAGCAAATGTAGGGCTTCCAGCACATAGCCTGGATTTGTAGGATTGAGAGAAGGCAAAAAAAAAGTCTTAATAATCTCCTCCCTCAAGAGGGAACAACAAATGTGGGACAGATGCATCCATAGAAAAGGTGTGAGAAAGCCTTTATATCCCCAGCATGGCTGACAAGTTCAAGTATTTCTCTTCCAAAGCCACTCAGTAGAAAATAGGATATGTAAGTACAGTTTCAAATGCAAAACAGCAACAAGACTCCAAGGAATACAAAATATCAAGAAAACATGACATGCAAGAACACAATTTTCCACTGATTTTTAAATTCCCTGACAATTCAGATTAGTTGTTTTTAAGGAGATTCAAAGAGGTATAAGAGAATACAAATAGACAGTGGATTCAGGAAAAAAAACAAAATGAGAAGTTCAACACAGAAATGAAAGGAATCAAAGGAATTCCAAAGCAGAATAAAATGGATGAAATTTAAAAATACAGTAGAGAACATCAACTACAGACTAGATCAAGCAGAAGAATCTGAACTCAAAAATGAATCATTTCAAATTATATAGTGATAGAATAAAAAAAATGAGTTAAAAAAATAAAACCCTATGTGAATTATAGGACACCATCAAGAAAAATAACTTAGTATGGGAGTTCCAGAAGAAGAGAGAGAAAGAAAGAAGCAGAAAACTCAATTAAAGAAACAATGACTGAAAACTTCCCATTTTTCTTAGGTGCTATATATGGACATCCAGGCTCATGAAACTTTTAAATCCCCAAATAGATTCAACCTGAAGAAGTCTTCATCAAGATTCATTCTTATAAAACTGTCCAAAGTCAAGACAGATTTATGAAAGCAGTAAAAGAAACTAATACAGGTGAACCCCATAAGCCTATAAAGTGAATTTCTCAGCAGAAACCTTGAAGGTCAGGAGAGATGGGAAGATATATCAGTGCTAAAAGAAAAAAAACTTTCAATCAAGAATATTTTACCTGGCAAAGCTGCCTTTCAGAAATGAAAGACAGATGTTTATCTTAATATCAAATAGCATTTGATAAAACATTCTTTCATGATAAAAATTCTCAACAGATTAAGTATAGAAGGTGTATATTTTAACATAAAAAGGCTATATATGACAAACCACAACTAATATCATATTCAGTGGTGAAACACTGAAAACTTTCCCTTGATCAGGAACAAGAATAAGGATGCCTACCCATCACTTCTATTCAACTTAATACTTGAAATCCTAGCCAGAGTGATTATGCAAGAAAAGGAGTCCAAACTGGAAAGAAAAAATTAAAATGGCATTTGCAGATGACTTGATCTTACATAGAAAACCCTAAAGACTCCAGCAAATAAATATATACTCACATATCTACATTAAAACTAGCAAATTCAATCTAGTTGCAGAATACAAAAAAATATACAAAAATCTGTCCTATTTTTACACATTAACAACAAACTACCTGAAATAAAAATTTCTTTTTACAATAGCATGAATACTTAGGAATAAAATTAAGCAAGGAGGTGAAAAACCTATACAATGAAAATAAGACATTAATGAAAGAAAGCGAAGAAACACGAAAGATATCCCATGTTCATGGATTGAAGAGTTTATATTGTTAAAATGGCCACACTAGCCAAAGCAATCTACAGATAAAATCTGTCTCTATCAAAGTTCCAATGCCATTTGTCACAGACAGGAAGAATAATTCTAAAATTTGTATGGAAGTAGATAAGGCCCTGGATTGTCAAAATAATTTTGAGCAAGAGGAATGAAGCTGGAGGCATCACACTTTCTAATTTCAATTTATATTACAAAACTATGGTTAAATAAGCAAATTAGTATTGGCATAAAAACAAGCACATTGGCCAATGGAACAGAGAGCCCAGAAATAACCCTACACATTTCAATAAACTAATTTCTCACAAGGACACCAAAAACACATAATGAAGAAAAGGTAGTTTCTTTAGTAAATGGTGCTGGGGAAACTGGATAATCACATGCAGAAGAATGAAATTGCATGACTTTCTTATACCACTCACAAATATTGACTCGGATAAAAAGTGGATTAAAGACTTTATGAGATCGGAAATCTTAAAAGTTGAAGAAAATATAGTAAAAAAGCTTCTTGACATCAGTCTTGGCAAAGATTTTTTGAATATGACACCAAATGCACAGGAAACAAAGACAATAACAGACAAATGAGACTTATCAAACTAAAAAGCTTCTGCACAGCAAATAAAGAGGCAACCTATGGAGTGGGAGAAAATATCTATAGACCTTATATCTGATAATGGGTTAATTTTTAAAAGATATAAAGAATTCATAAAGTTCAATACCAAAACCTATGTACTTAATTAAAAATTGAGGAAATGACTTGAATAGACATTTCTTAAAGAAGACATGAATGGCCAACAGGTACATACAAAGGTGCTCAATATCCCTAATCATTAGGGAAATGTAAATGAAAAAAACTTGGATATCACCTCACGCCTGTGTCAAAAATACAAGAGATAAATGTTGGCAAGTATATGGAGAAAAGAAACCCCTGGTACACTGTTGATGGGAATGTAAATTGATACAGCCATTATGTAAAACAGTATGGTGGTTCCTCAGAAATTTTTTTTTTTTTTAAATGGAACTATCATATGGTCTAGCAACTATCATATGGTCTAGGTCTTTATTCAACAGAAATGAAATCAGTGTTTTGAAGAGATATGTTAACTCCCATGTTTATTGCAGCATTATTGATAGTAGCCGAGATATAGAAACAACCATTGCCTTTTTTTGGATAAATGAATAAAATGTGGCACACACATATGGAATATTATTCAGTCATAACAAAGGAGCTCCTACCATTTGTGACAACATAAACAAACCTGGAGGACATTACACTAAGTAAACGAAATACTGTATGATTTTATTTATATGTGTAATCTAAGAAAATGTCGAATTCATTGAAACAAAGTAGAATAGTGTTTGCTAGGGAGTGGGAAAAGTGGGCAAACTTTGGGCAAAGGGTACAAACTTTTATCAGATGAGTACATTCTGAGGATTTAATGTACAGTGACCACAGTTGTTTATACTATACTGTATATTTGAGATTCACTCAGGTAATAGATCTTAAGCATCCTCACCGCGCACACACACACACACACACGTAACTGCGAGGTGATAAACGTACTGTGTAATTTCACAATATATACATATATAATCACATTTTACAATTTCAATATACACAATTTTATCAGTCATACCTCAAAGCTGTTAAAATAAGGATATATAACTTCTCAAAAAATAACAGTGTTTAAGAAATAACTGCAGATACAATACATTTTTATGTTTGGTTTGCGATGTTTCTATATGATGAAAACAAATACATAATACAGCGATTACAAATCAATGTTAATACATACACAATGTACAAAATGTAAATTTTGACAATACAATGCAAATGGATAAACTGCATAGGAGTAGTTTTGTGTACTATTGAATATGACAAGTTATTAATTGAATGCAAGTTATTAATTCTAACTAGATTGTTGTAAATTTAATGTGTTAATTGTAATTCTCAGAGTAAATAGATTTTAAAATATGTTGAAAAGAAAATAAGAGAATAAAAATGATAAGTGAAAAAAATCAAAAGTAGTAAGAGAAAAACTAAATACAAAAGTAATAAAAGAATTGAGTAACGAAAGATGTTAAGATACAGAAAACGAGTTGCAGAATGACAGAAGTTCCTATTAATAATTACTTTAAAAAGAAATCCATTAAACATTCCAATTAAAAGCAGAGATTGGCAGAGTAGATTTTTAAAATATGATCCAACTATATGTTATCTATAAGAAACTCACTTGAACCCAAAGACAAAAATAGGTTGGAAGTGAATAGATGGAAAGTGTACCAAAACTTACAGGATACATTGAAAACAATGCTCAGAATATTTTTAGCTATACCTGCCTATGTGAAAAAAATGTCAAGTCAGTACTCTAACTTTACACCTTAAAGAACTAGAAAAAAAGTAATCTGAATGCAAAGGTATCAGAAGGAAGGAAATAAAGGTTAGAGGAGAGATAAACAAAATAGAAAAATAGAGAAAAAATAAAAAAACAATGGTACCAAAACTTGATTCTTGGAAAAGATTAGCAAAACTCGCAAACCTTTAGGTAGACTCATGAAGAAAAAAAAATTCTTAAATTACTAAAATTCAGAAGTGAAAGTAAGAACATTAACACCTATCTTATAAATGTATTAAAAAGGAGTATGATAAATAATGGTACAACAAATTAGATATCCTGGGTGATATAGGAAGATATACTTACAAAAACTAAATCAAGAAATAGGAAATCTGAACAGCCCTATAACAAGAAATGAAATCAATTTTCAAAAATCTCCCAATAAAGAAAAACCCAGCACCAAATGGCTTCATTAGTGAATTCTATCAAATATTTGAAGAATGGGCACTTTCTAACCAATTCAATGAGAACAGCATGACCCTGATACCAAAACCAGACAAAAGCATTATAACAAAATTACAGACGAGTATCTTTTATTTTTCTGCATGCAGAAATCCTTACTGAAATATTAGCAAAATTAATCCAGCAGCATATTAAAATTTTCATACAGCATGCCTAAATGGGACTCATTTCCAGGAATGTAGGGTGGTTCAACATATGAAAAATCAATGTAACATACCACATTAATAGAATGAAGGAAAACTGCTACATGATATTACTTGAAGTGGAAAAAGCATTTGGCAAAATCCAATACATGTCCATTATATATAAAAATGATTCAATAAACGGGTTAGAATAAAATTTAACTTAATAAAGGGCATTTGTGAAAAATGCATAGCTAATATTATACTCAGTGGTAAAAGACTTAAAGCTTTTCCCTAAGAACATGATGACGATGCTCTTTTACCATTTCTATTAAACATTGTACTAGATGTTCTAGCTAGACAATTTGGCAAGAAATAAAGGACAACCAAATATGAAAGGAAGGCATAAAACTTACCTCTATTAACAGAAGATATGATCTTTATATAGTAAAAATTTCCTAAAGAATTTTAAAAACTTTGGACAATAACCAAATTTACCAAAGTTGCAGGATACATGATCAACATGCAAAAATTGTTATATTTCTATAGACAACCATGATTTTAAAATAAAATAAAACAATTTCATTTATAATAGAAGCAAAAAGAATACTTTGGAGTTTTATCAAGGAATTAAAATCTATAAATATTACTGAAAGAAATATAATACCTAAATATGTAGAAAAAGATTCTGTTTATATATTGGAACACAATATTATTAAGATGGCAAGACTCCTCAAAGGATCTGCAGATTCATTGCAACTCCTATTAAAATTCAATGTTTGTTTGTTTGTTTTGTTTTATTTTGTTTTACAGTGAGCTGATTTTAAAACTCCCATGGAATTGCAAGGGACCCTGAAAATAGCTAAGCAACATTGAAAAAAGAATAAACTTAGAAGACTTACAGATTCCAATTTTGAAACTTACCAAAGTATTACAGTAATTAATAGACACATTGGTACTGACAAATTCAAAGTACCAAATATAGGCACTGGCATAAGAATAAACAGATTAATGGAATTGAATTAATAGTCCAAAAATATACCTAAATTCTTTTCTTTTGTTTTTTGATTATTCAATGGAGAAAGAATAGTCTCTTCAACAAATGGTACTGGGACAACTGGATTTCTACATGCAAAAGAATGAAGTTGGATATTCATACCATATGTAAAAATTAACTCAAAATTGATCAAAGATCTAAATATAAGAGCTAAAACTATAAAGCTTTAGAAGGAAACATAAGCATAAATCATGACCTTAGGTTTGGTAGTGTTTTTTTTACTTATGACACCAAAAATACAAGCAACAAAAGAAAATTGGGCTTCATCAAATTTATAAACTTTTGATGAAGTTTACTCGAGTATAAAAAGACAGTTCACAGAAAGAGAGAAAATATTTGTGAAAGATCGAATCTGACAAGGATGTCATATCCAGAATATAAAAAGGACTTTTACAAATCAACAAAAACATTAAGTAGGTCCCAATTGAGAAATGGATGCAACGGTTTGAATCGCATCCTTCCCAAATATAAATGTTGAAGTCCTAATATCAGTAGTGCAGAGTGGCTTATTTGCAAATAGAGTTGTTGCAGGTAGTTAAGATAAGGTCATATTGGAATAGGGTGGGCCCAAACACAAATGCAGCCATGTGAAGGCAGACATGGGGAGATTTGGCATAGTATAACTACACGCTAAGGAATGCCAAAGGTTGCCGGCAGAAACTAGAATCTAGAAAGAGACAAGGAAGGATTCCCCTAAAGATGTCAGAGGGAACATTTCCCTATCAACACCTTGATTTTGACTTCTATCCAGAACACTGAGACTCCAAATTCCTGTTTGTCATCCAGCTTGTGGTACCTTGTTAGTGGCAGCCACCTAGGAACTAATACTGTGGGTAAAGGATTTGAGTAGGTATTATAGCAAAGATACACAAATGGTCAATAAACACATGAAAAGACGCTCAATGCCTCAGTTATTAGGGAAATGTTAATTGAAATCACAATGAGATACAACTTCACTCCCACCAGAATTGCCACAATTTGAAAAAGAAAATAGCAAGTGATTTGACCAGGATATAGGTATGAAAGTGAAAGGGAGCCCTTACACATTGCTGTTGGGAATGTCAAATGAATAAACTGCTTTAGAAATAGTTTATTTCTCTGTGAATTAAACAATTACAACACGACCCAAAAATTGCACTTCTAGATATGTACTCCAAAGAAGTGAAGATAGGTACAAAACATATGTTGATGTACATCACACCACTATTTATAATCACCAACAATTGGAACAATCCAAAGGCCATCAGCTAATGAATGGATAGACAAGATGGTATATCCATACAATGAACTACTACTCAGCCATAAAAAGAAATAAATTGCTGATTCATGCTACAGCATGTATGAATCTGGAAAACATAAAGCTAAGTGAAAGGAGCCAAACAAAAAGTCACATTATATGAAATGCCCAGAATAAGAAAACCCATAGAGATAGAAAGTAGATTAGTGGATTCCAGAAGCTGGGGGGTTGGGGAGAGGAAGAGTAAGTACAAGGAGTGACTATTTAACAGGATCAGAGTTTTCTTTTGGGGTGATGAAACGTTTCAGAACTGGATGGTATTGGTTGTTACATAATATTGTGAATGTACTTAGTAGCATGGAATTATATTCATTAAAATGGTTAATATGTTATGTTTTATTTTACTACCCCCAGATAGAAATTATGCATATAGCTACCTAAAATTTTTTGACAACCAATGTTATTTAAGAAGATATGGTCCTCTCATCTGGACTTCTGGAGTTCAAATTGGTACATCATGACCAAAAATATGTACAGATATGTACATATATATGTGTGTCTGTGTATATAAATAAAATATCCATAATGGTGAAAAAGTAACATTTAATTCTTTTAAATAAAGGAGGCATTACTCCTGAATAAGCCTCTTTTCCCAGTTGTATTGTGCCTTTGTGTAAAAATAGAGGTTGATGTAGAAAGCAAGAGAAAATGGGCAGAAAACAAGATAAAGCAGTACAGAAAAAGGAATACAATTTAAATAATGAGGGATATGGTTAATTAATAGTTTTTCAATTCTTCTTAAAATTTACTGTATGGTTTTTATATAGAGAGAAGATGGGCTGATCTAATTCACTGCTTTTTAAATGCATAGTTTAATGACTAAGCACTTCTGGTTTATCATTATGCAAAGGACAGTAGCCTTGAAGAATATCTTAACTGGTGATTAATGTCAGCAGCTTTTTTGCTGATAATGATAGAAGATCCACCTTCATTTAATTTTTTTAAAAATAATTCCTGGTGCATTATTTTTACCTATGATCATGTAGCCACACTTTTTTCTGACCCTTCAGGGAAAAAGCCATTTCTATCTTTAGCAAATATTTTTAGTTTCCATTATGAAAGGATGAATATCCTAAAAATGTGAGCTTATGGCCTACCAACCATTCCTCTGGGAGAGAAGGCTGTTGCCTGATACCTAGAGAATACTATTTTTTAAGCATCTTTGCAATACCTGATGTGCTGATATGCTCTTTTCTAAGTTCAATCCTATCATGTCTCAAATGTATGATTTAGATTTTCCCCCCGCATATATAGTAATTTATATGCGTAAGTTTCAACACAGTTAGCTTTTTAAGTTTCTTTGTATTGCCATTACTTAGTGTTTAAGAGATATTAAAATGTATCACTGAATTAGATATTCAAGTCAATTTTAACAGTTTGGGAGGATTTTTAGTAATATTTTTGCCTCAACTCTATTATCAATTATTGGCAATGAGCTATACTATCATTTAAATATATCCTCAAATCCTTTCTACCATTCTACCATTCTACCATTGCAAAATATATATTATTTTAAAGCCTCCTTTGTGTATTATAATCATCCTAAATGATGTCTTTCAATAGGATTCTATAAACCTCTAAAGATTAAACCTTCCACTATTATGTGAAAAAGGTAGAGTGACATGATAGAAAACAATTGAGGCTGAAGTTTTAATTGTTACACTGCTATGCTTTTATGTTCATTATAAAACCATTTAACTTCTGGATGTTAACAGAATAACAGCTTGGAGAATATGTACTAACACCCCTCCACAGAAAATTCAAGGTATCATGATTATCTTCACCCCACTTTTGCGAGGTAAGAGGTATTACCAAGCTGTATCCAAAGATGAAGAAAAAAAAGGCAAAAGTTGCCTCTATTATTCTCCTGTAATCCACATTTCCTGAACCTCAGTTCCTCATAATCCATACAGGGAGATTTAATTTTTATTCTATCATGGTGCCAGTGGACAAAGTTAATAGGTAGAAGATATATATCTCTATGTATGTTGTTTAAATATAAACTTGAAAATACAATTCAATTTTGCGCTCTGCTAGATGTTAGTAGGTACAAAAAGGAAAATAGTCCTAGAGCTCAAGCAGATATAAAGCAGATAGACAGTACTTGCTTTTTATGTGGCACCTCTTTTTTGAAGTGTTTACATATAAGTTATCTCATTTGATCCTTACAGCTTCATATAATTAATGCGGCAAGTATAACTATGTATTTTACAGACATCTAAGGCGCAGAGAGGAAAAGCTCAAAGACAAATATGCCTATTAGCTAACTGTTCTTGATTCATCCTCTTCCCTTTGAAATTTCCTTTTAAAATATTACATACACAAAACTCAAAAGGCATAAATTCATAGTTCTTAAAAAAATAAGGCTATTGATATATAATTCTGTCAGTCTTTTAGAGGACCAGATTAGAAATTATCAAAGAATTTATATCTAAATCTTTGAAACAAAAAGAGCATTGAAGAACATTCTTATTTTCCTTTCCTTGCCCCACCGCCCCACCCCAATCCCAGTGTGCCCTCATATCAGAGACTCAGAGCCCATACAGTCAGGTGATAAAACCAGCTCCCATCACCCTTGCGCCCAACTATGTAATTAGGAGTTGCATCTCAGGTACCAAAGCTGCCTCCCCGACCCCTACCTCTGATCTCCACAGGGAACTGATTTACCACATTTGTTCTGGAAACCATAATTACATTGAGGTAACAATCTAAAGTGAGAAAGAGAAAATTTCACCAGTAACAGAAACCATTTCTCCAATAATGGTATCTTTTTAGTGTTCCAGGAATAACAGATGAGAAGGCAAGGCAGAGATCTCTGGGTTCTAATATTAGCTGTTATTGACTAATCATCATCTACTTTGGCACACATCCAAAATTATGTTGTAATGTTTAAAGAAAGTGTTTCATTCTCTAAGACAATTTTACCTTTGTGCTCAATGGCAAAGGAGAAAATATTATTGCTATTTATTAAATTCCTTCCAGTCTTGTCTTATTGACATAAAATAATCTTAGTTTTCCTTAGTAAAGTTTACTTTTTAGCTTTTTGAAAATAATTTTCTTAAATGCTTTTGCTTCTTTTATCTCCTATTGCTATTTATATCCAATATTTATCCAAGTACTTAGTGAGTACCAACTTTGGGAATTCATAATTTGTATGGGTCCAATTTATCTCAGGTGTTGGGTGGGGACATTTATGGAAAAGTTTCAAGAGATAGAAGTACCTTTAGCTTCCACATATTTCCATCAGTCTTGGACTTCTGCCACTCTTCCTATAACAATAGGTAAGCTACTCTAAACCTAGAATCTCAGCATCCTCTAGAAAGATTATGAAACAAACATCAGGGATATAAAAAATAGAAGTAGTGACACAGATTCTTGAACAGCGAATCCATTTCTTAGTAACATGTTGGTGGATCTCCTGGAATTTAAGAGTGGTAATAAAAGTCCTCATAATGTTCTTGGAAATTATTCTGTGACAGTAGTGAGACTCTTGACATACTCAAGGAATTCATCCAAAGATCTGTACAAGTACCCCAAATTTTAATTGAAAAATCATTGATTTATTATTGATTTCCCATGCTATATAGTTAAGTCCTTACTTAACATCATCAATAGGTTCTTGAAAACTGTGATTTTAAGCAAAACAATGTATAATGAAATTGATTTTGCCATAGGCTAATTGATATAAACAGTAGTTAAATATTCCTAGGGTATATTTCTGGTCACAGAAATATCACTTGACTTCTAAATAAAGACCCCCAAATATTTCTAATATTAACATTGAATATATGAGAGTTATAAATACATTAAGAAAGATTAATGAAAACAACAAGAATTATTTTACAGTCCACTATTCCAGTTTAGAATCACAGGTGGCCAGACCTTATCCTGGCAGTTCAGGGCACAAGGCAGTTCCCAGTCCTGGACAGGACTCCCTTCACAGGGTATGCTCACACCCACAACTATACTCACCACACTGGGACAATGTAGACATGCTAATTCACCTCACATCTTTGCATATCTTTGGGATGTGGGAAGAAACGGGATTACCCAGAGAAAACCCATACAGACATTAGGAGAACATGCAAACTCCACAGAGTAGCTATGGCTGGGAAATCACTTTTTTTTTTCTTCAATGTTATAACAAAATGAAATGACACTATTTGAGGACCTGCTTTACTATCCAATAGGCTCACTAGTTAAAAGCAAAAACAGGAAAATTAAAGCTGCTTTGTGTCTTCAATTAAATGTGCACAACAATAAAAGAAAAAAATATTAGGCCCAGAGCAGTGTAAAGTAGGATGAAAGGGGCCACAACTATGAAAGGAGATAGATTAAAAGATGGCAGTTGTGAAACAATGCAGAATAAAAAAATATAGGAAACTCATAAGCTAAATTAAAGAGATCAATGAACAGAAGCAAATCTGTAATAAATTAAATTGATATGGTAGAAAAAAAACTTGAGACTAAGAATTTCCAAGGAGAAATTAAAATATTAAAACAGCAAGTAAAAAGAAACAAATATTTAGTAAAAAGAAATGGACATTTTAAGACAATAAACTCTTAATAATCAATATGTCATAGAAGAAAGCTTTCCTATACTAAACAATCCGAGTATGTACACTAAAATGGCTCACCATGTTACAGATTAAGCTAATAAAAGAAATAAATCCCAATTTTTTTCTCAAGAAATCATTTAATTTCAAGACTAAAGAGGAAAAATTCTTTAGCCTAGAAAGAAAAATAAAAAATGAACAGAAATCAGTTTGTCTTAAAAGTCTCTACACCTAATATCAAGTAAAAGAAGACATTGAAATGGTGTCAGAGTTTTAAGGAAAATGTAGTGATCCTAAATTCTATACCCATCTAATGTGTCACAACTTTAATTTTTCTATGAGTTCAGAATGTATTACTCATCTACTTTTCATAGAAAAGTTTCTAACAATATTCATCCAACCATGTGATTAATCAAATATAAAAATTCAAGAAGCAAAAACTTAGGTACGAGAAGAGATCGATGAGTACTGATATTACTGCAGTATGGAAGTTGTTTAAACATTGTTGTGAATAAGGTAAAGTCATTGATTTTAAAAATTATTAAAAGAATACATTGAAAATTACAGTAAGTGCTTTAAAAATTTTTAGTAATCACACTCTAAATATATCCTACAATTTACATTGCTGATTACTAAAGTGGGGGAAGGAAAAATAAAAGTATGCCAAATTTCCAGGGTTAGATGATATAAAGAAAAAAAAGTATTTTTTAATAGTTTTAAAAAAACATTGTCTTTTTTAAAAAAAGGACAATGCAACTATGTTTGAAAAGCATAAAAGTCATCATTACATGTTTTAACACCTGTAAATTCAAAAATCACTGGAAAAAAATTACATCTACTTCTGATTAAAACACTCAGCAAATTTGGTAGAAAAGCAGAAGAAAACTTTATCAGACTAATAAAGAGCATCTACATCTACAAAATTCCTCCAGTCAATGTCATATTTAATGGTGAAAACTTTAATGCCTTTCTGCTAAGATCAGAAGACAAGCATGGTCTCTCCCACCATGTACATTCAACAAACCAGAGGATTTTATAACAATAAATAGTATCCAGTACTGTTAAGAAAAAGACATAAAAACATTCACATTAGAAAGGATTAAATAAAGCTATCTTTGTTCACAGGTTCATATTGCCTATGTAGAAAATCCTATAGAACCTACAAAAAAAAACTTATTAGAACTAATAAACTAAGGTTGTAGGATACAAGACTAAATATATCAAAATTAGTTATACTTCTGCAAATAAAAAAAAAATCAGAAATTAAGGCCAAAAGGCCATTTACAACAGTATCAAAACAAGAGATACTTAGGAATAAATCTGAAAAAATGATTTGTGCACTGGAAACTATAAAACATCACAAAGAGAAATGAAAAAAAAAACTAAATACAAAGAAATATGCTGTGTTTATGGATTAGGATGCTGATTCCCTCAATATATACCTACAAATACAATGAAATCTGAACCAAAATCTCAGCAAGCTATTTTTTACTCCTTGGTAGAAATTGACAGGCTAATTTTAAAATTGACATGGAATTGCAAAGGTCTTAAAGTAGTTAAAACAATTTTTTTAAAAAAGGTGGAAGAATTACATTAATTGATTTCAAAATGATAAAAACCTACAGTAATTGAAACAGTGAGATATTTGCATAAACATTAATGTCTACATTAATAGAACAGAATAGAATCCATAATTAGGGCCACAGATATGGACAACTGATTTGACAAAAGTGCAAAGTGCAGTGGGAAAAGGATAGTATCAGCAAATATTGCTGGAAGGATTTGAAATCTATATGAGTAAAAATTAACTTTGTTCTGTACCATACACCATATATAAAAATTAACTCAAAATGATCAGAGATCTAAATTTTATACCTGAAATATGAGATATTTAAGAGAAAACCTTCATAATCTTGGGTTAAACAATTTCATAGATATTACACTAAAAGTATGATTTATAAGAAAGAATTGATTAATTGTACTTCATTTAAAATTTAAAATGTCTCCTCTTTAAAAAGATACTGTTAAGAGCATGAAAAGACAGTCCATGGACCAGAAAAATCCTTGCATAGCATATATCTGATAAAAGACCTATATCTAGAAGACATAACTTTCAAAACTTCATATCAATCAAATTTTAAAATATGAAAAATTTGAAGAAACACTTCACTGAAAACATAGTAATAACTAAAATATGTGTAGCATCATTAGTTAAGAAATGCAAATTAATCCACACATCTATTAGAATGGCTAAAATTAATAAGACTGATTACACCAAGTGTTGGTGAGCAAATGGAGGAAATACAAAATAGTATAACCAGTTTGGTGCACACTTTGGTGGTTACTTAAAAAGTTTAGCATAAAACTACCATACTCTCCAGCCATTTCACGCCTAGATATTTACCCAAGAGAAATTAGAGCATATGTCTATATAAATATGTTCACAAATGTTCCTACAACATTTATTTGTAGTAGTCAAAAACTGGAAACAATCCAGATATCCCTTAACAGGTAAATAAATGGTGGTATATCCATACATCAGAATGCTATCCAGTTATATAATGGAATGATTATTGCTACATGCAATGTGGATAAATCAAACTAATCATGCTGTGTGAAAGAAGTCAGGCTAAAAAGAAAAGAGGATGTACTCTATGATTCCATCTATATAAAGTTATAGAAAATGCAAACTAATCTATATAAACAGCAGATCAGTGATTGTCTTTGGTGGGATAGAGAGGCTAGAAGCAGGCATTAGTAGGTCACAAGGAAAGTTTTGGGGGTGATGACTATGTATGCATGCATATGTTAAAACATTATATATATATTCATTTATTACAGGTCAATTATAACATTCATAAAGCTGTAAAAAATAAAAATCAGTTCCCCTCAAACACAGAATATAGAAGGACTCAATGTAAAGTTAAATGACAGGCAGGTGCTACCAACAAAATGAAAACAAACAAAACAAAACAGTAACGTAAGGACAATGATGTATCTGACACCTTATATATTATTTTATTTGGCACATTAAAAATCTTAGAAATATAAAAAATAAATACAATTTCAGTGGGAGATTTTTACAGCTTTGTCAACTTTGATATACTAGACCAAAAAAAAAGATCACATAATATTTCTATAGAGAATATGTATTCTTAAACTATCCATGAAAGAGAAAATGATCAGATATTATGTCAAAAAGGAACAAAAATCTTAATACCTTAATGCAAAAAATGCATAAAATTTAGGAACAGTTTCAAATCCTCATTACCCAAACCATTTCATAACTTAATTAAGAAATAAGTTGTGAAGGGAGTAATATCACCATTATGGAGGCATAAGTCAGTTCTCATTTTTCTCCCCTTCTTGTAAGTAATTAGACATCTAAACATGAACAAAGTGCTTTGGTCTTAAGACAAAAGACCTGGGAGGACTCTTGTCCAGCTGCACAACTGAAAGTAAACAGGACTTCCATAAGGGCTGTGGGTTCAAGGGAAGCGGCAAAACTGCCCCACCCCCACTTGCCATAGTCAAGTGAGATAACGAACAGGAGAGTGTTGACCTGGGCAGATATCCACAGCTGAGATTTGTAGAAATCCAGTCTGCCTGAGGGAGATTCTAGAATATCATCAGAATGGGAGAGAGACGAGTTTGGACACAATTAAAAGAACTCTACCAGGGCCACCTTCTTCCCCAGGATGATACTGCAAGAGGCTCATCTATCAAACCACAGTGACCTCTCCAGTGGATAAGGTAGAGATCTGTGAGTACAATGATGGTAGACTGAGAACAAATGAACCACTGAAACTTTAGTATCTACAAAAAAAATAAATAAATGGAAATAGGCTTCATAACCAGAAAGTATGCCACCAACAACAGAGAATTGTTAAAAATTCATTTCAATAGGACAAAGTCATTGGGATCTTTTTAGCAGATTAACAAGAGCAGAGACAGTTGGAAGGAGCGGGAGGTTATTCTGTTGATTACCTCAAGTTGACCAATAGATAAAACTTATAAAACAGAAGAAATCTGGTAATCAAAAAGACAATGTGACAAGCAATGATAAAGGATTTGCCGATGGGGATGACAGGGAAGACACAGGGTAGAGGTTATCAGGGGAAGAAGAAATAGGGACACAACACTTTTTATGCCATTATTCATTGTTTGACTATTTTTTTTCAAATCCTTCTGTTACTCTCAAATAATTGAAATATTATTATACCTAAATATATTTTACAAAGTTCTGGAATGGTGTATGACCACCAGGGAGTTAATAATGGTTAGTTATGTCCATTTCTAAACTGGCTGAAATTGTTACAAGGAGAAGAATTTTCATCTATTTCCCTAGCTATCTATTTGAAAAATTACTATATTTTCACGTACAGTCCAGGCAATGCAGAGGAACTTAGAATGGAGAGTCTAAGTCCTCTCTGCCTTTTACTCTACTTTACTAGACAGATTTTGTTGATAGTTTGGTGGGTATCCTATCTGATTTTCTTAGATGCAAATTCGTATTACCTTTATAATGCCTATCAAAATATAAATTTCATTTAAGAAAACATCATAAAGATGTGGAATATGTATACGTAACTATTAGGTGAAAATTGAAGTAAAAAGTTATTATTATTATTACATCCAAGTAATAGCAAAACCTCTAAGCAAAGAATACCTATAAGGAAATATTTCAAAATGCTCAGGGTGTTTTAATGAACAAATGTCAGTAAAATAATAATAAGAAAAGCCACCACCACCACTTCAGCTCTAGACTAGAAATTTAAAGACTTTGTATTTCTGCCATAACCAGACACATGTGACCTTAGAAAAAGTCACGTAGCCATATGTGAAGCCATTTTTTCAATCTATAAAAGATTCATTGAATGATAGCTAAGATCCCTTTCAAGCTTTAAAGCTGCTTTTTTTTTTTTGCGATTCAAAATGAAATTTCAAGGAATTTTAATACAAAATTAAATGAGGTAAGAAGACAACATACAGTCTAGCTCTATGTTAGACTTCTGAAAATATTTTTGGGAAATGATGTTGTTTTAACATTTCTCACTTGTGTTTCCACAGCATATTTATCTGGTACTTTTCAAGCTAGTCTCATAGTATTTGTAACAGCTCATTTAAATCCTGAATTTATATCATGTCTGAAATGCCTCTCCATGCATATACTTTTGAGCCAGGTTTTAGCAAGAGCCCAGCTAAGCCTTGATAAAAGTGAACTCCCTTTGGAAACAAAACTTACTCAGACCTTACAACACAATGAAGTAATAAGTTACTAAATGTTACACTCAAAACAAATTATCTTAAAGGCACAATATGATTCTGTGCATACTCCTAGTTAATGAGTCTTTAAGATAGATGAAAGATAAAAAATGTGGAAGTTTAAGATTAACAGAGAAATGCAAAAGGACAGTAACAAAATTAGTGATCATTTAATCATAAGGATTCAGAACATTAATGGTTTCATCCCTTTTGTTAACCTAGGACTGATCAGAAAGGTCAGTTGAGAAAAAGAAATGCATGATATGTTTCTTTTTCACAAGTACACACATGAAGACACACAAACACACTCAAAACATACTAGAAGCTAATTAGAGATGACACTAGGATAGAAGGAAATGATGTGGGATTAGGAGAATCATGAAGCTTAATGGCTTTTAGTTAATATTGTTATTTACTATTTTTTCTTTTGATTCATTCACCCCATCACACTGCATCTCAAGATTTAGAACTTTGACATTCTCTAGATAGTTCAGATACATAATTTTATTTCAGCTGTCTATGATAATTTATAAACACTCTGTGGCCAGATTAGGCTATTATATTTTTTTAGAAAGATAAATTACTTTAGAAATTAAATATTGTGTACCGACAGATAGTACTAAATTCTGAACTTGTTTTTCAACATGGTTTCAAGAGCAAGTAAGGTAAGCAGTTGTTTTTACTAGTAACAACATACACCCTAATTCTAGAAAAAAATGAAATTATCAATGCACTGGTTAATAAGAGGCAAAAGACTTATATGATTTGAAGAAAAACCAGAGTATCAATCCAATGTTAATAATGGATTAAAACCAATTCTTGACAATGAAATTAGGCAAGAAATATGAAAGGCAATGGACAAGATAGATGATGATTTGGTTTGTGTGAAATCCTGCCAACAGATTATGTTTTTTTACTGATTGTGATTCCTAAAGTGTTCAGGTCAAATACTTGTAAAAACTGTCAAGAAAATATATTATTTGAAAGGATTTTAAATTGCCAATGAAAGCCTTTCTTGGAATAATGAGACCAATATTAGTCACTGCTGTGTATTTTCTCACTATAACCACTCACTTCTTTCTCTCTTCATATGTAGTTCTAAAAGTTTAGAATTTATGCTTTCACTTCTTAATAGCTATTTTTTTTGTATTGGATCTTAATATGCACAAAATCAAGTTGACCGGAAAGATGATCATTAGACTGCTCATTTCCCTTTATCTTAGATTGAGAGTGTCTTTGAAAACAGGACCTACTTCTCAGGATTAATACTAACAATAGTTTATAAAAATCCTTCTCATTCTTAAAAGAATTAATGCTTACTTGGTTGAACTTTAGTCACAAGTCCTAGTATTTGTTATGAAAATAAGGAAATTTATTATTTGGAGAGATGAGTGATATAGTCACAAGAGGTAAATTATTATTTGTCAAATATTTCTGTTATGAAAAATAATTCCGACAGGGTATAACTTTCAAAGAAATGCTTCCCAGTGCCACTAAGCTGCTGGCCTGACCTCCTCTACCTCTATTATACTCACCTTCATAAGGTGATCAAGGTTTTTACAGGCCATGGCTGTATGGCCCTTTGAAAACAAGCCAAAAATATTGGGGAGGAAATTCTCATTTGAAAGAACTTGTTCTAAACAAACTAAACTAAGTCCAGATAAACTAAGTTAGATACCAACTCACCTCAGTCATGATAATTTCACAAGCATCCCTCCATTCTTGTGGGGAGGCAAGTAGTTATCCAAGAATCAAATTAAATTTTAAGGCTGTTAAGAGTCCATCATGTCTTCATTCGGGCTATCTAGAAACTGACGGAAACATAGATGTGGAGTACAATCAGAGAAAGGTTTGTTTCTCCCAGATGCCTGCTATTTAATCAGTCTTATTTTGGGGAACACCAAGAATGCTGAAGGCTCTCAGGAAACAGGACATAATGGCAGTAATGATATCACTGAGAGATATTAGCATCCTCATAATTTTAGAGCAAATATGGAAGCTGGAAAGCCACTGTGGCTTATGAGAGAGAGGGGCTCGAGAGAAGTCATTAGGTTTCCTACAATTCTCAGCCAATTTGGGATACAAAATGAGTCTCAGTGGCAGGTGTTAGATTATTAGGAAAATTACGCTGACGGAGTTAGCAAACAGCTTCCCTTTTTCCATAGCTGCCAGGAATTCCCACCCTCAGGTTTTGACTTCCCATATGCTTATTTAATAAAGCTCCTGCCACTTCAAGGAACCGGAACTGGTGTCACCATTCAAGCATGCCCAGAACTGCACACAGATTGCATCACCCACGTCTTCCCAGACTGTTAGCAAAAACCTCTTCATATTTTCTGTATCACTCATACCTGCCACGATGGATTCCACCAAGGCACCTTCTGTCACTGGCTCAGAGGAGGAAAGTACGTGCATCTCAATGGCGTTTGCAGTGTTTGACTTACTGTAAAATGGATCTGATACCCTCTGACATCACATGAGCAAGTGCAGCTAAGCCTCAAGTCTCTGCACAGTGAACAGAAAACACCATTTTCCGAACTAGTGCTTCCTATTGTCTAAACCCAATCTACTCTGGTAACATTATATTTGCTTTTTAATCATAGGTTCATTTGATTTATCAGGCTGCCTTAAGAGACAGCTCACGTTTATTGACAGAGGATCTCATACAGATAGATGCCTGATTAAGACCATTAACATAATGAAGCCATAAAATTTTACGAATTAAAAATGTTCTGAAAACTCAAATCATCCTAACAAAAAACAAAAGGAAGATCATCTGTGACTGCATGCATCAATTATATTTTGTATATAATTCAAATACAATCAATTCTTAATCTATTATGAGAAAAAATTACTTATTCAGCAAAGATATAGTTAACTTTTACTACGAAACTAGCACTATGACATACATCAGTTATAACAAAGAATAGACAAAAACAGTTCCTACTCTTGATGAGCTTATAAATGATAAGGAAAAAGAAAAGCAGATGGTAATGAAAAAGACAATTGTAGGCCTACGTGAGTACGCAGGAAGGACATTCAACCTTCAGAAGGGCAGAGGTACTAGTAGCATGCCTCAAGGGACCTGAAGGATTATAGGTGTTTGCCAAGCAAAGCAAATAAATGAGAACTCCTGGCAAAAATCCAACCTTGAGAACAGTCAGGGAATATTTGAGGATATGAGATGGATTCAACAAGGCTGAGATGGCTGGCATGTGTGAAGAGAGGCTAGAGGTGTGTGACTGGAGACATCTGCAGGGTTCGTATCATAAAGCAGCCCTAAAGCCTCCTGAGGACCCGGTGCTGAGTCCATGAGCAAGCCACCAGAGGATGTTCAGCCAGGAAGTGGCACAAGTAGATTTGCTTTTATAAAAACATCACTTTGACTACTATATGGAGAACAGAATACAGGAGATAATAAAGTTGCAATACCCAAGGCAAATTTATATATGTATGTATGTATAGGTACACACACACACACACAAACCTGGATAATGGAAGTGAGGATAGAAAGAATAAAGATTTTTATCTTAGAAAAAAAATCCACCTTTCCCCTACAAAATATTTTATGAGAATCATCAGAATTACCTTTTCCAAAAGAAGTCTTCCCCCTTCTTTGTCCATTTGCTAGAATAGATGCTAATGTAATGATAAAAAACACTGAACTGCTTTAGCCTGTGGTGTGTGGTTAAACACATGCACATACACATCCCTACCTACAGTGTTTACCTTCGAATATGCGGTTCCGTGTAATGGTAAATATTGTTCATCCCGTCACTTATGTACAAAAATAGCAGAACACACCCTAATGTTTTTACATTACTATACACACACACAAATCTACCCACTTGAATTCCTGGCAGAGATTTAATTGTAAATCCAGACCAGGATCACCTAATCTGGTTCCTGTTTGGATGACGGGGCTGGGAAACCCACTATTCGGAGCAATACTGTTCCATTGTTGGCCAGCCCTTTTAGGATTTTTTTCTTTAACATTAAGTTTAATTTTCTCCCCACAAAATTCATACCATTGTTATGCTGAAATACAAAGTCGTTCCTTACCTTACACATAGGAAAGAAACAAAAATTGAAGGTAAGAAATCAAAGAAGCTCATTTAAGCTCTGCCATTCACGTTTTTAACTATTTACTAGTTTGAACTCTTAAGGTGGGGGTCTTCAGTTAACTGTCTTTTTTTTTAAATCATCTTCATGACAAGATACACACATGCTGTTCCACCCTCATTTATAAATCTATTTAATCAATAAATCCAGTTCTGTGACATAAGTTATGTGGCCAAACTTCACCCCTCCTCTTTTTTTCTGATGTGAAAATTCACCTATTAAAAAAAAAAAAAAAAAAAAAAAAGGACTGAACTGTGTCTCCAAGACTTTTTTTAATCTTGAGGACTATAAATGTTTTCCATTTGTGTCATCAAGCCTGTTTGGATGAGAAGAGTGTCGTGGTTTATGGAGTGATGTCTGCTTTCCAGTTTGGATATAGAATTCAGAAAACATGTCAATCTGCTATTAGCAAACCCCCCTCTCTCTCTCTAGCTCATACAAACAGACACACTTTTCAAGCAAGTGACTATTCAATATTTATTGAACACCTATTTCAAGCAATGTCTCAAATCTTTGCCGTGACTGAGGTAGAAAATATATCTGCTCACACATTTCCATGGGGATTAGGTAACTAACATTCAGACAATTAATAGACATGACGGTACATACTATGCAGAGAATTCGAACAGAATGTCACTGAGTGGTCACTGTAGAGTGGGGGAGAGAGACTTCTGAGGAGATAACATTGAAGTTGAGATAGGAGCAATGCCTGGATTATTTCCCATCTGCACCTACCACTGAATTTACCCTGCAGAAAAACACACAACCATGCCGAGGAGTCACATTTGAAAACCATGACTGTGGACCCCTAAGAGACCTCTGACTCTGTGGTGGTTGTGTCATATTTTTCTAGTCTATTTCATACGTATTTCTTCAAACGTCCAGAACCTCTTTTTCTCACTCTCTAAAGGTCCCTGCTTTCTATTTCACTGAAGAAAGAAAAGCAATCAGAGGAGATGTTCCCTGCATACCCACTGCCACATCTACCTATTTATGCTGTCCTTTCTCCTGTTGCTCTGGACGAACCTGCTGGGCTTCTGCATAAGGCCGTCCTTACACTTCTGCAAAAGATTCTTTGTCCTCTGGCTTACCTTAAGACATTTCTCCAGCTCCACTCTTATTGCTCCTATATCTTCTGTATTTCCTTCTCTCTGATCAATCCCATCAGCATTTCAACCTGCCTGAGCATGGAAACTGCTTCCTGTCACACACAGGAACAAAAAGTCCTTACAATGATGATAAAGCTCACCAAAATCCAGCCTGAGAACTTCTATGACCTACTCTTCTTCCATCCTGCTCTCATTCTGCTCCAGCCACACTGGCCTCTTTGCTGTTCCCAGAACACGGCACAACACACTTCCACTCCAGGGCCTTTGCACTTCTGATCTTTTTCTGCCTTGACTTTTCTCTAGATTTCAGTGATTCACCTCACCTGTTCTTTGTTCAAATGTTAGAGACATTTCGCACACCCTACATAAAACCCTGTTTACCCTGTCTCATCCTCTCCCTTGCCAGCTTTGTTTTCCCCATTTCACACTGTCAGTTGAAACACTTTCACTTTAGTGTATAGTCTTCTCTCACAAACTCCACTAAAATTTAAGTTCCAATGTGGTGAGACTTTTTTTTAAGCGTAGTTTCCTGTTTTTTGTTTGGTTTGATGATTGATTTATCCTCATAATGTAGAAAAATCTGGTGCATAGGAGGTTTTGCCAAATGTTTGTTGAGTGAGCTGAATGCATGCAAGAAGCAGCTAGTTTTGCAAAGATCATGAGAAGGAATACTCCAGTAAGAAATAGCTCACAAAGGCCCCTGTAAAGAAAAAAAGTTTGAAGTGCTTGAGGAAACCAATGAAGGCCAGTGTGGCTAGAGGAGAGAGAGAGAGAGTGGTTTAAAACAGGGGTCCCCAACTCCCAGGCTGCAGACAGGTACCAGTTCGTTAGGAGTTGGGCAGCACAGCAGGAGGTGAGTGGTGGACAAGTGAAGTTTCATTTGTATTTGCAGCTGTTTCCCAGCACTAGCATCCCCACCTCAGCTCCACCTCAGACCATCAGGCATTAGATTCTCATAGGAGCACCAGTCCCTGGTGCCAAAAAGGTTGGACACCACTTCCTCCCAAGGAAGACTCAGAAAACTGACAACTGTCTTTCCTAGTCCCTGAGCGATGCCTGCCATGTCCTTCTGCTTTTCTCTACCAGCTAGAGCCTCCGGTTATTGAGTGTTGAATGAAGTGTGCATTTCAATTGCTGCACTTTTGGAACGCTATACATTCTATGACCTAATGGCCCTTAAACAATCTGCTACAGAATCTCAGTCCTATCTTGGCTATTGAGAATCACTCTTTCCTTTGTTCTGGGACTCTCCCCTCTTCTGGTCCAACAGTTTTCTGAGGATCCAGCCTTTGAGAGTAATTTTTTTTTCTACGACACAGCCTATATAAAAACTTATTTTTCTAATAAACTTTATTCTAAAGAGGTGATAATTGGGTCTTTCATGTTTTTCTCTAACTGAAAAGTCAGGTTACATTTTTGTTATATTGATTGAAGAATTAAAATTGATAAGTCCTCCCAATTACAGGAATAGGACTAACAATTTGAATTTGCCGGAATTTATCAAAATCTGTGAAGGATGTCAGATTTTATTCTACTTGCAAGCTAACAAGTTTGGCTGCCAGTTTTAAGGATGTAGGCAGAAGACAATTCTCATCATAAAGGATAGTTTATTATTCAAAGCAATAGCAGTAGCTAGAATACCTGCATTTTTCTGCTGATTTCTTGAGCCCTAATTTCAAGAAAGCAACATAATGAGGGCCAGATGATGTCTGTACATGCAGTTGGTTGAATTACAGGAGAGGAATCCTATCTTTGGAACCCTTTTTTTTTTTTTTTAAATAATGGGCAGTAAGCATGTTTGCCCTTTGCTCCAAAAAGAAATATTACCTTTATTATACTGAACTAGAAATATGCCTGTTCTTTGCTCCAATGAGACAAACTACCTCTATGTCCAATGGCTGCTTTCTACACAATCATCATCAGATGCACAGAAATGTAAGAGGCCCTTGAGGAGTTATCTCCCAACAATATCTGCCCTTTGTTTTTATACTATCCTGGCTTCCGATGAACTTTCCATGTGCCACTTTGCTGACAGAGGGTGAGACGAATTTTGTGTCTTATTTAGCATTTAATTGAGAATCTTAGCAACAGAATTCCAAATAGCAGTAATGACCCCAACCACTGGAATCACAGGCCCAAATACGTGAAAAAATCCCATAGGCCATCAGGGTTTACCTTAGAAGGCCAGATAGCTGTTTCTGTATTGACCTTTCCACGGAGGCCAAAGTAAACCAAATACAGTAGGATGTGTTATTTGCAGACTGCCTTGACCGGCAAGCAGAAAGTAGAGGGCAATACTATAACGGCACTGCTCAATGATCTGAAACCGATCTGATAGTCTTCCAAGACCAAGTTGGCATTGCTTATCACTTCACCTAAAGTGAAGGGCGAATTTCCCCATTTCTAACTGAAGGATTCCCAATGTATAGATAATTACTTAAAGTTTGCTTATAAATGATGAGTCAATTGCCCCTGTAAGAAGCTCCCTTTATTAACCAAGAGTAGCCTGATTTCGGAGAGATCTCCAAGGTCATCTGAGAGCTTGCCTGTCCACCTCTAAGGTATAAATCACCATGTTTTCAAGAGAGATGTAAGAAATTCTCATCTTTATCCAAGAAGCATAGCCCAAAGAGGACATAGCATTCCTGCAAAGAAAATATTATTTACATTACTCAGAGTTCCCAAGTAGTAACTATACGAGTTTTTGCTCAAAAGGTCCCAGAGTCTCCAACATGGACTTTCATCTGACTGGTGAAAGCTAGGGTTTCCAGTTAACTATGAATGTTATCAATCCTTGTTTTGGAGGGATAGCTTGAGGTTACTGGGTCCCACCTGTCTTTTAGGTTTATGTCAACATCTGATTGGCATTTGTCTACCCCATAGAATTCCCCAGAGTCAGATAAGCAAACTGGAACTTCAACAATGCAACCTACAGGTGTATTAAGAGTGTTGAAACACCAGCCAGAGTCCTGAGAGGGGATCAATAGTTTAATACCAGGAGTGGACTGGACCAACACTCCAGTGTGACCTCCCTCATCTTGAGGAAAACTATTCAGCTTCTGGAGGAGTCATAAGTCAGACTGTATTAGCTGCCTCTTCATCAGAAAATAGTCCTTTCCATGGTACCCACCCTACACATGCCCGATATTATGACAGGCCCAGGAAGTGAGGGTGACAGCCTGGTGCTTAATTCATTTGGTCTCAGAGAGCAGGCTCTTATTGTGTATCTACATGAGTGACCTAGACAGTTTTATTACGAGCAATGATTTCCCCAGTTCTTGACCTCAAAAAAGGTTATATTTAATCTGGCAGTTGATAGTTTTCCAAGTGGCATACCAAACAGCTATGCTACTGGGAACAGCTCAAGAGTCTGTAAAATATATAACAATTCATCAATGATTGTAGTGGCCAGAGCTGTAAGAATAGCCTTGAGTTATGTCCACTGAATGGAGCAAACCACACCATTTTCTGCACAGCTGCAGCTGAGATAAAATAGCCCAGAAGCCTTGTTATGTTAGGGAGTTTCAGCCAAACCATCAGTGTACAGGCTGAAACATTTAAGAGACAAGACACACTAAGAGCTATCAATCTGTATAATGAATTCAAATACTCATACCATGTCTGCCACAGCTCAGCTGAGAGTATGAGAGGAACAACTGAATTCAACTGGCAATAATCTGCTGTAAACCGCTAGCTCCTGTTAGCTTTTTCTGCTGCCTTGTTGTATTAAGCTATTGCATCACTTACTACCCTTCTCACTTTTAAGGCCTTAATCAAGCTGGCAATTTTCTTTTCTTTCCGCGATGCTGTATTATTTGTTAGACCAGCCAGGGGAGGATAGGAGAAATGCAAGGTGAAGGACAATATTTGTGTCCCAATGACAGTTGTCTACATATGGCTTTTCCCAGTCAAGAGAATTACCCCTGGTGCTACAGCAGAACAATTATCACACATCAATTCCTGCTATATATTCAGATGTAGAATAACTAACACAACATACAATAGGAACACAAGGTCACATTAGCCCCTCTTACCCAGTGCGAACACTTTCCAAATCCAGTTAGCTGAGTCTAGGCACCTCTTCTTTCATGGTTCTGTGTAGGATATTATTGCCTGAGGCAGGTACATCTGAAAAGCTATAAAAGTTTTAATTCCTCCCCTTTCAAAATTCTCAGTCATACTCAGTTGGGTGGATATAGTCTTTGATTCCCCCCTGAGGACATGGACAGCTCAATTCCACCTCTAACTTTTTTGTTACTAAAGTAGCTCAGGTCAGCAGGGAGGAAGAGTGAAGGAGGGTAGCCATAGAGAGGGGGAGAGGCAGGAAGGGAAATGGGGAGACTGTTGTTAAATAAAACTTCACATTTACCATCAATTTTGAGCAGTGTGGCAGCAGGTTTGGTTTGGCAAAGTGAATTCCATGTTTTCATTTTACCCAGCACTCTATACTGAGTGGTGAGATCATCTTGCTTAAGTTGGGGAACCCTTTAACTCAGCAGCACAGTCACATCGCTTTCCAGCAGGGACCACTAGATTTGCACCTTCCGGCTGACTCACACTTGGCAAATTTTTAAAGGATTCCATTTTAACCTGGGACACCTGTGTCCCTGCTTCCCGGCTAACATCTCTTAACCTCTTGCCTCATTTTAATGTAGGGGCTAGGGAGGTTTCCTATGGCGACTTGGCTGACCACAAAAGTCTAGCGATATTTCTTTGGGTCAGTTTCTCCTTCTCAGATAAGTCTCCTTTATCAGCGTTGTAAATCCAACCACAGCAGTAAGATTTAGAATACTGGTCAATGTCTTCTATGGTTTCCACAAGTGTTTTATTGTCTCAGAGATACCTGCCTGAGAGGGCTAACTAACACTTCCTATGGCAGCCAGGACCCACTGCAAAACAATAAAACAACAAACAAAACCTCTGAGTTTTGTACTATTCAAATGGATCTACAGGTGGCTGGACAGACTGCAGGAGGAATTGGGCTGAAATACAGCTCAGCTGCTGCCTTTCTCCTCATGCCCCACCCCACCAGGAGGAACCAGCCAATTTGCTAACAATTAGCTTAGTTTCTCCCAGCAGTAATCCCAAATTTCCCTCCTTTCTCACTCATTGTATACAGTCAGCTCTGGAATTGCTGTCTGAAAGGGGCAGGAAGCCTTTGTCTGCCCTGAAAGACTCTCAGCTCTCCCGTTTACCTTGCAGCAGGCCTGAGTCACCATCAGGCTCTCAAGGAAAGTTAACGAGGATGATCTGCCACTTGGGGAACTGTTTGGAACCTGCTTCCTGATGACCTCAGCTGGGGACCGCCCCCGTCACTAACAGACAATGGTAAAGGGCCATTTATTGTTCAGTTGATCATATGATTTGGTCCACATGTTCACTAATTCCAGCAGACTCCCATCAAATCTGGTTAATCAGCTCATGGGCTCCTCATTCTTTATCTTCTAGAAAAGCTGTCTTAGTCAGCATCATAGCCTCAGAGGTGAAAGGCAGTGTATAGTGTATTCCTTAAAGCAATAGCATTAGCCAGAGTGTCTGTGTTTTGTGCCTGTTTCCTGAGCTCCATTTCTAGGCAAGCCAAAACTGTAATTAAGTTTTAGTTTGGTGATGCGGGACTTGATATAAGCAACTCTATTTTGAGCCTGTTGTCTTGTTTTTAATAAGTTCTACTCCTTCCAAAATACTAATGTTAAAAACAAGTTAGACTTACACCGTGGCTTATTTTTAGGAGCTCGTATTTCTTACTCTTCTAATACACAACTAGTCTGACTTCAGTCCAACTTCTCAGTCAGGTTGTCCTGATAGTGAAAACAGAGTTAAACTTACATGTTGAAGAAAATATATAGTTTGCTTCCACTCTGTCAAGAAACATCTTTTCCCCCACCAAAAATAATTTACTTCCACTTTCACATGAGGCTTGTTTTTGTTTTTGTTTTTAATTCCCGTGCTTGAAAGATTTTTAAGGTACATCATTCATGGGTTCAGTCTAACCTCAGAACAAAGGAGAAGAACTCACAGGTGATGAAAGGGCAGACAGTGGATGTCAACATTAATAAAGACACTTGCCAAATTCACAAATTTGAAATGGAGTTTTGCAAAGGTTCATTTTAAGTAAAAATGTTTCTGTCTTTCCAAGTTTTGTTCCCTGTGTTAGGGGAATGAAAACTTAAATATAAATATTTGCATTAAAGGGAATGACTAAAAAAGCGCAGGTAAGTCTAGCTGGTAAGGTACTGAAAGCATGGAAGGAATATGAAGTAATTTTTATAAATAATGCCGAGCAGACTGGTGTGTACTCATAAATGCACAGTGGCAAGGGTATGCTCTGAGCTCATGTCCTAAATTAAGATGCAGAAAAATCTACAGCTAAGTTGCCTGAAAATGAAGATGAGAGGAAATATAACTATATCCCCTGGCTACTAATAAAATTATAACTACAATTATTCCTGATGGTTCACGAAACAGTTGTAGACGCCCAGATTGCTGCAAAGAGAGGCATTTAGTGAGGATAGAAAATCAATCTCTCCATCTATTAAACCCTTCAGTGAATCTAATGCCTGTTGTGTTTCTAAACTTTTCGGGGATAAATTTTTACTATGTTGTTTAGTGCTCTAAATCCTGGCTGTATAGAGTTGTGGGGGAGTGAGCGGGACAGTTTAAAGAATTCAATAATGCATGTGGTTCCTGAGAGTGTGTTTGCTGAAGAAATCACATTTGTGTGATAAAACAGCTTCACAAATTTTATTGTAGAAATAATCGAACTCTATCATTTCTTGTTAAAACTTTTTAACTAGAATTCATGAGGAGATAAAACAAAATGACCTCTCCATTTTGGTATCTTGTGGGTTTTAGTAAATACGACAGCTCAAGGTCTATTGATGGCACGATAAATTGAAGCAGACAGCTTGATCACATACCCAGAGAGAGACAAGAACTTAAAACCACACTGGGTGTGAGTTGTGGAAGCCTGGGTGTGCTGGTCCGGGAGGGATGAACTCTGTGAATCTCCTGATTACAAGGAACCTCTTGACACTGGGGGAATAGTTTCCTGTCAGTTGGAGACTCTTGAAGAAACAGTAAGATGGATAATACTGTTCTGTTCGAGGAACTGAATAAACAGGCCTCCGAGGAAGATGATGGTGGGGGTTTTGAATGGGAGAAAGGACTCAGAGGACCTGGGAAAAGACATCGGCAGCTGAAGTTAGATTTGCTTTTAGCAATTAACCTTTTAGCAATTCCTATCTGCCCCTTAAGGCTTCAACTCTGATCAGCTGTTCTCCTTAGAGACGCATCTGGGATAATGCCTGCAGCAGAGACGTATTGGAGCCCGCAGACATCAGTGCTGTTAAACGTGACTCTTGCCTCTCCATGCATTTTTGGTGAAGACACATCCCATAGGATCAGAATGAGGAATGCCTGAGACCTCAGACAAGGCACAACATTCATTAAACATGTTTTAATGCATAACAGAGAGAGGTAGATTGTTTGGGGGACAATGTGTGAAATCACACGTTGCAGCCATGAAAAGCCACAGATCACCAAATATTTAACACTTTTCTTTCTTGTCAAAACACGTAAGATTAATAAACTGTGTTGGTTGTCTGTGGTTCTCAAGTAAATTCCACAAAGATTCAATTGCCCCTTCTCAAAGATTAATTATACATATTATAATGTGGGAAGAAATATAAATAATTGCAAAATTTCTAAAAAGATTTTTTTTGTCTAAAAATTAAGCTTGTTTATTTAATGTTTACTATCTCTGTTAGATTACAGAGAGGAACTGATCCTTCATGCTTCCAATGAAGTTTTAAAAAATGTTTGGTATTGGACATCTTCACCGAACTGCAAATTTGTTAAGGGAATTGTGATTGGATGGTCTTAGTTGACTCAGGCTGCGACAACAAAATGCCACAGACTGGGTGGCTTAAACGAAACTTATTTCCTCACAGTTCTGGAGGCTGGAAGTCCAAGACCAGGGTGCATTCTATGAGAGCTCTCTTTCTCATTTGTAGACAGTTGCCTTCTTGCTGTCTCCTCACATGCTCTTTCCTAGGTGTGTGCTCAGACTATTTAAAGGAATGGTGACATTTTACAGAGCAGAAGCCTCAAGCTAATGTGTGGGACATAGAGATGCCAAGGAGGTGAACAAAGGAAAATAATGACATTGTGGAAGGAAACACACTGGTTTTGCTGCAGCAATGCAGACTGAGGTCTGTGTAGTTAGTTCCCTAGAAAAGAAGAGTGATAGGTTGCCTTATAAATGGTTTTTCCTTTATTTGTAGACCCACGTGGAAAATTCAGCTTTTCTACACATGAAGCATAGTTGTAATTGCATCTATGAAATAGACACAGAGTTAATTACTTTTTTTTTCATCCAGAAATATATCTCTACTGGTCATATAATCCACGCTGTGGCTGAGAAACATTAATCACATAGCAGACAGAACTTTTAGGTAACTCAAATGAAGCAAATCTTCTCAAAAGAAAAGTTATTTGTGTAACCACATACCAGGATTTAGCTAAATGTAGCAGAAAATTGCTAATTATATTCATGCTCAGTGGTCATTCCAGCATTAACTCTTTTAAAAATTAATAAGCATAAGCGATTATTATGTGTGTACTATGTCACCTGCAAATAATTGCTGATAAAAAGAGTAGTCACTTTATTTTTAGGTAAATGTAAGATCCTTACACACAACTCATGGAAATAATGGCTAGGAGAAGGCAGGAAAAAATTAAATACAAGAACAAGGTCATGTTGATATTCACTCTTTTCTTCTGAAAGTTGACCTTCCTTTGATCATCATAATTATAGCAGGAAGTGAACAATAAGGCACGAATCATTTTTAAATTGTTCGAAAATGTTTCATTTCTGAAAACAGAGTTTCTCTTTCAGGCAATACACTTTTGTGGTTAGTTTTGATCATTCTTTTTCAAGAAAGAGAAGTAAAGCCTAATAAGAAATATTGCATTGAAATGCTTACATGTCTTAATAAATTCAATAGATAGATGTTTACCTAACACATCATTTTCAACAGTTTCTAAGCTCATCTGTGTGGGAGTTAGCTTTGGCCTGCTACTGTCCTAAAAACTCTGTCTTGTTTCCAATTTGCTTGTCACCTGGGTTGCTAGTTGTACTTTCACTGAATCTGAAGTTATTCAACCTATAACATATTGTCTTTTTAAAGGATTTTCTTGCACACACACACGATGGAAGGGTTCTCACCATTTGGTTTTCTCTACACCTGGCAATGCAGGACTTCCCCCAGCCTTAGGAAAATTATTCAACACTTTGTCCATCCTATTCTTTAGAATCTTGATGTTTTTTCAACTCTAATAAGCATACGAATTATCTGGAGAATGCACCTTGTTAAATCATCTAGTTAAAAAGCGAATTTTAATTAAATAGTACTGGGATAAAGACTGAGCTTCTGGGTCTCTAACCTGCCCCTAGGTGAAGTCTATGCTGCTAGTCCATGGACTACACTCTTAGTAGTGAGTCTTAGAACAGTATTCTCAAGATGTGGTCCTTGGACCAGTAGTAGCATCAGCTGAGAACTTGTTAGAGATGCAAATTGTCAGGTCACATCTCAGATCTACTGAATCAGAAATTCTAGGCATGGGGCCTGGTAATCTGTGTTTTATGAGGTCCTACAGGTGATTCTGACGCAAGAGGTCATGAGTGGAATCACATTAAAATAGAGCTGGCATAGCTGTTTCAGAGACACTACCCTGTATGTCTCATTTCATTTTTGTCTTCTGCTCAAGCTCAAAATACCAATATTCTAAGAAGTCAGTAAGAATGAGAAATTCTCTTTGTTAAGGATATTGGACTTTGCCAATGACCAAATCTCTAACCAATCAGTGAAGTGCAAATCTAGCCTTTTGCCCAAGGACCAAATCTCAAGTGAATCCAGAAAGTACAATTTAACCTTACTTCATCCAGTACCAATGAACTCTTCTTTAATATAACTCACTTCATCATCCTCTCTTTTTCCCATAAAAGTGCTGATCCCATCTCTTAGAAGAAGATCTTCTTATACTTGGGCTTCTGCCTGAATGTTCTCCCCAAATTGCAATTCTTCAATCCCAAATAAATGCTGCTGCCTCTCATTTCAGCTTTTTAACTTTAGGTTAACATACCATAATTGACCTTTGAATTAAAGTTGGAAAAGAAGGTGAGTGAAGCATAGGAGTGGAGGAAGTGAACGGGTGGGTAGATGGGTCAATATTTGTTCATTTGTTTGTTTGTTTGTTTGTTTAAAGCAAATAGCTTGGTGATAATCTAGTATAGGTTAAAAGAACTATCTGGGATAAACTATGTTTTCAAATTTTATAGAGGTATCTCACATTTGTCTGAATAGTAAAAGCCTACATAAAACGGCCAAGCCAATTCTCCAGTTACTGATTTAAGTGAGATTAAAAATAGAAAAAAAAAATCAGTAATAGGTATTTGAAGAACAGAGGATTTTATGTTCTTTTGATGATGATTCATTAAAATATTTTGCCTATGGTTTCTCATTGACTTAATTTGCATTCCTTTTATTCTCCAAAGAAACAGAACACCGGATGCAAGGCTACTTTTATTAGTTTTCTTGTCAAGGTTCTGGGGACATCCAATGTAGTTAAGTTTTAATTGTATTGTCAGCAGGCATTAAAGTGTATCATAAGTCGAAATGTATTTGCTGCCATGAATGTAAAGCTTATAAACAAATAAATACTCAGTGTAAAATGATCTGAGTCTCTTCAGCTAGAGGACTGTAGACTAAAAGTTTCAAAAGAATGTTAAACAACACACATTTAGGAGACTTTTGTATAACTATTTCTATAGAAATCAAAATCTGAAGAAAATGATAGCATACACATGATACAACTACTCTGGCCCGCATTTGGATAATGATTTTGATTCTAATACATTTGGTTTCTACTTAAGGAAGTAGTCTCAGAGATAAAAATAGACAAATTTGTGACTGCTATAAAAATATGACCAGTTAGGTCAGAAGCTTCCTCTGCCTCAATGAAATTCTTGCTGAGAAAATACATGTATTTCTGGTCATCTGTATCACAACAGTAGCCACTTATCCCAAGAAGGGCAGCTTATTGGGTATAGGAAACAGTAGGTGTTCAGATCACTCCCAATAGAATAAAATCAACAGATAGGTATTGCTAGCAGTGTGTTAGTGATGTTTTAAAGTTATTTTGCCTTATTCTATTGATTCCACTATCCCGCTGAATGTATGATGCATGGCGGTTTATGTAACCCTATAGATAAAAAATACTGGCATTAATTCAAGATACAATGTTTTTATATAACTGATCATTTACATTTTATTCTTGCTTGAAGAGTTTGCTTAGAGTTTGACATTATACAATCAACCAAAAGAAAATGTAATGAAACTAGATTTGTTAAAATGTTCCTAAAAGTTTTCAGTTTAGATTCTGACTCAACCGAAATAGCTTTCAACCCAGGAAGCTGAGTCCTTTGTGCTATTAAGAGTATTAATGACGTAATATTTCTTAAAAAAACAAAACAAAACAAAACATGTTACTCCTATCTCTGGGGTTTTCTTCTGACCCTTTGATGCCATCCTGCAAATTCTGATGCTGGTTCTTTCTTGGGCTTATCAGAAGGTATCAGGTGATAGCAAACACCTTACAACTGTTCTCTTGCTGACAGTAATTGGAAAATGCTGTAAATTTTAAGGTACATTTTAATTTTTACATTAAAAATAATGTGAACTATAAAAATATAAAGGGTTAAAATGTAAAGGTGATATGTTTCGTAGAATTGGTGAAATACGAAATGTGGGAATATGAAGTCATTTTAACTTGACAAGTTTATATTGATGAGTACCTACTATCTATACATTCCTGTGATAGATCAAGATAGCTTATTCCCTGTGTAAGAGAGCTTACCTTTTAGTCATTTAATATTGTTTTCAAGTCATTCAACATTAATGCAATCAAAGTATGTTAAGGCACTATAATGAAATGGTTAAGAGCACAATCTCTCCAGAACCAGACTATCTGGGCCTAAAATCTGGCTCTGCCATTAATTGATTTGTGACTTTGAAGAAGTTACTTAATCTCTCTGTGTCTGTTTCCTCATGATAATAGTATCCACAACATTGAGTTTTTGTGAGTATTAAATGAGATAATATTCGTAAAGTATGTGGAAAAGTGCCTGGACATAGAAGACTTTTGTATTATTTAGTCCTATATTAGAAGATAATGCACATATCACCTGGATATTTGAGGCTCTTGTTTATAAAATTTACTCATCATTGTTATTTAGTCTAGTATAATACCAGCAGGCTTCTCCTGCTAAAATTAAGAGATTAATAGCTCAATTTAATTTTTAACTGACTAGTTATGTTTAGTCTTTCTGTGACAGTGTGTGTGGTATTTCTATCAAATTCCATAATAAAAACATCTTTCTTCTAGATGGATGCAGATGCAAACCCACCAAAATCAATTATGATTTTTGTAATCTAACCCTCTGTAGCAACAAATTCACATCTGGAGAAATGGGAAAGATGCAGTTTCCAATCATCTGAGACATAAATACAGATGCCTAATTTTTAACCACTTCCATGCAATGTATTGGTAGTAAATATGCTTTTGATTCAAAGTTAGTTGATTTTCAGAAATTTGGGTGCTGATTAATTTATTCAAATCCACAACCATTCATTTGTCGAAAAGTTGAAAAAAACATTTATTCTTATGTTAATACACAGATGCCACATAACATTGTCCTTTTTGTTTGTTCACTTCAGTTACCCAAGAAATGCAGTTTTTCCCCTGAGCAAACCAAAGATTCCAGATGACCTCAGAAGTTAAAGATTCATTAATATTAAATATTAAGAATGGAAAATCTTGTCAAGAAATACAAAAATATGCTTGAATACCTAGAGATGTGCTGAAAACCTAGTGGCCCAGAATTCAAGTATTATTTGCATAGCAATATATACTTAATGATAACAGTAAAGTTAGGTTCGTGTTAAGTGTTACTGAATATAAGAGAAATTTAAGACATGTTATTTACTCACAAATTATTTATTATTTAGTTGATAAGAACAGATATGAAACAAATATATACATAAACATTTAAATATTGTGATAAATAACTATTGATATAAATAATGAGATAATAATGTGGCATACAAAAAGGCATTAATTGAATAATAAACTATCAGTAAATGATTTGTACATAAAAATCTCAGGAGGAAAGTTACTGTGAACCTTAAAGGAAGATATCATTCAGTAAGTACATCTGCAGGATGGACAGAATATTAATATACAGAAAAATGTTAGAAGGAATTATCATTGGGAAAGAGCATGAGCAAATCCATGGACAGGAGAGCATGAGCAAACCCATGGAGGGTTCTTGGGGCTATGTAGGGAGACATAGCAAGGAAGTCAGCATTCTGAATCAGATAGTGTTTCTGGGGGAAATTAGAAGAAAAAATATTTAGTATTAAAGACTGAGTCAGATTTTAGAGATCCTTAAAAGAGGTAAATATGCTTTCACTGAGTACAGTAGAATATTAGGAGCTATTATAAATTTTTGAATGGGGCAGTTATATGAAAAGTTGTATTTGAAGCTCAAGCCAACATCAATATGTGGAAGAAATTTAAGTAGGGAAAGAAGGCACAGGAAAAACAATTAGAACTGGGAACAGAAGTATCTGTCAGCAATCTCTGCAGCACAATCTGTACCTATTTCTGGGGAAAAAGTTAGACAGGTGTGCATTTCTAATGTCCAGCAAATCTAATTTCTTTTTCTTGTCCTTTAAACAAGCCTCTTGACTGAGATACGTTATAGCTCAGCCCCTTATTAAAGAACTTGTTGACAGTATCACTAAATGTTTTCTAAAGGTGAGTGCCACAAATTATGGAATAGCAACTTGGCATTGTTTACAGGGAACATTCCAGAATAAATTGTTTTATAGAGCGCTTAATATGGAAGAAGTGCTCTTTAAGTGCCAACACGGGCCCATAAATAGCAAGTCATAGGACAAACCTCGTTGGATCTTCTGAAAAAGTCGTCAGAAGGAGAAGGAAGAGGTAGTAGATATACTGAAGCCACATTTCAGTGAGGCAGTTTCCCCAGTGTGTCTGGTGAGCTTTCCACACAAATGGCAGTTAGAATGAATGACAGCATTTCTCCAGTTAGCAATCATCTTCGGACAAATAAAACCTCGATGGGGAGGGGTCTCTAGGACCTTATGTAAAGTTTGCCTTTGTAAAGAACCAAAGATGAGTTTTATAAAACATAATGAAAGACTCCTTCTTTGATTTAGGCCACCCATTACACAAGTTCAGGGTAGGAATACTTGAAAAATGAGGATGTAATGGAAAAGATAGCGGTACGTGCATTTCATCCTGAGAACAAATGTACAGTTCATGTCATTTGATACACTATTCATTCTCACAGTAAAAATTCTGGTAACAAATTAAGATGGGAAATATGGGACAGGATCTTCAACTAGCCTGGCATTGGTGGCTACCAGCAATGAGTACTGGAGCTGCTGACTCTTCTATCCCAAGGGTCTGTGGAGTTTGCTAATGCAAACTATTGGGAGACTTAATTCATATGGTGATTTCCCCCAAATGAGCAGTTCATTCAATATAGCTTTTTACGTCACATTTGAACTGCTAGTGCCTGTGACATAACATATTCATTCAAGCAGCTGCTTCAGTCATTTGGAACTTTCCCAATGACTGAAAGCGCTCACAGAATAGCTGCATGCTTTGACACTCAGCATGTAACTTAGTGCCATTCAAATGAAATAAAAGTAACTTACAATCATAGTTTAAAATGAGTTTTGTGCTTCCAGCAGAACTGACGATTTACAATGCCTAGCAGCACCAACTCTCTGATGTTACACATGAAAGGGATGAAGTAAAATTTTTATTTCCATTTTTGCTACTTTAAAATGTTCACTTCTATTTTGTTGGAGAGTAAAATCTAAGATGTCAAGGCCCAAAACTAAAATTACTAACTAGTAATTTTGAACTTGCCATTACTAAGAAACGTTAAGTCCAGCTGTAATCACCATTATCTAAAAGGGACCCTCAGTCACTTCACACTACTGTTATTAATGAAGACATGTATGGAGTTCTTCTCAAAACTCAGTCGGGCTTCCTCTCTCTGCTATGTGGAAACATGAGATAGTGAAATAAGCACAATTGTGAGAATATTAATCAGAATTAAGGTTGTTTATGGAACTGGGTGACTGTCCTGCCCACTCTCCATCACATTAGCACTTTGGTTTCTGACCAACCAGAAAACAAAGAAATTAAGTCTTGAAATGTACAAACTCAAAGAATAACAATATGATACACTTACCAAACACATGAAATGAGCTGAAAGATAATAAGAGCAGAAAATATACTCATTTTATATTCCAAATTGCTTGTAGATAATTACTCAACATTCACTAAGCTATGTTACATGGGGGAAAAAAACATTACATTAAGCATGGCTAAATACAAATACATACAAAACAAAACTATGAACTAAAACATGAAAAACAAATACCATGAAAATGTGTCATGCTTATGCCATCAAAAAAATAATCTTTATATTTTAGATTACTGATGTATGTTAATATTTGGGGGATATAAGTCTCATCTATTTTACTTTTAGAAAATATTTTATATTTTTTAAGGTTTTAGTAAGATGAATTATTCCATTCACTTACTCACCAAATGTTTATTGAGCACCTTTTATAGGTACTGTCTATTATTAGTAAAATTATAATAATTAATAATAGAATATAATCATAATATAATTAGTTGATATTGTTAATAATAATTATTAGTAGGGTGGTCATTTTTTCAGATATTTTCTACATTCCAGATATTGGCTAAGTAATTTGTAGACATTACTTCATCCATTCCTTACAAGATTCTCTGTTAAGAAGGTATTATTATCTGTATCTTATTGGTGAAGAAATGGAAGCTGAGAGAGGTGAAATAATGTTTTATTGCCAGTGAGCTGCAGTGCTGTCCTTAGGTTCAGACCTCTCAGGAACCAAAGCCCAGTTCCTAACCCAAACACTGTGCTTTCTTCTACTGATTGCACTGATGTGAATGTGTGTATGTTTAAAATGTGTTTGTTTGTGTATATGTTTGTGTGTGTTCTGAAATAATAAGTGCATGTAGAACACAGATATACTACTCTCTTCCAAGAAAATGATGCTATTTTAAACTTTGAACAGATGACAAGTGAATATTTGTCTTCTTTTAACACTCTACATATCAAATGTGTAAAGCTGCAAAAATACTTTAACAAAAATCACAAATATGGTAAAGTGTTATAAGAAACAATTCATTCATTTATTTGAAAATATTGCCTCCAAAAAGAAAGTATAAACTTCATCTCTTTTTTCAAAGAGCACAATATATAAGCCAACAAGGTGGATAGGCTACAAAAGGACAATTCTAAAATTAATGCTTGTAGACTTTTTATATAGGAGAACAATGTTCTTTCTTGAAAATATGTCCTGCTTCTGGCATTTTTATGTTAGCATTTTTCACAAATTTCCTTGTGACACCCTTCGATGATAAAGCATTTGGTCCTCTATCTAGATTTCTCATTTCTTAGATCACTGGTTCTTAACGTGCGGTCCCTAGAGTAGCAGCTGCAGCATCATCTGTGAACTTGTCAGACTTGTGAATTCTCAAGCCCCATCCCAGACCTACTGAATTGGAATCTCTCAGGTGGGGCCCAGCCTTCTGTGCTTTATCAAGCCTTCCGTGAGATTCTAAATGCATGCTAATATCTGAAAACCACTGTCTTATATGAACAGCAAAGGCTAGAATATAAAGAACCTGTCAAATAGAAAATTTTATGCTAATTCCCACAGAATAAACTGCTTAGATGATGCTCATACACATAAATTTATTGTCAAAGAACATCCCTCTTATCATGATTAAAAACATATTATTTATAAAAATATAAATAATGCAAATATTACTCATGAATATCTTGGAATGTACTGAAAACCCTATAGCTTATGCTCAAGTATTTAAATGTCTTCTGTATATTCAATATAAATTATATCTGTTCTAAGTACTTAGTGTAAGAGAAATATGAGAAATATTGGCTATTGATAAGAACCTCAGAAGCTAGTTGATGATAAAACGGATATATGAAACATAAGATTATGTATGTGTGTGTGTGTGTGTATAACTACATTAAACGCTGCTATAATTGCAAGACTACTGATGTAGACCATTTGATAATACTATGACATATAAAAATATATCATTTTTATGATAAATTGTTAGTAAATGCTTAATACAAAAAAAAAATGCTCTCCACACAGAGATTATGAAGGCTGATCAATCACTTAAATTATCACATAGGAAGAAGAACTGAAACTGGGTTCCTGCACTTGGAAAGAAATTGATAAGTGGGAAGAAGGTGAAAGAGAATTCTAATAAGGTAAATAGCTGAGTAAATGCTTGGATCTGATCATGGAGGACTTATGGGGTAAGCTGGGGAAAGAGTGTGAGAAAACAAACAGCCTGAATAAGATTGATTTTTATGGGGGAAATAATAAGAACAACAACAACAACAACAACAACAAACAATATTAAATGGTTAGAACAGAGCCAGATTTTATAGACCTTTAAAATAGTAGAAGTGTTATTACTAGATGAGTAGGCAAATAGGAACTACTGTGAACTCTGGAGTGGGCACTAATATGATGAATATTCTATTCTTCAAGTTCAAACCAATAACAATGTGTAGGAGAGATTCAAGTTGGAGGAAAAAGAAACATAAAACAACAAAAAGCCAACTTCTAGGATCCTTAAGCTAGAGTCTTGTGTGATTTGGAAGCTCCAAGACATGATGAATTTTGAAGAACAAAACAAAGGAGCCAGAAATCTTTGATGTTATACATAGTTAGACACAAAGAGTTGTTGGTCTGGACATGGGCAAATAAGAATGTGAGTCTAGTCATAATGATCTGAGTCTGAGAAACCAATCTGAAGCATTCCATGGAATATGATAGTCAGGGTCTGATTATAAGGAACTGAGGGAAGCAGAATCTGGAATCCAGAATGATACATTCATTCTTGTAGGCTAGTTAATTGATATAGCTCTAAGAATATAGGCAATTGGTTGCTATCAAATAGATAGGACATATTAAAAAGATAAATTTAGATAAAATGCATAAATGTTATAATATTTATACAAAAGGTCACTATAGATGAATTGTATACAGTGGGTAACCAAGAAACATATTCATGAGCATTATTTGCAGCCTAGAAAAATACCTGATATTTTAAACGGTGGTACATAATGACCTGATTTAAGTTATCCCTAGTGCCAGATTAAGAGACAGGAAAAGTAGAAAATTAGTGCATAAAGAACACCAGCTTAAGCTTGACTCCAGGTAAGAACTTGTAATTTTCTTAAGCAACACCCCTTTCATGGTCTGTTTTCCTGTTTTCTTAATTAGTTCACATCAATTAATACATTTTTAGAAAGTTTCTCCTTTACTGGCATTTACGTGGTTCCTCTGTCATTATTAATTGTCAAAAGGTTTCATCATAAGAGTCATTTTTTGAGTTTTCAATATTTAACCAAAATTACTATCCTAGTAAAAGTTTAAGAGGCTGGGCTTGAGAATTGAGACTTTATGTTAGCAGGAAAATTAAATATCCACTTAAACACAGAAGTGAACAATTAAAAGTAATTTCTCAAGATTCCAGGTAAGTGAAATCTCATATGATTGGTTTGTTTATTTCATACAAGGTTATTAAACATCAGATTTTCTCATTTATGCATAAATAGAAAACATTTTTTCAAGCCTACATATACCATTTTAAATTATCATATCTATTTCTTTCTATTGATATGTTATTAAGATTAGTTACTGAGAGAACCATTTTGCCATTGACAGAAAGATTAGTTTAAAAAATAAAAGTTGTGAGTGAATTTTCGGACATGTGTTAATTAACCAGGTGGTCAAAGATACATGTCCATTAGACAGTAGAAAGCATGGAATTATGATAATTGTTCTAGAGGTATATGAGAACAATCTGAAAATATGAAAAAAGACAATAGTTGGTAGTTTGAATGTGATTAAACATTATCATAAGTGTTTTCATAATCATCTTCTGTATTATTGATATCTTTTTTGTGCTTAGTTTATGAGAGAGACTTCACACATTATTTTTAGTATTTAATTTAAATGTTATACTAATTTACAAAGAAGAAAGTGAAGTTCGGAAAATTTAAGTCACTTTCTCAAGACTGAAAGTGTTAGAACAAAGATTCCATTTTAGTATTATTTGACTTTAAATCTGAACATCTCACTCTGCCATGTTGCCACATAAGTCAGAATATGTAGGAGAGAAAAAAAAAAGTTGAAGAAAGAACTGTAGTGAGCAGGAGGAAAATGAGTGAAAAAGGTAATAGGAGTGACATCAGCAAGATAGCCAAATAAATGTCCCTTGTTCATAACCTCACCCTCAACAACTACAAGTTGCCATCCATCCATGGACAAAAGTGCCTTTGTGAGAGCTGAGGGATCCAGCACCATATGCATAACCTGTTTAGCCGCTCTATCTTTTGATTGGATACTTCAATCCATTTACATTTAGAGTAATCATTGATTGGTAAGGACTTATTAATGACGTTCTATGTTTGCTGGATATTTTATAGTTCTTTCTTTCTCTCTTGGTATCTTCTTTTGAGAACTAGTGATTTTCTGTAGTAGTATGCTTTGATTTCCTCTCTCTCTTGTGTATCTACTATAAATTATTTTCCTTATGGTTATCATTAGATTTTCATAAAACATCTTAGGATTATCACAGTCTATTTTATGTTAATAAAACTTTAATTACATAAAAACCCAACCTTTTATTCCCATTTTATGTTTTTAATGTCTCAATTTACCTGCTTTTATATTGTTATTTATGAACAAAATATTTTAGTTGTGGTTATATTTAAAACTTTGTTATTTAACTTTATTAACTGATCCAACTTTAGGGTATATTTCCAAAGGAAGTGGTATTAGGATCTCAAGGAGTTATCTGGACTCCCATGTTCATTTTAAGATTAACAATAGCCAAGGTATGGAAATATATAACTGTCCATGTAAAGATAAATGAAAAAGAAAATGTAGTATACACACACACACATACACTGGTATATTATTTACCCATGAGAAAGAAAAAGAAAGAAAGAAAGAAAGAAAGAAAGAAAGAAAGAAAGAAAGAAAGAAAGAAAGAAAGAAAGAAAGAAAGAAAGAAAGAAAGAAAGAAAGAAAGAAAGAAAGAAAGAAGAAAGAAAGAAAGAAAGAAAGAAAGAAAGAAAGAAAGAAAGAAAGAAAGAAAGAAAGAAAGAAAGAAAGAAAGAAAGAAAAAGAAATTCTGCCATTTGTGACAACATGGATGGACATTTAGAATATTATGCTAAGTGAAGTTACACAAAGAAGATAAGTACTGTATAATATAATATATATAAATATATATAATTTTATTATAATAAAAATTATATATATTATTTTTAAAAAGTTTAATTCATAGAAGCAGAAAGTAGAATGGTCTTTGCCAAGGGCTGGGCAGATGTTGGTCAAACTGTACAGATTTCCAGTTATAAGATGATTAAGTTCTGGAGACCTAATGTACAGCAGGGTGATAATAGTTAAAAAAAGATACTGGATTGTATTCTTAAAAGTTGTCAAGAGAGTGAATCTTAAATGTTCTCACTAAAAAAAAAAAAAAAGAATTATGTGATGTGATGGGGTGTTAAGTAACCCAATTGTGGTAATAATTTTATAATATTTAAGTTTATCATATTATCATATTGTACACCTTAAATGTCAATACTGTATGTCAATTATAGCTCAATAAAACTTAAAAAAAAAAGATAATAGAGAAGAATTCACTAGAGTTGTAATAGAACCAGGAAAATGCAATATCATGAAAGGGATGAGATTATAATACCTTGACAAAGAGAGGCTAGTCAACAACATTTAATGCATTAAGATAGCCAAGGAGGAAGAGAAGCATTAAGCCCTACTATATTTCAGCACTATTCTAAGAAATATGCATTCCTGGTCTCGTTGAATTATCAAAACGACTCAAATAAGTATGTTCAATCACTTTTTGACATGTGAATAGGAGAAGGCTTAGATCAATTAAATTATTCACCCAGAGTAAACCTTCTAGTAGGTGGAAGGTTTGGGAAATCAAATACTCATCTTTCTTCCTCTGAAATTCATGTTCTTGAAATTATCATCTTTTTTAGGAAACTAATATGGCTAAAGTGTCAGGCATAAATGTGGAGACTGCAGTCTTCAGACTCTCTGAAGCTATCAGTTTTTTCAAAATCTAGTTAGGACAAAGAGCTGTCTCCCTGAAGTTAGATTTTTACCAATCTAGATGGAGTGGTAGGTATGGACTGTAGAATAAAAGACTAATGCAGGAACTCTTAGAGCCAACACCCTGGAATAGTATGTGTGGTTGGGTGAGGCTTTGTTGGGCCTGTATAATAGGTTGTCTTCTTCCTCTCCAATCTTGCTTCTGCCCTATTCTTTTTACGGGTGTTGATCTCTACTAAAACTCTTGTCCTCAAACATTATCTCAGGATCTTCTCCCAGAGAACTTGACCTGTGGTGCTAAGGTAAACTCGGGAAAGATTAGAGACAAAGAAATGTAGTAGACTACAATATTGCTAGGAGCAAGTCAAAAGAATGCCTCACACTGGTGACTCTAGGACTGGAAAGGAGGCAGCTGAAGAAATTGTTATGAAGGTAGGAAAAGCACGACAAGGAGGGGATCACAATGACCATGCCATTTCAAGTCTAAATTCTAGAACCCTAGAGAAGAACAGAGACAAGATTAGGTTGATTCAATAGCAGAACTAAAATTATTATGAGATCCTGCTATGGGATGGTGTCCAGACATACTTTTAAGAAGTTTTCTTTCCTCAGTTGATATACTAAAAAAAAAAAAAAAAAATTGACACTTGCTGTTCGCTATTCTTTTCAACAATTAAGGGAATATGTATTCAGAGCAAATGTCATATAAAGATTTCACATATCATTGTACGACTTCAATAGAAATCCTTTTAAACAGTTTTCAGGCCTTTGCTTAGAACTGTCTTCCTGTTTAAATTATTACTGTACTTTCATTGGCCTCTTTAGAACACCTTCAAATGTGCTCTATTTTTAATTTTCACAAAATTGGCAAAATTAAATGTTCTTAGATTAGTTGATTGTACAGCTTGAATCTCATCATCTTTCTCATTCTTACCACTCAGCCTTTGCATTTGACAGGTGATTAAAAATGAGCTTCTAAAGAACATATAAATCTTTCCTTTCCCAAATCCTCTGTGATTGACATGAAGAAGCAGAAGAGAAAATTTAAGCATAATGGTACAAATGAGACTATTTCACTTTTTAAAGTTTATAGCTATGAAGGACTACCACAATTATGACCTACAATTGGGACATACTTTCAAACTACTTACTCTTATAAAACTAAGCATCATCGTACTTGATTCTGTTACAAAAATGAATTAGATTGTTGCTGTCCTAACTCATTACAATCATCTGCCTGCTCTTGTGGTTCTTGAGTTGTTGCTAACTTAAGGTGAGGGCTTTATTTAAACATGCAACATGCTCACTTTGTCTTTCTCAATAAAAGTCAAGATGGACAAAATCATTCCTTTTATCTGGTGAAAGTTCAGAGTATTCTTGATTGTAAAGTTTATTTCATCCTCCATTATCAAAATTCTTTGATGTTTCCCTAAAAGTTTATGCTTAAATGTAATTTAGCATTCTCCCAGATGTAGTGTCAATAGGCTGAACATCAACAATTATCTTTAACTCATTGCCAACCCCATCTTCACTCTGTACTATTTAACATATTGTTTTATTTTTCTTCTTATGCTTTAATTTCATAAAATTAAATATGACTATTTGGTATTCTATTCCATTTCTCTTCTAATCTTTTTGATTCTATTGAGTTTTCTATAGCTAATTTATCTCTATCTCATCCTTCTCCACTATTACCTCTAGGCATATCATTCCTAATTTATATTTACATCTTGAAAATTTCCTGAGTGTTAGTCCTCATTTAACTGTCACAGGCTATCTACTTGACTGTCTTATCAACTTCTCACAATAATGACTTCACCATTTTATTTTCATACTAGCTAATAGTCTCTTTGAAGATAGTAATTAGGTGTTTCTCATATTTGTATGTCTGGCAATACTTTGCACAGTTGGTGTATAGTATTGAAAGCTAATAAAAGTTTGGTTCACAAAATTTAACTGAATGTAGTAATGTTGACTCTAGAAATACTCTAAAATGATATCTACTGTATAAAGTTGATGGCATTTGAATAGAGTAGCTATTGGAATATTTTTTCAATTCAAAAGTCACAGTTTAGGCATTTTGAAGGTTGAATTTTTCTAAGATCTGGGCTTCTTTATCATAAAAGAGAAAGATCTGTCTTTCCTGCCTTATTATCTTTATTTGTTCCCTTTTCTAAACATTCTTTCTTCTTAGTCAACTGGTCCGATTTCAGACATAGCCCCTTACTGAAAGCAGTGGTCAGAATTTCTTTTACTCACCTCAAGCCCACTCTGGTTCTGTAAATGATGAATATTAACAAGATATTTATATTTTCTCAGTCTTCTAGTAGGATTGGTTGCTTAAGAGAAGAAAAAAATCACTGTAGAACATTTCAGATTTAAATCTGACTTGTCACATTTTTTCATGTACATCACTTTTTTTCAAGGTATTCATTAGTAAATTAAATGTAGTTCTGTTTACCTGCTTTTACTACACTTGATTACTAGGAATAATCAAGAATTATTCAAAAGTCTTTTGCCAAAAGTGATTAAGTAGTAATCTGGCAAATAGCCACAAAGCTACTATAATTTGCTGGATGAATTATGGTTTACGTCAACTGATATATCATGGGAAAGGACACAGAAGATATTCTTAGATAAGACTCCCCTGGCTCAATCATCAGCTAGCTATGTGACCTTGGGAATTTTATGTACCCTCTCTGGGCATTTAATCCTACAGAAGGTACAGTAATAGCCTTCAGAACACCTCTCCAACCTCATGATCTTAAAATAAGATTACTTTTTGAAAGTTAAATGGATAGAAACAATTTCTAATTGGTATGACTATACATATATATATATATATATATATATATATGTATGTATGTATGTATATATATATATATATATATATATATATATATATATATATATATATATATATATATAAGTAGACCTCTAATACGGATAGTAATTAGTTGAAGAATATGGGCCTGAGGTCATGATTTAGGCATTGCCACTATCTGTTTGGCATTGCACAAGTTATTTAGCCCCTTATTCTTCAGTTTTCTTATTTGTGGTTTCATAAGAAGACAAACATACAATGTTGTTAATAGAATTAAGAGAGAAAATTTATATAAAGCATGAATATGTTTCATATAGAGTAAGCCTTAATAATTGTTACCATTATCATCAATGAGACTACTACTTTTATCACTCAAATCCAATGACTATGCCTAACATGTTGTCTAAAGAAATCATAACTATAGTAGAATTATCACAAAAAAAGCTAGAATCTGATCAATTATGTTACACATAGTTTAGTAAAGAAACAGAATCAAGAATCAGGAGCTTAAAAAGCAATAAATAGTTTGTAGCTACCAGATTCAGGATACATAATTCCTTGATAATTCTTAATAGGCATTTATTCACTCAACAGATATTAGCATTTATGTCAGATATTATTCTGGGTTCTGGAGATATAAGGATGACTAAAACAGAAAAGATTCTCAGTACTCATGGAGTTTATATTTCACAAAGAGTAGACAGATACATAAACAAGCTGATAATTTCTAGGGAAAAATAAAGTTGGATAGATGCTGGAGACAGAACATTTAGGGAAGAGGAGAAGATTGCAGCTTAAAGTAGCCAGGATAGGTTTTACTGAGATGATTTAAAATTTAGGTCTTTGTGTGGACATATGCTTTTTGTTTCCTAGGCATGGAAAGGCTGAGAGTGTATGGAAGTCGTATGTTAAACTTCAGGAAACTGCCAACCTATTTTCCAAAATGGCCATAGCATTTTATATTCTCACCAACAGTGCAGAAGAAATTCTAGTTGCTTATATCTTTACAGGCACTAAGTATGGTCACTTTGTAATTTTAGCTTTTCAAATGGGTGTGTAATGTTTCCTCATTGTGATTTTAACCCGCATTTTCTTATAAGTAATGATATAGAGCATCTTATGTGCAACTGTCTGTTCATGTGTCTTCTTTATAAAGATTTAGGTCATACCTATGCTGCAAGTCTGTGGACCACACTTTGGGAACTATTGCCCTAAGATATGAATGTAGATATTGAGGAGAAGAGGTTCAAGGACTAAAATCAGGGGAATTTGGGTTGAGGTAAGAGATGAGATGAAGAAATAGCAATGGAGACAGAGAAGAAGCAAGCCTGTGAGGTAGAAAATGAGGAAAATGTTATCTTGGAAAATAATATTTTAAGAAAGAGATGTAATTGTGCATTATTTGCTATAGATATGTCAAGAACTGAGAATTGACTATTGCGTCTACCTATGTGAAGATTATTGGTGACCTTTACCAATGTCTGTTTTGTTAGAGAGTTGGGGCAAAGCCTGTAGTGGGTGTAAGTTATATTCCACAGTGTAGGCAGACTTATTCTTCCTATAGCTAGCTCAGTGACACCCACCACTAACATTCTTTGCCGTGGTGTTATCTTCAATGAGTACTGTTTACTGTAGATTTTTTAAATAATAAGCAGATCAACCAATGTTATTATCCTATTTTTTGACGGTTAATATTTTAACTCAAATTAATATATTGGCTGTTTGCTTAGGGTTTCAATCTCTTACAAGGTACTTTAGCCTGTCAGTTCCTGTGATCCTGAGTGACTTCAGCTTTGTCAACATATTGAGGTTTCGGGAGTTCCCTCTAAAGGTGGGACTGAACAGTTGAGGCCCCATCAAAGCCACTCTTTCATCTTTAACATTCTATAATTCTATGCTTTTCCTTAAAGAAGATATTCATAAAGCAGTAAGGCAACATTGTTTTTTCCTCTAAGTTTCTACATCTTTATACTATAGTTAGAATTTAGGGTAAGTCTTACTTATTAGTTACTGTATATTCTTCCAAATAAAAGATCCCATTATGTATTTGAAGTATTTGATCAATGAAAATCTAAATTTACACAAATTTTAGGCAAATATCCAAAGTACTAAAGAATTCTTGATCAAAGTAAGGTTTCTCCATGTAAAATGTTTGTGACACTTCCATTATTTAAAGCATCTATGTAAACACTTCTATTATTTAGAGCAAATTAACAATTGGATCTGAAATAACAATGCAGAAATCAAGTTTCTGATCCTATTAAGCCAAAAGAAACTAAAACTGGGAAGTTGAGGTTGTTAAAGACCAACCACCCCATACTATGGTATGTGAGCAGTAAATAACAAAAATTTATTACAAATCTTTATTGTACAGTGTCATTTATTATTGTGGTTTCTATTAAGTGACAAATATAATCCAGAATTAAATATGATGCCCTCCTATATTGACACAACATTAGGGAAAAGTAGGGATAAGAAGCACTGTTTTCTATTATTTTATAAAGTTTTGGTTCTCAAAGAATTTAAAATTTTAGAGCAAAAAAAAAATATTTTAGAAATCAATTAGTGTTACCCTGTCTTTTAGAAGAGGAAGATGGGGTTAAATAAGTGCATGGTGGCTCTAACTCATGGCCGAGCCAAACTGAGAATCACTCTGTTGTCTCATAAAACCAAATGATTCTAATTAAACGCCAATAAAAAGATACCTTCTACAGAAGGTATCTTTTTATTGGCGTTTAATTACTATTGATGTATAAATCAACCCACTGTCTATTGATTCTTTTAAATATCTGTTCATACACATAGTACAAGTGAACATACTTTGCACCCAGCAATGTTTTTCTAAAGAAGTTAAATCCAAGGGCATGTCATGAGTATTGACTAATAGGTTTAATATGTACGATATTTGTGCTCTGGCTCCTTAAAATATATGGAGATGTTAATGGTTCTATATCTTCCTACATAATTATCACAGAAATTTTATTACAAACTTAATCCAATCTCTCTTAATTCTCCCCAAGTATAGCATTTCCTGCCTCTTAAATTGGAATGAAAGTTTTTAGTTCCTGTTTGTGAAATTTTCATAGACTGCCATCTCTGCTTTTCTGAACTCTAAGTTTGACTCTCACTATATAAACTAGAAACTCAAGACAAAAATTAACCTTTTCATAGTTTGTTCACTTCAAGTTACAAGGCTAATACTCACTGGACTGGTGCCTCAGCTTTCACCCAATCCTATAGTCATGCTATTATATCCTCTTAGGCACTCTTGATATCTACTGTCAGCAATCACGGTCAGTGCCAGGAGACAATTTCATTCATTCATTTATTCACTCATTCCTCACTTATTAAGCACCTGTTATGTTTCATTCTGGTAACAAGGTGCTGGGATACTCAAGCACTGATAAGGCACTGTCTTTATTCTTCAGGAAATTAAGGTCCATCAGAAGACAGACATGTATACAAATATATGCCTTGAAGTATTACACATACTATAAGTAAAAGATATACACATTGTGGTTAGAAGGCAAAGAGGAACTACTATGTATATTTTAACCAAATATTTTGTTGGTAGGGAATTAGTTATTTTACCTTAAGTTCATTCTCTTTAGTGTATAATGATTCTAATGAAATGATTCATAGTGATCAATTACTAAATAAATAGTTGTTTTAATTCTTTGAAAATGATTCAACACACTTAAAATCATTAATTTCTTTGGGGAATTACTTGAGCACAATGAAATGAGAATTTGCTGGTGTGACCCAGTGTTTATAAAGCTACTCATAAAATGCCATCGGTGAAACATTTTCCTTCTCACACTGTATTTCTAGGTCCTGGTATATTTGCTTGTGAACTGAAATCAGAGTTTATAATGCATAAATATGATACATGACTCCGATTAGTTTAAATAGAGTTCATGCACCTACTAAAAATTTTTAGGGATGACTTAAGAATGTAATTCTGAAAGATGGCATTTTGGCTGTTGGGGGCATTTTGAAATTTATAGAAATACTCTGGATCATTGAGATTTTGAGTACTAACAGCATTTGCCCTGCCACACCTCATTCTTCATTTTCCAAACAACAAATGTGTGACAAATGGATATCAATTAGTACCCTTTATACCTTAAAATGCTTCTAATTGCTTTTTTAGTTTGTTCTTTCCTAAAAATATAGGAAAATAGGAATCATCTAGCTTTATAATGGTGCACAAAATATAAATATAATGGAGCTATTTAGAGAACACTACCCACTGGTGTGGGGTGGGTAGCTTTGTTCTGCTGTACTCGTGAATAAATGATCCTGATCTGGATTTTCATCTGAGCCATTTTCCTTTGCTTTTAAGGTTAAGTGTTCTGTGGAAATAAATAAAGACTACCCAAATGAGAACAAGTAAAGCCTATTTATTCAGAGACTGCTATCTCATAGAAGTCAGCTACACCACTTGCATTTGGCAGAGATTCAAAGGTAAGCAGAGGAGGAAGAAAGCTTTATAGTGAAATTAAGGAATACATTGGATGTGTTCTGATGGAAAGTTTTTGGCGTGAGGATGGTGGACATGGGCTAACTAGGAAGAGCCCATGTAATTGGTTTGGGGAGCATATTGAGCTTTCTCTGGTTAGTCCTGAGCTGGAAGTCGGGGTAAAAAATAAGAGAGTTCAAGTTCTTGATCAGGTCCTGACCATTCTGGAATGACTATTACAAAGCTTGTGGTCAAAGGTCTCTTGTTAGATTGTTTGCCTATGGTCCATTTGAACATTCAGTCTCTTCCTTTAAATTCTTTCCCACATGCCTGACATTAAAATGCTGTCTCTTGTCTTTTCCTGATAGGAAGGCAAATTAGGGACCCTGAGTACACTCCTTTCAATGATCTCTCATAATTGATGAAGCAACACTGGGCTTCAGTGTGAGCATTTGTAAAATGAGTACAGGATCTTGTGTGTAATATGAATATTCTTTTAGTTTAACTCATGTAAGACTGAAAAAAAATACCATTTATGGAGGGATAACATTATTTATGTTTGAAAAATATCTATCAAATTATATTCCACTAAACTCTAGTGTGATACATGATATTCATGGGTATTCTATTTTTAAAAAGGGAGGGGGAAACTTCCTCTACAAGTAAGCTTGAAGACAACTGAGTGTAAGTTTGGAACAGCTTAAATGGGATGTACTAAGAGGGCTTCAATGAGTAGCATTGAGAATTTAAATTGAGTTATGTTGTGTGATACTGAAATAAAAATTTTCTTATTATTAAACATACATTTTTGTTTCTAGGTTAATGTAAGTAAAAATAGCTTAAGAAAACTAGAAAACAATAGGTAATAGTCATCTCTAGAGTTCAGGCTTGAAATTATTTCTCTGCTTTCACCATTGCAGCACTTGAATATTTTTACTCCTGAATTTTGCTGACTTGTATATTTGATCTTTGGACTTGGATCTATAAGCCAGAGTACTCATCATTCATTTTATTAGCAAACTTTATTTGCTTCAGGATGAATCATACCCTGATTCTTATTCATACTTGATTTGGATAATTTAGATGATGACATTTGGGATTTTATTTTATTTTTTAATTAATTAATTAATTAATTTTGATTGTAAGTGTTTATTTTGAGGTTTTCACACAGTTCACAGGTTAGAGTGAGGAGCTTCTGCATGATTATTTTTTCTCTTTTAGATATATCATTGTTCTCAGTTATTCTCTTTCAGATTTTTTTAACTGTAAGGCATATGTGTGTGTGTGTGTGTGTGTGTGTGTGTGTGTGTGTACCCTGTATGTTCACCTCTCATAGTTAGATTTCTTTCTGTCACCACATATTTGACCTCCTTTACCCTGTCTACCTTCCCCCTTCCCCCTCCTTCTACCCTCTGGTAACCACTAGTCCATGAAGATTTGGGATTTTAAATTGCTGGTGTTGATAATGTTTAGATGGAAGCTGATGTTAAAATGATGAAGGCTTTTCAGGATGTTGGGATGGGTTGAATGTATTTTGCATATAAGAAGGATGTATTCTGCATGTGAATTTTGGGGGACCAAAGAATAGACTGTTATAGGTTGAATTGTACCCTACAAAATTATGTCAAAGTCCTAGCACCTAAGACTGCTGAATTAGATTTTATTTGAAAACCCGGTATTTATGGAGTTATTATCAGGTTAAAATCAGGTTATTAGGGTGGGACCTAATTCGATGTGACTATTGTTCCTATCAAAAGGAGGAAATTTGAACCCAGAAGCAGATAAGCGCTGAGGCAAGATGATGTAAACAGACACAGGGAGAAGAGTACTATCTATCTGCAAGTTAAGTAACGCCCACGGCTGCTAGGATTAAGATGAGGCAGAAACAGATTTGTCCCTAGTGCCTTTAGAGAGACTGTCACATGGCAATTTGTCATCTGTCAATTTGACTTGAGACTTCTGGCCTCCAGAACTGTTGGACAAGTTCTTTGTTCTAAACTTCCTAGTTTGTAGTACTTTGTTATGGTGGCCTTAGGAACCATACAGATCTTGATACCATTTTCAAATCTGCAATTAGTGCCACTGGGTTTTACGTTAACAGTTGTAGGTGACATATACTCTTAGACTTTGCAGCTAATGTCCTCATTTTCTTTACTACTTAGCAGAATGCTATTTGATTCTGAAACACATTCTGAAGTTCTTTTTTATTTTCCACAGTTACTCTTGCAACTCTTCTAATAGCTGAAAGGTGCTATCAAGCTTTCATTTTATTAACTAGTGAATAAATGAGAATTGTAATTTCTTTTTACATTGCTTTTGGCTCAAAAAAATGAGATATTAGAAAACAGAAAATATTTTCTTTATAAAAATATAGGAAAACCTTGTGTAAGGTATTATTTAACAGTCGAGTTTTCAGTTGACCTGTGATACCAGAGACAGAAGTTAGAACAATGCCTTGCCACTTATGTCTTGGTGACAACCATGCTAGCTGCCAGCTGCCTAAAAAACTTACTAAGGCTGAAACAGTTTCTTTTGTTTTCCTTTCTTTGTGTGTAAAGTTTTTTTGTGCCAGTTGTTTTCTCACTGGGGTAGAAAGGGAAGCCACACAAAGAAGAGTTTGCACCGTCTGTTTGCAGTGAAAGAAAACAAATGAATCCACTAAAAGTGTAAGTGGTAGTTTCCCTTGCTGACAAAAAGCAAGATGCATCGAATTCCAGCAGAATTCATGTCAACCTTCCAACTCATGCCCTTTTTATCAATTTTCCCCCATTTTTATTTATGTATTGTTCTCATACCTGCCATTTCTCTTCTTCTATTTCTACATTTTATTATTGTATAGTATTCAACTGTATGTGTACTAGAACTGTACTTCATGTATTCTTCAATTTGTTTAACCAGTTTCCTATTAAAGAATATTTGAGTCATTTCTAACCACTTGCTGTTAGAAATGCTATTACAAAGAATCAACTTTATTTGTGTCACTTCACGTTTGTTTGAGCACACAAGCGATAAAATCCTTGAGGAAGAATCATTAGATTGTCATGTGTACTTAGAGTTTTGAAATGTGCATTCTGTCAGCTGGCCCTCCACAGAGGCCTATGAGAGGAACTGTTTCTTACCCTTACGTGAAAATGTATTATCAAATTTACAATCTTTGCCTATCTGATAGAAGGAAGATATCTCAGTTTTACTGCCTTTCTCTTACTACATAAAATGTTAAACAGCTTTTTATATTAGGCTTGGTGATATGAGTTACAAAGATATTTCTGAGTTTTTCATTTATGTGATCTTTGATTATAGTGGATTTTGTATGCAAAATTTTAATTTTTTTAAACAATTCATCAACATTTTTTTCATACTCCTCAGTTTTATGTCATATTTAAAGTGATCTTAACTTTGAGATTATGAAGGTATTTTCTAATGTTTTTTTTTTTCATATTTACCTTTTTTGGTTGTTTTTAACATTATTTGAAGCTGTAATTCATTTAGAAGTTAAAGTGTGTCCTAATTTAAAAATAGATTCAATATTGTTTTTCTAGATTTCTACCAGAAATCTTAACAAAACTTATTGATTGGAATACTTTTAACCTTCTAGCCTAAAAAGTGATATTTATCAAATAAATATCTATGTGTATTGGGAACTGTTTCTGCATTTTTCTTTTCATTTTAATGTACCACACTATAAATGATAGTACCACACTGAATTGACTTTTATAGTTTTATAATTTATTTTTTCTTGTAGTACTCTCCTTATACTCACTCAATACTTTCTTTTTCAGGTTGTTTAATAGCAAAATTTGTATGATGTTAATACTTCTTATCTCAGGACATAAATATGTTTCCATCTTTTAAGTCTTCATTTTTATTTCTTAACAGATTTTTTCTTTTCCTCATATTGATCTTGTATAGTTTACATTAAATTTATTCCTAGGTTTTTCAGGTATACAAAAATAATGATGTTTAACTCTTTCTTTTGAGTTTCTATATCTCCACATTTTTTTCTCTTATCTTTTGTCGCATAGTTTCTCCAAAACAAATCCGACAGCAGCCACTGTAGACACCTTTGTCATGTTATTGCCTGTGGTGGGAATGTTTCTATCTTTCTCCATGAAGCAGAATGGCATATTTTACATATATTTTTATCTTGTTAGGCAAGTGCAAGATAATCTCCTTTTTAAAACTATTTATAAAGAATAACAATAAAATTTTTATATGCCTTTCTAGCATCTTAGTAAGTCATCACTTAAATTTTCTCTCTCTCTTTTTTTTTTTTTCTATACAAATGATTAATCAACTTTCTCTTCCTGGCCTCAGCATATCATTCTTTTAACACATCATTAGCTTCTTTTTCTAAATATTTATTTATAAAACTTGCTTCAATGATCTGGGATAGTTCTCCCATTCCCAAGTGTGCTATCATTATATAGTATACACATTATGTATCATTTATGGCACTGTTACCTTTTTTTTATAAATAATTTTAAAAGTACATTTTCTTTTCTATACCATTCTTCAGTAATTTAAATTTTTTCTTTTATGGTATTTCGTCTGTTTAGACTTGTCCTTTTTGAAATAATTTTTCTAAGTCATAATTCCCTAGAAAATTATCTTTTTCCTTCAGGTTTTTAAAGCTTATTCATACAGGGGTGAGAAAATCTTTTTTATATAATTTTTAGAATTTCTTCTATTTTTCTATTATTGTTCCTGTAGCATTTATTATTTCACCTTTTATATTCTCTTTCTCTCCTTTTATTAATTTAAATAATGGTTCAACTGCTTTACTGATTATTTTTAAGAAAAAGATTGAAATTCCTTATTTACAATTTTTCTGTTATCTATTTTATTAATTCCTGCTTTTATACTTGTTCCTTATGTTTTCTTTTTATAGTTTTACTAATTTTTGAATTAGTTTTCTAATTATTTTTATTTCTTTGTTGCTATTTAAGATTATAAAGGTTTCTCTGAGCATTGTTTAATCATGCCCTTTATACTTTGTTGTTAATTTCAAGTTTTATCTTATTGTAATGAGATAATGTTTTGAATAGTTGTATTCTATGGAAATTTTCTTTGTACCTAGTACATGGTAAAATATTTTTGGAAGAATCCATGAAACTAGAGAAGATATAGTCTGTATTTATTGTGTTGGAGGAAAGGATTTCAATATATTCTACTTTGATGTGTTGTTTAGGTTTTATATATGCATGATGTCTTTTCCAGTAGACAGAAATAATTAACTAACTCTATAGTGGTTCATAATGTGAAGTCTCTGACTCTGCCCCTTGTTTTATCTACAGATCACCCTACAGATCCTCTGCCTAAAGGGGCCATTGTTTATGTTTTGAAATTATCTCACTATCCTTTGCACCAATTTTCTATTATTGTAAACAAAGGATTTTATTTAGCACCTCCAGGTGTATCACTTACTTTTGACACTTATACTTTCACATTTTTAAAAGGGACAAAAGAACATGTCCTCTCTCTGATTTATTCTGTACCCCATGAGATATCAGTGGTTGGAAGCCATTCTAGATATTTTGTGATTCAGCATTTTAGATGATTTAAATTTTAATTAAAGACATAATAATCGTGCCAAGATAGTTCAGTATTCTGTTTCAATTGTATCATGACTATCCACAACCTTCTTCCACACCTCTTCTCTAGATCTATAAGTGACAGAATCTATTTGCATGTTCAGGCTCACGTTTTGATCAATTTCCCACTCCAGGAAGTTGACATGTCAGTCATTAGGAACCTTCACTTAAAAACAAAATTCAGTAGGCAAAAGCAAAAATAAAAAGCCTTAGAGACTCAGTATTAAGGAAACTCTAAGTCTAGAGTAAAGGGCTTGGAAATTCCATGATGAAATTATTTAAAAATGCAAACACAGTGAAAGCAGAGGGTAATAATAGTACATTGAAGAGAAAAAAAGTGGAGTATGTTTTTAATTTTGAAGTCTCTTAAGATTAATTTCTGGTTAACAATAGCTGTTTTACAATCTGGAATGAAAAGATAGACCCAGCTCAAAAAGAAATCAAAATAAATTTGACAATAATTTTTATGAATGTTTATGAATTTTTATGAAAGAAATAAAAATGGCTGTCTTTCAAAATGAATCATACATCCAATCAAATTCCAATGCTAAAGTGGAAAGTAAAATGCATGTAGGTCCCTGATCATAGTTAAAGAAATAATAAGAAAGAAGTAGAAAGTCATTAATTTAATGGTAAATAGAGTGTGCACATACAGGTTAGCTTGAAGCAAAAAAATTTTTTTGGTTCACTATCTTATTGAAAGCGGTTGCTAGAGGACATGTATTTTGTGTGTTTCAAAATCCATTATTAACACCAGGAATCCTTTAGTCCAATTAAAACCTCTGTTTATATTTTCCATTAGCTGAAGTTGTTCCCTAGTTTAGCATTAATTATCACAGCCATGTAGCAAATATCCAAATTTATTGTTGTTCATCTGTTTTTTTAGCTACTGTAAATCTCAAAGTTGCAAATAGCTATATCTTATTATTCAAATTTAGAAAAATCAGTTTCCTCCTGTTTCTGAGTATCCAGACCCATGGCTCCAAAGTCAGTCTTCTATAGGTTGACTAGACTAGGAATTAGATTACATATTTAATACAATTCATTTTAGTAATTTATGAATTACATGGAAAAATGTGGTAAATAAATTTACTACCCAAGGTTAAAATCTTTCCTTCATTCTATTTGTATGTAAATTTCGGTCCTGTAAGTTTTGCTCTAATAACATCAGCTGAAATAAACTAAATTTTATTACTTTCTTAGGATACTGTTATATTATCACGATGCAAAGAAATTAATCTTTGCTCTTATGAGACAACATTGTCTTTGTTTGGTGTGTAAGTGCAAATGCTCTTAATTTATTCTGTGTTGAATGAGCTCAGCTTACATACAAGTCATGTATACCAAATCTAAGTGTTTTCTGCCTGTGGCTTATTTTAAGGTCTTAAATGTTTCTCTAATCTGTTCTTTGAAAACTGTAAAAGATTGCATAGTAAAATTCGATCACTATTCCATAGATGGCTCTGTTAGTGACTTGCCACATGAAATTTCACTCTCAGGAGTTACCCACATTCCTAACTCCTGACAGCAATAGAGCAATCCTTCAGCAAATGTTTGACTATGAAACACTCTTTTAGGCATTAGAGACACGTTGATGAGCAGAACGAATACAATTCCTGCTCTCAAGAAGCTACATCCTATCAAGGTAATTATGAATCAATCTCATTTAGGTTAGAAGTTCATCCCAGCTATTAAGAGCAGAGTAACCTTAGGCTGATTACTTATTAGTTCTGACCTTCAGCCTCTCTTGATTTTAATATATAACTTATATGGCTATTGTGAAGATTAAATATGATGTACATAGATCGCTTAGCACTAAAATATAATTAAGCCTTGATAAGTTTTTAATATCCATATTTCTTTATTTTACCCAGATGGTAACCACAAGCTTTCTGAATCAGCAGAAGGTTGATTATTTACTTACTGGTGATCTTAGCACTGGTTTCACATGTTCCCATCCCCCGGAAGTCAACATGGTGAGAGCAGATCTTGAGTGTGCAAAAGCAGAATTTGCATACAGGAGAACAGCCCTGGAATTATGAGTCTCGGAGTTTATATAGGAGCTAAACAACTGCTCCTCTTCCCTCCTAAGAGGGTAGAGAAACTTTTGCTCTGAATGTAAATGAATTCTTTCTAGGAAGAAAAGGGGACCTGTACTTAAATGTTTACAACCCTTTGGAATGTATGGCTCCAGAGGAGATAAACGTGTATTTTCCAGAGATATTAACTGTCCCGAACTTTCAGATCTTTTGCCATTCTCATATCCTTTTAACCAGGTTGCCAGTAGTTTTCATAGGAAATCTCTGACTATGCAGAAACATAAACATATTCACGGTTTTTGACAATGTTTATAATCACTAATGAGTATTGCTGTTAACATTATTAGCAGCAGCTGTAGCATTTGGAATGTGGGTTCATGTCCCAGGAGAAACGGCTTTGGAGAAATTACCCATTTTTTGCAAAATAGTGACATTTATTCTCAAAATATTTTCCTTTTCTTTCACTACCTCAAGTATCCCATAGGGTTTCTAGACACAGGCTCCCTGAAACTTGTCTGTGACAATAAAACCATAATACATTAGTGTAAATTAGTTCATAGTATCTATTACCAGTGGATATTCTGCGCAGTACTAGTCCAAAAATGGTTCTTGAAAAAAAGATTCTGAGTCAAATAAGTGTGGAAATGGCTGTGGCATATATCCTCCCTAACCAGACACTATGCTACATGTTTCAACAAGTTTTGCAAAAATGTTATTTATTTTTTTTTAAAGTACAAGAAACAAAACTTAAAGGACTGAATCCATAGCAATGGAGCCTCAGATGTTGAGATAGTTTCAGAGAACATATAAATTTGACTGGAGGGCCTTTTTAATATACCTCAAAAATCATGTGACATAGGAAAATGCCAATTCAACACAAATATATATCTATACCTTTAAATCTATGTGTATAAATATAAAGATATATAGTATAAAAATATATGACAACAAAGTTATATATCTCACCTATTATGTGTCAGATAGTATATTGAATATTGAGGATACAAAAATGCCTTATGAGACCTGACTTTGCCATTGAATATATGATGTATCCATAAGATCTGTCTCAAATTGTTAATCAGATCTCCTATAAATACTGCATAGAGTCTCCGGATAATCCTATCTTAAGCTCTACTTATAGCATTTGTATTATAACACATTATAGATTGTGTTAATAAATCTCTTCGGTTAGAAGGAATATCTGATTTCTGGCAAATCCATTTGATTTACCTTCTCAAATATCCTAATCTATTTCAGTAAATCTATAAGTTTATCATCTTCTTGATTTATTTTATCTTTAAAGAAGCGATGACCCCTTTTCCCTATTTTTTTTTTTTCCTATTGTAGCAGAATCTATCATGACAGGGGACAAACAGGGAAAGATGTGATGAACCCAACTGCTGTCTGAGAAGAGAGGTCAGGCAAAGACCACATACCCAGAACTCAGGACTATGTAACTTTTTTCCTGCCCATGAATGTTGCTAAAATGACAAAGATATAATGGCCACATATTACTATAATTATAATCTCCATTGTTACAATGATATATGACCTCCAGATGTCTACTAGTCCTAGGGGAGTCCTTCTTTAAATCTGTATATTAAGATAAGCATGCCAACTCATCAGAACACTTGACAATACCTACTTTAGATTACCATCCTATGAATTTCAATAGAAATGATACTGGCTCAGATCTGTTAAAGCCTATTTATTCTGAAATCTAATTTTACTTTAAAGCAATAATGGAGCAGTATGAATACCCGATGCTCTGAGAACTATCCCTGGGTTGATCATAAGTGGTCTTAAAGATATTTCTGCCACCCTTTAAAGAGATATATTATCTTGATATTTCAAAATAACAAGAAAAAATCCAGAATTACAAGGGAAATAGATTAGAAAATGCAATTTATGAAATAAAAATAGTGCAACCCTAATTAAAAATCTCTTTTAATTTAAACTTATCTAGAAAGGTATTAGTGGTGCCAATACGACACAGTCTTGAATTACAACAACAATAACAAACCTTATGGTTAACTCTATTAGGTAATTTTAAGTTCTCCACATCATGGCTTCCTGTAATTTGAGTGGTAATTTTATTCAAATGTGGGCTAGGTATTGGACTACCTGGTCCTTGTCCTGTTCCAATACCAGTTAGCCATGTGACCCTAGGTAAGGTCCTGAGCTCTGAAGAATGGGTTTTGATTTAATAGAAGGTTTCACTAGCTCAGGAGTTCTTACTCTGATAAAGGCAAAAGAAATCCTTGAACTCACTAAAATTGTATGCAAACTGTATTAATATGCATATGTGTGTTATTGTTTTTTCAGAGAGCAAGTCCCCAGATTATATCAGATTCTCTTCTCCCCCCAAAAGGTTAATAACCACTGAACCAGGTGACCTCTAACATTTCCTTTTAGTAGAAAACACTGTAGGGTTCTATGACTTTTACAGTTTACATTTTAGTCATATTTTCTCATGGGACAGCATGTGTTTGGAATGAATTGAATCTCTTAAAACAAATGATCCATTTGAAGCCCAGAGTTGTCATATTTTTAGGGGGCAGCAGTATTTTGTACTGCTCCAGGAGTCTGGAAAAGTGAACGCATGGCCACAAACCCTTTACTCTTTTCCATTTTACTTATTTCACTACAGGCATACACATATTCAAACATAGGCCAGTGTTTTAGTATTTGTGTATAAGAGAGGCCATCTCTCAGCATAATTCTACTTTTTCATGGTAATTATATGAGATATAAAGATGGAGATTCGTGTGTTTGCATATCTAACACAATTTCACATGCTTCAGTTTTTTAAGAGTGCTTTACTTAAGCATGATAAACAGCAGATAGTCCATAAATCCACAAATTTAAACCTGAGAAAAAAATATTTCATAACGTTTTTCAGACCCACAAGAGAAGGCTCTGACCCATAAGAGGAATCTCCATGATACCTCAGTATAAGCTGAGTCTACTCCAAGCACAGAATAAGGCCCAGGACCTTTGAAATTAGATCCATCCTTAGATTTCCATTCTGCCCCATGGACTTCAAAGAATTCTCTGGATGGGTTTGCAGGGGATTGGAGATAGCAGAGAGAGCAGAGAAAGAAGTGAAATCTCCTGGGTTCCAGCATGTATGTCAGGGTATGTATAAGACAGGGAAGAAGAGAATTTGCTTTTATATGATTTCTATAGTAAAAGAAAAATTATCTTGAGTATACTTGGTTTATTTCTCTGTAAGTCCTTTTCATCCACTGGGAAGACTATCATTCCTCTCCCAGCTGCTTCTAATTTTTCAATCTTCTTTCTCTGGGTGCAGATCTATTGCTCAGGGTGCTTTGGTCTAAATCCATTTGAATAGCTGTCCCTGTGTCCTTGCCCTGAACACAGGATACACACAGGCATCCTGTTCCTCTGTGCTCTATGGTCCTTTCCTCACCAATTTCTTCTCAACTTCATTTTCTAACAAAAACTGATTTTACTTAGCTTCTCCGATGCCCTCTCACATGGAAAGCTGTGAATTGTCATGGAATAAATAGGAATTTTGAAGTATTTTTTTTATCCTTTTGGGGAGGCTACAGGTTAACGACAAGGATGGCTGTGGTGGAAGTAAGCTTTGCAAAGCCCAGCTCAGTGCTCATCAGAATGACTTGCTCTCTGCCCTGTCATGATAAATTGTTATGGTTTCATGGCCTTCTCTTGGGTTAAAGTCTACAAAAACAAAGGAAAACAGCTTGGAAAACAGACTTTGTGTGTCTCGCCCCAGTGCTGAACTCCAGAGAGGTGGCACAGACCAGTGCATCTGTTTCAAAATGGAGATAAAAAAGCAAGACCAGGGTTTCAAGAAAGCTGCACTACAGAAGATTGAGTGCTTAAAGCATTCTGACCAAGTTGTTTTCTATTAAAGGTAACTTTTGATACCATTCATCTTTACCTTCCTCTGTCTCCTTGGGGCCTCTATTTCTACATCTGCAATCTTTGTCCTGGTGTAGCAGTGACAGTGATTTATCAAGATATTAGATCTTGTTTATCTTTTTTGCCATACCTTGTTTTTCAAACATTACATCTCTGAAATGTTCAATTTAATCTGCCTCTCTCAATAAGGTTTATGGTATTCTGAAACCATAAAATATTAAATCAGTTATTATTATGTAGTGTTAGAATTCATACAAAACATTATTTTACTCAGAAATGTTGAGACAACCTCTCTAACCTCAAAGTGGATATTTGTTCTCAGTAAATCTTTCCATTTGGATATTTTTTTCCTCCCATAGTTGATTATATACCATAGCTCTTCCAATTTAGTTATATTATTTGTTATACAATAAATTTTACTTGCTGACACATAACTATTTTCTACTTATTTAACTCACTAGTGATATTTTCTACTAACATACTCATTGCTCAAATATTATTTTGATTTGCTCATTTTTCATATATTATTTTTAGCCTTATTACTATAAGAAAAGTTTCTTGCCTTTCCACTCTTTCTCATTATTTTAATTCAATAGCAATGAATTATTATTGGCTCTGTAAAAATTCTATTTGTTTATCCTAAATTGTCAACCAACGTTAATTAAAAGAATAAAATGAAACAATTTAGAAAGAGAAGAGAGAGTGAATGATAGCCAACTAATTTTAAAAGGATGCTGTAAAAATAAAAGTCTTGAGATAATTTTGAGACATAAAGGGCTGGGTGGGGAGAAAGAGTTCTCTATATATATTGTGAACAACAGAAAGGGTCAGGTAATCTTTAGAAACAGGTTAGTTTCATGTTTAGCTTCTAAGAATTAAAATTGTTTTGAAATGCCTGTTTTCTATGTTTCTGCTGTTATAAAATACTACTCCCATACACTGAGGAAGCCTTTTCTTTTCTTAGTCCTGAGAGCTGGTAAGCATATTCTTCCTTACATTTTGGGTCTTTTTCTTAGTGTTGATGTTAGGTTCGCTGTTTCTGGTAAATCAGTATAACATGTGTAAGGCAGTGGTTGATGTTTCCTGGAAGGTGATACTTTAATGACAGCTTTAAATTAATTATTTAAAAGACTTTTATCATCTGGAAATATCTGGAAAGTAGTTTTCTTTTTTGACTTTCTTATTTTGACCAAAGCTCGATTATTTTTGCAGTTCCCAACGTCAAAATCAGAAAAATTTGTTTAACTCATTATTGATTGAGCATCTGCTATGTCCCTGATGATACTATTCTAGGTGTTGAGTACTTTATTCACCGATGAACAAAGCAGACAAAAATCTCTACACTTGTGGCTCTTACATTCTACAGAAAAGAGATAGTGGATAACAAGTCATTATTTTATGGAAATTATAGTGATGTAATGCTAAATATTTACTGGGAAATTTACTATGAACAGAGACAATAGTAAATTATTTATACATATTACACACCCACATACACACACACACATACGCACACAGACACACACAACTGTTAGGTACATGCTGTCATTCTCATTTTACAGATAAAGAAACTGTGCTTAAAGAGATTTAAATAATTTTCCAGGGACAAAGGACAAGTGAGCATCCTGACCAGGGACTGAACCTTGAACATTCCAATTCAAAATTGTGAAACTGCAACTATAATCCTCCATTGCTTCTTGGTTCAAAGTTAACTGATTCCCTCATTTCTAAGTTCTACTGACACCTTGGGTTGACTCTCCTTTATTTTTACAGTTAGCATCTCAATATTAGCTTCATGGTTGTCTCTAATTACACATATTTTTAGCATCTCCTGCTTCTGAGCTGGCCTCCCCATTATAATGAGGGTAATTTCTTTAAGGTAGTGTACTTATGAGTTTTTTTCCAAATTTCAGCTGTTTTTCATTGTTTGAAAATTATATTTTAAAAACTTCATCTTGGCATTCAAAGATCTCTTCATTGTCACCCCCATCTATTTTTCCTATCTTATCTTCAACAATTACCCTAGTCAGAATTTTTACTCAATATTTATCATTCTCGGTCTTCCTAAACATATCATGAAAATCATAACTTTGAGTCTGGTTCACACAGGTAGAAATCTTTTATTTAAACCCTAGTTTAAATCCCGTCATTCCATAGAAAATTCTTTAATCATACTGGTTCATACCGACTTTTGAAGTCTCTTTTGTCTCAAAGTTCATCATGTAACTCATTTTATCTTATGACTTGTTTGGCAAGATATCATTTTAGATATAATAAGCTCCAAAATTTTATAAGCCAGACTTATGTATGACTCTAATGAATAAAAGACCAACCTGGATAACTTTTTGCTTATAATCCTAACTACTCTTCGAATTTCTTGGCCTCTGAATAGCTGCTGTCTTCCACTTATCCCTATACCTACTTTTTAATTTAAATATGTGTCAATTTATGTCTCTGCTTCACTCCTACCTTTCTTTGCCTTGGACCCAAGCACCTGATGTTCCTATTTCTCATCTCATCCCAAAGAGGATGTGCTCTGGCTGTTCAGATGGTGATGAGAAATAAGGAAAGAAAATAGAAAAGCCCTCATTGACTTATTCCTTATCCTGAATCTCTGCCATTTGTTCCCTGTTTCTAGTAGTAATCTCCAGCTCCATCATATTTATTTATTCTCCCTCTTTCTCCCGACACCAGGCTCAACTCAAATCTAACTATGTCATACTTACCAGTACTCTACTTATTTTTTTCTTGTCACTTAAGGGTATAGTTAAATTTTATCTTTAAAGTTTACATATGACCTTATTTATAACTACCATGTATGAGAGAGAGAGAGGGAGAGAGAGAGAGAGAGAAAGAAAGAAAGAGAGAGAGAGGAAGAAAGAGAGAGAGAGAAATTTGTTTTTGGTATTCATTGATGTGGAAAGATAGGAAGGTGATAACATTTACTAAGTACTAAACATCTGTTAAACAACTTTCTAAAGATTTTAAAAGTATTGACTCAATCATTACAATAATCCAAAGAAGTAAATGTTATTATTTCTATTTTTTAGATGCAGAAACTAAGGCACACAGGTATTAAGATTTATCCCAAATTATACAGATATTAAGCAACAGGATAAAAACTCAGACATTCCACCACCAAAGCCAGTTCTCTGATCCTCTGTACTGTGGCTCTCTATGCTACAACCACCAACAGAAAGGGAAGAAGCCAGGAAGAAGTCCATCCCTGAAACAATATGAGGAAAAAAAAAATGATGTGTCTAGGTAGTTGGCTAGGATAAGCAGCATTCCCAGGTATTTATACAGCTTCTCATCATTTGATCCTCTGAGGGACCCATCTCTTATCCTCATAGTCTACTGGAGTCCTCACCTCAGGCCATAGGAGTCACTTTTATGTCTGGGAAAACACAGTCCACTTCTGTTTAAAAAAAAATGTTCCTGGTGTTTTCCGTGATGAGTTAAGTTTCTGGTACTCTTTGTGTAGACACTTTATTTTAGGCAACTCATGGACCAAAGAAGCTTTTTTGTTATGTTACAAGAAATCAACAACAACAAAAAATGCTCTCTGCATTTCAAATAAGCTTTTGAAAAATGAAGCTAGCGATGCTTTTGTTTATTCCTTCCCCTTACACAACTCTAAACACAGCTGACCTTCAGCAAGGTAAACCTTGCCAGGTCTTTACAGAATTTGATTGAGAGATGTCTCTTTCTCAATTTAGCTGACTGCCCTCTGCCCCTCTAACTTGACAAACATTTCAGACTGATGTCATTGGTTACTAGAGGGTCAAGTAAGAGTCTGCCCTCACCTTTACTGAAGAAAGGTAAACAATAAATATGTATATGTGAGATTCTGAATTCTCTCTCAAGCTGCTGCACAGAAAACACTCTTTATTGCTGAGATCCCACTCAAGTCAGTCCATTCTAGCCTCTTTTCCTTTGGCTATACCATGTCCAAGACTGCCTGAGCTGGCAGGAAGAGAAAAAGAAGAACAAGTAAAACCCAGTCCTCCCTCAGAGCAATTATAATTGTTGACCTCTTCATTTTAGGATATAAAAGTATAAATTCAATTAAAATATTTTTATGGTTTTTTTCTCAAGTAGTTAACAAGCAATTGACTTGTTATCTAATAAGTTGTTGTAATAAGAAAATAAAAAAGATGTGACAAAGGACCTTAGAGTAAAAAATAATGTAGCCACTCCTATTTCCCAGAGAGAAAAAATAATTTTATTCACAGATATTTAGAGCTATATAAAATTATTACTTTTTATATATAACTGTGACAATTTAAAAACATCAAATTATCTTTTTTTGGAATTTTTATAAGAAAAATAATGATATAAATACAGTTCTATTCCTGAACAAATGCCCTTCTTTAACAGAGTAATAGATTATATTAATGTTACTTTTGTAAAGAGAGATGGACATGACAAATGGACAGTACAAATTTTCCCAATGAACAACTCCCCCCAAAATCATATATATTGTCATTTTTTACATTCATTGCTGTCTATGATTTTTATTTAAAGTAATCACACCAATATTATAGTGAAAGAATTGCAGAAAAATCCTTTTACAACAAATTAGACAGCTTAAACTTTAATATATGAAGAGTTTGTGCACATCCAACTTCTTTGTTTCACACAGTCTAACACGAATTTGTGTGGTGTGTTCAGAGATCTGGAGAAATTTAAATCTGGGATTTACCTCAACTTTATATTGACACTCTATATAGTCTGCCTTAATGGGACAGGAGGAATTTGTGAGTTAGAAGTCCCTAACTGCCCCACTTGCTTTGGTCTATGAGAAAAGAAGTACCTGACATTCTCATCTTTTCTCCTTAGATCTCAATGAATCAAACAGCTCAAGGAAACATTTTGGAATCAGCTTAAAATATAAATTATTTGGAAAAAAAGTGAAGTTATTGAACTGCTTCAGTTTTTCTAATGCTATACGGCAACCAAAAGCAAAAATCAAAAGCAAAAATCATTTGGCAGGGTTCACAGACTAATTTATGTTCAAGATTTATTGCCCTATTTCGATTCAAAGAGGACATCCAAGCAGGCTGAACTCCAGAGACCAGCCAGGTGCTAGGGAGGCTCGTGTCCTTTTACTTGACCGACTATGTCATCAGTAAACATAAGAAACAATTGAATATGGATAACTTGCTTTATGAATCAAAATTTTCCTTTCATCTATCTCTCTGAGTTCCAGATTTGAAACTTTTGAGGGTACTCTGTGCTTTGGATCTGTGGCCCCTACCTAGGTTGGTGATTAAAACAGAACAAAATAAATGTTTCCTTCATGTTTAAACTACAAATTATTATTAAAGAAGAAAAAATAAAGAATTGTTCAAATCTACACATAAATTTATTTTACCATTAGCAGTCTTTTATTTATGTTAATTGGCTTAAACTGTATGAGGGGAGTGTAATATAGTGGAAAGAATATAGACTTTGGAATCTAACATTTTGTGGGGTCTTTCCCTTAGTGGCTATATAATCTGGAATGAGGTGCTTAATCATTCCAATCCTTATCTAAATCACTAAAAAGAGTATAGTAACACATTACTCTTCATTAGACTGCAAAGGTTCACTGGCTTGAGACACTCAAGATGACACTGCTTTTTAGATATTCGTGAATAGCTGTTGGCTTTACTCTGAAAAATGAATGCCCCTGGAATAAAGTCAATTCAGCAGTTTTTTTCTAGACAAATACATGGGTATGTAGAAGGCAGGCAATTACATCGACAAAGTGCAGTTTATTTATTATCAGATTTCATGGATTCATTGCAGAATTAGTCTCCTCGTGTGGATTTACTGCCACTTTGAAGGCCATGCGGTACCAAGGTCCTAGGAAGCAGCTTTCACACTCCCTGCTTTCAATTTCCTTGCCATTGATTTAGTCTGTGTCATTTTGAAATTCCTTTATTGCTTAAATGAGGCTTCTTCTCTTTAGTTTTGTGATAATAATACAAAAATAATGTGGACATTGTGGAGTTTAAAATTGATAATGTATGTGCTGTGCCTGTTTCTGTGCTGGTTCTCCCTTTCCTCTCCTGATATTTGATGGCCAGGACAAAACTGTGTACGGGATGAAAGTCTTTGTGCAGTAATCTCATTGTGGCTACAACCAGCACATTTGGGTGGGCTTCTGAGAGGTGTGCTTCTGAGCAGTGCACTCATCAGACATTCTGAGCCCTACAACTGAGTGGTTTCATGCAAAAATACTCTGCTCACATATGACTAGAATGCCTAATAAAACCCACAGGGTTTAAGAAGTTGGTCAGTCTTATACCTACTTTTAAGTATAAGAATTGGGGGCAGGGCAAGTGCCTCAATCATCTCAAACTTCCTACCCAAGACATAAACATTGTCCACAGAACATATTTTATAGTTTATTGTATTTATAATATATTTCTAGTAATTTGGGTTTCTAGTAATTCAGCTCAGAAAAAGGCTGGCATTAATGCCAAAGATAAAAGAATAAAACATGATTTTGTAAAGACAAAATTTTCTCCAGCCTTTCTCACTCCTAACTCAGGAAGAATCAATTCCTCCATCCTACACAGTCCATCTAAGTTTATAGAAGAAATGTCTGGCTCAGTATACTGATTACATTGCTTTTATTTCATGACGGCTACCTGCCTATGTATTGATAGCCACTTGATGCCAGGGTCTCCTTCACATATGAATACCCAAGGTCTAGTATATAAAAACTTTTTAAAACAAAATAAATGTATGGGTGGTCAAGGAACTGCTGGATCCCACTGCCTTGTTCAGTGTGTAGGCCTGTTAACTGAGGAGAAGTCAGGAATTAGTTTCAGTCTATCTCCTGGCCTTCTCCGATTTCTTCTGCTTTCCTCTCTCCTCTCACATTCAACATGAAGACTTGCTCATAACCAACATCCTCTTCAAGTTTCTTTTTCAATCACTTTACCTTTTCCCATGAGTAAATCTCAGATCTTTCAAGAGTAGAATTTATACCCAAGGTTTCTTTTGTTTGAGTAGCAACTCAGACATATTAGTTTACTGGTGAAGTAAACATACCTTACAAAACAAGTGAGTTTTTGTTTGTTTGAGGCAAAAAGCCTAAAGCTAGAATGAATAAAGAATATTTTCTGGTCAGTCCAGCTTGAATCCAGCTCTTTAGGAAAAAAAAAAAAATCCAGCATCCTCCACCTGTCCCACAGGAGTTTAATTTCATAAGGAAAAAGACATATTTATGCTTTATATAAAAAGAAAGAAATGTTTATATGTTATTTCAACTTTGGTTTATAATAATATAAATAAGTTATGACAAATGTCTAGTTTAAGAACTCTATAAGCCAAAAAAGAGAACATTGAAAAATGAAATTGGCATTTCCTCATGCATTCATTCATTACATAACTATTTACCAAATAAGAACTGTTTTAGGCACTGGGGATATGTCATCATTTTTCCAATTATTGATATTCCTGAGGTATGTGATTGTTATTGCAAATTATCTTTCACATAATAATTTTATAGTGTAGTGATGCCACCATTTTCTCCAAGCTATTTTGGAGTTATCTCTTTGTACATACATCCAAGAGATAACTATATGCTCACAGCACCTTCTTCATCTATCACTTAATTTTTATTCCCATGGCTATGTATGACTCTAGTGCAAGTTCAGAAAAAAAGTTAGTAACTTCCTCTACTGATTCCCTTATATTCAGATTCTTTGCAACTATGATAAAATTACCAGTATTGTTATTCCACAATAAACCAGACAGACTCTATGTCTAGGTTCTATGTCATGTAAGATTAATAAGACAATTTCTGTTTACAGACTTTATAATTGAGATACGGAAAATAACTATTTATGCCCAAATAACTATAATTAAAGGTTTGATTTCCAAGAATCCTAAGAGAAAAAGAAAAATGTATGTCATAGTTCTTAAAAATAATTGTAATGTTGTTTCATTCAAAAACTTCCAGGGCTTTTCATAGTGATGCAGGCACATCTCCCTGAGTGGGAACTCAAGCCCTAAGCTTGCCCAGAGAGGGGATCTTTGACTCAGCACAGCAAAGAATTCAAGCGCAAGCAGAATTAGCAACAAAAGGAAAGCTTATTAGAGAAGGAATAGTGCTCCACAGAGACGTGGTCTCCTCTCAAAGCCAGAGTTTGAGGACCTTGGCATTTGAAGAACTGGGGTTTATATCTGATTCTTAGTTTTGTGAAATGTACAGCTTAGAGTCTTTGTTTTCCTGTTTTTCTGTCATGGTATGAGTATGCAGCGTTTAAGGCATGGGTAAATAGTGTAACCTCAGCAGCTATCTTCCTTTGTTTTCTAGGTTTCCGGAGGTCGGGCTATAAGGAGTAAGGAATGAAATGAGTGGTTGGGTTTATTTTTGTGGAGTACAGCTTAAAGACACTGTTTTCCTGTTTTTCTTTTATGGTGTGAGTAAATGTTAATGGTATGGGTTCAGAGTTGTTAGTGATCTCTGTTGGACTCTTCCTTCGTTCTTAGGCTCATTACAGCCTGGCCTTATGGCTGACCAGTCAGGTTCCTGTGTCTAGCAGCACATGGCAGGTTCTGAATACCTCCTGGTTTAATATTTAGTCAATTTGTGTAGTTCTCATGCCTCTTCCCTATATTAACAGGAAGAATTTATAACTGCTTGGCTGACATTAAATTCCTTTCTAGCATTTTCCTCATTTACCATTCCAATCTTATCACTCTCTAATCTCCTAGATTAAATATAGGCTCTAGTAAAAGCAGTCTTTTATTGAATCCGAAGTACATTTTGTTCTTGTCTGCCTTCATGCTTCACCCCTTTCTACTGTTACTCTGAAAAGCCCTGTAAAAATTTTACTTCTTTTACTAATTCTGTTTGCCTCAGATAAATCCTAGTAGAGCATATATATTTTTTTATTTTTACTATAGAGTAATTACTTTCTGATTTCTATGATAGTTATATGCTGTCTGTCTGTCTGTCTCTCTGTCTCTCTCTGTCTCTGTCTCTCTCTCTCTCTCTCTCTCTCTCTCTCTCTCTCTCTCTCTCTCTCTCTCTCTCTCACACACACACACACACACACACACACACACACACACACAATCTCCCTTCATCCATTAGTATTTAGCAAAGTGCTTTGTAAAGAACAGGTACTTAATAACTATTTAATTTCTTGATTGACAAGTTTTTCTTGATCAGTTTTTCTGGATCTGCCTTGTAAACTCCTTTTTAAAATAATATTGCTCATTTTTCTAAAACCTGTTGCCTACAGGTTTTAATCTCAAGTTGAATATGAAGGAAACCTTTAGACTCCATCACATTTTACATTTCTATTTCCTTAGAATGTCTTCAATGAATGTTTTATTCTCTTTTTTTTTCCCTTTAAATGACAGGAGTTTATACTTCACATTTTCATTTGCATTCAGGAGCCATTCTTTCTGACTCTATTGGCACTTACTGAAAGGATTTGCCTTCATTGAAAAAAGGCTGCATGGAATCTATTCTCCAAGTTAAAATGCCAACTGTTCCTTTCATTTAAAGTCTGTTTTCATTGTAACCTTAATTCCTTTAATATATAAAACCAATATATGTAACATCAGTTTAAACTACAACATTTGCGTTACAATCTATATGGTAAAGATTTGCTTGTTTTTATTGACGTTTCAGCTAATTGATTATATACTTTCCTACAAATGATTGTGTTATTTTTACTTAATTATAACCATTCAATTTCCCACTGCTAAATTCTCCATCACAATATAAAGACTCATTCAACTATGTAGTTTTTCTGTTAATCATTTGTGTGTGTATGTGTGTGTTTAATATAGTTCACATACAGAAAAGTTCACAAAGCAAAAATGCATAGTTCAACAGGTTACCACAAAGTGAACAGTTGTGTTAGAACTGTAGGTCAAAAAGGAGAATATTATAAGCATCAGAGAAACTCTCTTTCTTCCCCTTTCCAATCACTGCTCATTTTCTTCCTCAACAAAGGTAACCACCGTATTTCATTTTCTTGTTTTCCTTCATACTTTTATCTCCCAAACATATATCACTACATGATATAGTTTAAATGAAATCATGTAATCTGTGATCTTGATCTTTTGTAGCAAGCTTCTTTTGCTCTCAACATTATGATTGAGAGAACCATTCATTTTCTTGAGTGTAATGTTGCTCCTTCATACACTATAATCTTCTATAATATTCTCTTAATAAACATAGCATGATATATTAATTCATTGCACAACCTGAACATTTTAGGACATCTTAGCTGTTTTCTGTTTTTAGCTTACAAATAATACTGTTATGAAAATTTTTATCATTCTCATTTAGGCATACCATTTACTTAGACATAGAATTGCTGGATTGTAAACCACACATTATGTTCAGCTTTGGCAGATAGTGCCAATTTTATAAAATGTTCGTACTGATTTACGTAGTCCCATCAACAGTGTAGAAAGCTGCACTTGTTCCAGATCATTCTCTACATTTGTTGTCATTTTTTTCATTTTTACTATTTCTGGTATGGGATATGTGCATGATGGTATCTCATTGAACTTTTAGTATGCTTTTCTCTGGTGATAAATAAAATTGAGCATCTGTTTATATGTTCATTGGCTGGATATTTCCTGTTAAATGATTGAGTCTTTTGCCTCTTCCATTTGGTTGTCTGTCTTTTCCTAGACACAGGTCACTTATCAGTTGTCAGTTATATGAGGTTTGCCCTTTAAATCTCTTACTCTGACTAAAGTGTCTTAATTTGAATATGTCAAAGTTCCGTTTATTGACTTTTTTATGTTTCCTTTAAGAAGGAACATGCTGGTTTCATGAAAATATTCTCTTTATGATTCGTTCTTTTTATTTAGATCAGAACTATACATGAAATTTATTTCAATAGATAGCTCTGTGATAGGCATTAATTTTCAAAAATTTTCCCTTATGAATGAATGTCCAAGAAGCTCACCATCATTTATTTAAAAGCCCTTTCTCAACCTACTACTCTGTAGTGCCACCTAAATCATGCATAAACTGTTAATACATGTGAGGGTTTGTTTCTGATCCCCAACAGTTTTGTCTACTTGTCTATCCTTCTATCAATATCATACAGCATTAATTTCTGTAACTTTATTATATTTTGATATTCAGTAAAACAAATATTCACAACTTTTTATTCTTTTTGAAGAGTATCTTAGCTCTTCTTGCCACATGACTTTTCAATATAATTTTTAGAACTAGCTTTTCAATTTTTTAAAAAATTCTGTTGGAGATTTGGGATTGCAATAAATATATTAGGAAGATATCTTATAGCTTTAATATTATGACTTCTAATGCATAAGTACAGACTATCTTTCCGTTTATTTTAATTTGCTTCAATTTCTTTCAATTTTATAGTTTTTCTGAAAAGCGGCCTGACATATTTTTTATATTTATTGATGGTTATTTGATATATTTGATAGTATTTATAATGCTATTTTAAAAATTTATTTTCCTATTAGCTTTTTTAATACTTAAAAATGCAATTAACTTTTATATATTAGCCTCATATCCAGTAACTTTATTGAACTCTTCTAATAGGTATTTTACAAAATAGATTTTTTACATACACAATTTCATCTATAATACAGTTTCATTCTTATGTTCTAATCTTTATGCTTATTACCTTTTCTTTCCTTGCCTAACTAATTTGAAACACCAATATATTGAACAAAATTGATTATAATGGTGACCCTTGTGTTTTATTCCCAAACAAAAAAGAAACTTTTAGAATTTCCATGAAATATAATGCTTCTCAACTTTGTCAAATTAAAGAAAATTTAAACTTGGTGCTGAATGACTTTCTGGTCTAGAGAACTAGAGCATAGGATTTTACAAATTAAAAATAGAGTAGAGAAGATTCAGAATATGAATTAAGGCCATGATAGCAACGAAAACCTTGCCTGGGTGACAGGAGAAGTTTTGAGAGAATTTACATGTAAGAGGGTGACACTGAAAGAATTGTTTCTGCCTCCTACCAGAGTTGAATGAGAGGGCAGAGATGGCAAAGGTGATAAAAGTGCTGTCTGCAGATCACAGGATAAAAAGAATTCTGCCTTGCTTCTCTGGGAATTTCCACAGTACTTTGAATCCATGGCATCACTTCAAGTGTACAGGAGAGCTCCCACACAGAGATGTCGTGGAATAAATTCTTTTCTCCAACTGGGGCTCCCTAGGTTCAGGGTGAAAAGAGACTCAGTGAAGGAGTTAAGCTCTTTGAATGTCATAAGGGTAGTGGCTGAGAACTGTGTCAGCATTTTTCCAAGATGATGATAGCAGCATGGAGTTAGAAGACCTAAAACAGAGTCAAAGGGACAGACCACTGAACGCCAGAGCTGCACATAAGGGATTGTGGAGCTACAGGCTAACAGAACCAGCAAGAGCTAAGCGGTTGTGCTGTTTGAAGGCAATCACCTTAACTACCTGAGAAAAGATAATGACTACATTAGTAAAAGGAAGACAAGAAGAAATAAGACATCGCCATGGCAGCTCACAGACAGCCCTTGTGTCCTGTTTCCCTCCTCAAGATGTTACATAGACTTCTACTTTGAGCCCAAATGCTGTCATGAGGTAAGGTGGAGGAGAGGTTTGGAAGAATATTTAGAAGCTCAACCTAGAAAAAAAGCAATACTAATGGAGGACAATATGAAGGAAAGAAACTTGATGTGTTTTCCCAGATAATCTGGACAAGTGAAGCAAATTTACAATGCACCTGTTAATCTTTTGTGAGATGTCATCTACCCTTATTAAAACATACTATAATTAAAGTTTTGAGGTATTCATCATTGTTTCTGTTGAGAGGAGGTTGTTGTGGATTTGTTGTTGCAGTTGTTAAATTTCTCATAGTTTCATTTATGAGAACCCTTGGGAAAGATCTCTGTATGGACTTAAAGAACAACTTCTGAAAAATATTCCCCCTCCTTATTTCTATCCTGACATTTTCAATTCTGTAATTGACTAAATTTTCTTTTCGTATTTGCCACTGGAAAACTTAGAACTAATTTTGTGACCCATCTGTATCAAGGTATTAAAATTTTACAGTATTCATTTAAAAAAGTTTTTATTATGGAAACTAGATTCAAACATATAAAAAGGAGAGAGAATAAATCATGAACACCAATTTGCCTAAGACCCATATTAACAGTGATACCAGCAATAGCCACACTTGTTTCACCTATAATTTACCCACCTCCTATGTCACTGGACTACTTTGAAGCAATTCCCATATATCATATCATTTCATCTACATTTATTTTATTTATTTACATTTCTGAAGAATAAAAATATAACCACTTGCACTGGAGATCAATAAAGTTGTAAGACAATATGTCTCAATTCTAAAGTGAAGAACAAACTCCATTGTCCATAAAACCATTAAAAATTATATCTAGACATGTGAAGTAACCTAAATAAAATTCAATCTAGAAAATGGCATTAAAATCTAAAATGACCCCTTTAGGGGTATAGAGATTCAAGGTTGTTTTCATTTATGGCAGAGTAGTCAGAGGAAGAAGAAAAACCCTACTACAAAGGGGATGTAAAGAAATCAGCTTATGACAACTAAATTTTTAAAGGCTGAGTAGGATCTGGCTTTATAGTTGATAATTCCTGGAAGCCCCACCCAAAAAGAGTCAACTCTTTCCCATGTTTCTTCATCAAATGCTGGTGCAGAAGATTGAGGTAGGGTAGGAGAGCTGAGAGAAGCATCTGGAGCATGCGCGAGAAGTCACAACAGTGGTGGGAGAAGCAGCAGGGCTGAGAGGGTCCCCACTGAACCATCCTGGGCCTGCTAAAGACTAAGGGCAGAGAAGGAGCTAAGAAAATCCCATCAGGAATTATGTCTGCTATATTCAGTGACTGAGATAGGGAAAGAAGGGCTGAGAGACATCCCCCTTCACATACACACTCTGACTTTGCTAAAGGCTAAGGGCAGAGCAAAAGAACTGAGAAAAATTCCCAAGATAATCAGATTTCAAGTCCTGCTAACTGAAAGGTTCTGATCCTGCCCACCAACCATCTGAAGCCAATCGTGAACTGAATCTAATTAAAGCAACAGCAAAGCTAAACCCAGTTCAAAAACAGATGAGATTAGCTCAGCTACCACTACAATCCTCTCCACCCACACTGGAGTTTAACATAAGGCAAATGCCTGTACTTCAGTTCTTACTGATATTTTATACATCATATCTGGTATACAAGGAAACATTGTGAGGTACCATGAAAAAGCAATAGAAAGGTACCCTCATCAAAAGAGGATCTGTAGAACCAGACCTAAAATGACCCCATGTTGAAACTGTCAGAGAGGGACTTTAAAAATAATAAATATGTTAAAAGGAGTGGACAATATGTGTGAACAGACAGCCAGTTTTAGCAAAGATCAAAAGTATGTATGTTTTAAAAAGCCAGATGGAAATGCTCCAAATGAAAAACACAATATCAGAGGCAGAAAATGAAACATAGCCAAGAAAACTATTATCATGCTAAAACATTAATAATTTCTCAGTAGCATCAAATGCCCAGTCAACATTTACATATCTCAAATGTCTTATCAGATTTTTTTACAGGTTGTTGAAATAAATTTTATACATTGAAATTACTTGATTTGGCTTTTAAGGATCTTTAATAGTTTTTCCCTTTCCCCTTGGCAAATTATGAGATGAAAAAATGGGGTTCAATGTGTCCCACAATCTGGATTTTGCTAATTCTTCTCTATGCTATTATTTAACATGTCCCTCTGTCCTCTGAATTTCCTGTAAACTGACAGATCTAGATACTTGATCAGATCTGACATAAATTTTTTGAAGATAAGGTTTTATAGGTAGTGATATATATTTCAACTTTGATTCTTCTGTTTTTCTGGGAGTATATTTTGTATTTATTTGTTATTAGCTCACAATATATGTCCTAAGTAAACCTAATTAAAAACTTTCCTACTTAAGTCAGTTTCAGTTTGTGGGTTACATTTGTTTTTAAATTTTTATGTCAGATAATTTTTGGACTTTGGGGGATTTTTTCTTTCATTGAATTCGTAAGCTTACCAATTTTATTAAATAAACTTGTGGCTTTTCTTACTGTGCTGGTTCCTGTTTTTATTTTCTTTTTAGGTTACAGTTTCATTCCCTTTCAAGTTTTTCATTATAGTTTTATAGAGAAATGATCAGTCACGCTCACAGGTTATACCCTCTACTGAGCAAATGGTCCCCTTGGACTCATAAAGTGTTTACTAAAAAGACATCTGATGAAGTTCAGGAAGGGTGAAATTCTGCTGAGGACAGGGCAGGAGAGCTTGAGGACCTGCCAGTCTGTGGCTACTGCTTCCATCTGTGCAGTTACTGCTTCTGCTGCCAGCCTGAGGGTGGAGGCTTCCTCACTGTCAACAAGCCAGCTCCTTGCCTTGGAGATCTCTCACAGACAGGGACACACTTTAAGATGGCAGTGACACCAGTAAAATATACTCCTCTTTAGTCTCAGAGGAAAGAACCAGAAAATTATTTCAGCTGAGAAAAATTTTGATTTATTTGCATTCCCATTTCATTGAGTAGAAAAACACAAAACACCACATACATCAGGTAAATTTGTGATTGTAAATTTTGGTAAATAAAGATGCTCTGCTTACTCTTTATGTGCTCTTGAACACTAGAAACTATATACATTTAGATGAGATTACAAACTTCTATCCTTCTAAAATTAGCAGAGGAGAAAGAAAGGAGACAAAATAGTTACCCATATACAGTCAATCGCTGTTATTGATAAAGCCTCAGAATAATTCATTTGACCCAATTGTCTCAAATCTTGAATAAATTGACACTTGCTGACCATCTAGTCCACCTGGGCTTTGCAGCACCTTGATATCAGCAGCCCTGATTCAGTTTAGATGCAAATCCTCCTGTTCTGTGGGCCAGCAAACTTTTTAAATCATTTCTGACCTCAGATCCAACAGAGCTTTTTGGTTGTCACTTCTGCTTACTTAGAATAAAAACACTGACACGGGAAAATGAGAGGATAAAGGGATGCATACACACAAGGTAGGGAGCTGGGGCAAATGAAGTAGCATAAACATCAAGAACGTTGTATTTTTTAACAACTGAATCACTTTAACTGAAGTCCACATCTTTAACTAAGCACCCTAAAATCTTTGCTTTCCACTCAGTATATTCTAAGTACATTTAATTTTCACAAAGGAACACCTGATTCTATTCCTTTGATGGTGTATCAGAAGCTTTTCTTCCTCAGTGAATCAGTGTGCCTTTCCTTACCCACAGTGCTGCGTGGCCCAAAACATGGCTTTCTGCTACTGGAGTCTTGAAACTTTTCTTTGTTAACTTGAATTATTTTTGTAATTATCCCAATTCCCTCCCATAAAGATGTGCCATCTCTTGACCTATTTGCTTTGCCTGTGGGGATCCAAATCAAAAGAAAGCACTTTGACCACTTTGGATTTCTGCAACATTTTTTAAGTAAAGAAAATTGAATGAATATTATCATGTGTTTTAAAATATTTCAAAGAGCTATCATATCCTAAACTAAGTTTAACATATCTTTTCAACCTAACTTTTGTTTGTACTTTTATTCTTGCTTTAATGAAGTGATTCTGAGAAACTACTTCTGTAAATACGAGCCTCACATAAAGTTATCATTACAAAATGCTGGATAATAATTTGTTTTTAATGCTTATTGAAAAGTTCAGCTGCAAGTTAATTTTACTCCATTGGAAGAGCATTAAATTTTGTAAACATTTGTTTAAATGCATAAATATATATGGACTATAACCCCCATTTTAAAACTGGTTTGTTTTAAGATGTCATTAGAGGCTTTGGACATATTATTCAAGTCTTTATAGTTTAAATCTCATTGTCAAAGCACATACACATACTAAAATATTTTTATGCATGTATATCTAGCAAGAAACATAAACATGACAAACTATCAGTAAAACAGATTTTAAAAAAACATTTCTTGAAACATTATTGTGAGCTGTAAACCTTGTGTAAGAAAACCAGGATGTAAGATTATGTTTATGCTCCTTAAATTTATTCTCATTAATGGTTCCATTGTTTTTGTTTTTAACACAGACTTTAATGGCAGCCAACTTGCTTGATTGCCTTCATCATAAAATCTCAGATAGAGAAAAAGACCTAAGATATATTCAGTGTTTGTCAAACCTGAATGATCATCTGAATCACCTAGAATGCTTTTAAAAATATACAAACTACCCCACCCCCAGTAATTCTGATACTATAGGTAAGGATAAATAGCAAGAATCTGTCATTTTTCAAGTGTCCTTTCCTTTGATGATTCCAGTGATGAGTTGCATTTGGCAATTGTCTACTGTAGAATGAAATCCCCTCTATAACATCTTCTTGAAATTACTAACTCAACTGTAATTAAATACTTTTGGTAATAAAAAATGTTCTTTAAGCAATAACTTTCCTTTTTAATCTCTCTGTTGTGATAATTTTTCTTTACTGAATGAAATCTGTGTTGCTTCTACCTTCTGATCTCAGTTATTATTTGTGGCAAAAGTAAGTCTAATTCTTGCTTTATTGACAACAATTTGAATATTTGGAGATGTCTTCCCAAGTTTCCTCCAGGATAAACAATCCAAATTCAAGTATATTTTTATCTTCCAAGATTTTTTACCTCTTTCCTATTTGATAGTTCTCCACTGGAAACTTTCTCATCTGTCTGCCTGTTTTCAAATCTATTTCTCTGGGTAGCATGAAGAGAAATATGCTTGAAACATTACAGCTCTCTAAAGTTTCTAGTTATATTTGGTTAAAAATAGCCTTGTTAATTTATGATTCTTATTTTAACTCAAACTGTTCTGTTATTCTTCACACATTCTAATGCTAAATTATGTCTTGTTCATATAATTAATGTAATAATAGTTTTTGCATTAAAGTGGTAATAACTTATAGTGATAGATGGTTACTAGACTTATCATGGTAATTACTTCATAAAGTATATAAATATCAAATCACTATGTTGCACATCTAAAACTAATATAATATTTTAAATCAATAATACTTTTGTAAAAAAATAATATAAACTTACAATTAAATAACCATATTAAAAATAAAGAAGAAAAAGAAGCAAAATGAGACTTGAGTAATTCTGTTCCTACATCAATAAGTATCTATCTCTCAATCTTGTGGATCCTTGGCCTTAATTTTTTCTCCCTCTCTTTCTTTCTCTTGGCCTATTATTCTTACCTTCCCTCCTCCTTCCCACCCTCCCCACTTCTCTTCCTTCCTTCCTTTCTTCTTTCCTTCCTTCCTTCCTTCCTTCCTTCCTTCCTTCCTTCCTTCCTTCCTTCTTTCCTTCCTTCCTTTCTTCCTTCCTTTTTATTATCAGACTAGTGCATATGGGACCCAGCCATCCTTGTATAATTCTTATATGCTTGTATCACTCTTCTGCATTTGGCTTTGCTATGATTTCATATTTTTATTTTTAAATTATAGTTAGATTCCAAATTTTAAAAGCTACACAGGTCCCTATAGAATTTTTTTTTAGATTGAAAAGCCTAAAGAATTTTTCAAAAATGCACACAAATATTTTATGTTTTTCTAGTCATTTCTTATTGCTCCTTTTGCCTTTAAACTTTTCCTAAATACAGTTAAAAATCCAGGGTTATCAGAGAGCTTTCATGCGATCACATCTTTAGATATTTTTGTCTTTCATCTTTCATCAGGATTATTTTCAATTTCAGTTAAAAATTAACTTTTTGAGAGTTTTTCAGTCTGGCTAGGTTTTCATTTAAGGGTTTTTGAAAATTTCTCTTCAAATTATGAGATCAATCTTCCCCAATTGTAGGTCTCACAGCAGAACAGATTCCATTCTTCACTTTCACAAACTGAAAGCACATGATTTCTTTTCCTCATGATTTCTATGGAAATTCTTCAAAAACCAATTTCCTGTTGGGTATAATTAGGCACAGAGTTACTATAAGATCCTTGTTTACTTGATTAATTCTTATTGTCTCAATTCCTTTCCTTGTTATTTCTCTCAGTTTTTAAACTTTTGCTTCTTTTGTGTCTACTCTGGAGTCATTGGTTTTTGCTTGACAAATAAGAAACAATACAATCATTGAGTCCTTGGTGAAAACTATATTCCTCTCTGAGAAAATTGCACCTTTTTATTGGCTTCAGAAAGCATTTATAATAGTACCAGTCTCTTGACATTTTATTGCTATGGAAATTGTTTTCATTAGTATTCAATCAATATTGTTTCCAGTATATTTATATGATAGCACTCTAGCATAAAACTATTATTATTTAAAGTCTAGTTTTGTGGTAAAATATATTTGTCTTTGAAATGAGGAAAAATAGATTTTTAAGGGGAAATATATGTTGTCATTATGACATAAACTAAGAAAATACATGGTAATATTTTTATTTTCATAATAACAATGTCAATTAGATTTAAAAGGAGACTTATAAGTTAGAAATTTTCTTAAAACATTATTTTGAACAAATTCTGGTTCTGCTTTTTTTTTTTTGGCAAATCTGTGTCCAGAAGTGATGAGAGAAGTCAGAGTTTTAGAGGTAGAAGCTGTTAAAAAAATATACCCAGATCATTCCAACATCTCCTCCAATGGCACTGCCTGTCCATTTTACCAACCTCCTTTTGTTTGCAATGTGAGTCTAATCTTCTTGCTGGCATCAGTAGACAGTTTATAAGTAAATGAACAAAGCATATCACCAGCATTTACAAACTTTTCTTGGTCACAGAATCTTCAGTGAATAACGATGCTACAAGTAAAAGGTATTTACCTGTAACTCCTTCTATTTAAAGGTGATGTATGCCTTAGGTTTCCTTTACACTTTGTGCCCAATCCCAGAACCATGCCATTTAGAATAATGGGGAGTTTTGCTTTTTGAAAGTTAAATGAAAACAACTATCACTGAGTTATTTTTATATAGTTTCATTTTAGAATAAAAATGCTTGCATTTAGTTTATCCTATGTTATGTCTGATGATGAAAGAAGATGGAGATATACATTGTTTTTATTGCAAAATACATAAAATAATTTCACTGGTAGAAATATCTTCAAGGCCTCAAGAAATGCCTCAAGAAAATGACAAACCTAATAGTCTTAGGAAAGTGTTATAAAACAGAATAGCTAATGAAAGAACAGATTTGATGATAATGAAACCTTAATTTCAAAAAAAAAAAAATATGTCACAGAGTGTGGAAGAAGTATAGCAGTGAGGAAGTCAGGAACTTAATCCCTGGGAACCCAGCTGCCCATGTTTGTTTCTCTGCTCATTTTAGGAGGTGTTGAACGGGCTATTCTTAGTCATCTTTTTAATACCCAATTAGGTAGGCTAAAATCTGTGGTGAGGATTAAATGTGATAACATATTTAAAGAGTGTGGTATAGTAATTGGCACTTGGTAATCACTCAGGAAATGTTGGCTGTTATTATGAAACATGTTTTTAAACTTTGGGTCATGAGCCCAACTGAAGATGATAGGGGTTCTGAGAGAGTCACACAGACAAGAGTGGGTGTAAATGGTAGAAAAAGTGGGTGTGAAATAAACTCAGATTAGTTCACTGGTACATTGACTAACCCTTCTTGTTCACCATTTTACTTGGATGCCTCATTCCCCCTACCATTACATTTTTGGGCCACTCATCCTTCTTCCTCTAAACTCAGATATACATATCACACTCTGGGTCAGCACACAATTTGATTTAAAATCAATGAAGCAATAAAAGGGAAAAGATGTTACCTTCAATCTTTTCTGCATCCTTCACTCAATTCTATAGCTATTCCAGCTACTGCTATAGTTGTGTAATATGATTCAGGATAGGGAGGTTTGCAGATAAAAAAAAAAAATTAAGTTCTCTGGAAGTCAGCAAGTTAGCAGTACTGTTGGGATATTTTGGTTACTCTTCTGAAACACTTCCCCACACACTGACATGTTTTAACCTAAAAGTCTGCTGTTAGGCAACAAAATTTGAGGGATTTGAATCAAACATGGGATTCAGAGCCCTGGTGGCTAGGGAAAGGGACAGTCACAGCTTTGTGACCCATCATCCAGATGGGTAAGATGGTGGAGAGAAGAGGGAGAAAAATGTGACAAGATGTGACTATTTACCAGCCAAAGTCTATGCCATCCTCTGTCTCCTGAGCAATGTGATAGAATTTCTTATGGCTCTATTCTCACTAAATTCCTCACAACAATAACAACAAAATAATATGCAACTAATACTTATATTATTTCTCTCTTTCTTAATGACTATAGAACCTAGAGTCATCTAGATATAATTTAGAATGTCATCTTTTAAGTAGATCTTTTCTCACAGATGTTCCAATTTCTGTTAATAGGCATTAGATTACAGTGTATTAGTTACCTATTTCTATGTAACAATTTACCAGGAATTTGGTGACTTAATACAGTACACATGTATTATCTCACAGTTTATACGGGTTGGGAGTCCAGGCATCATTTAGCTACATCTTTCCCTTTGCATCTTACAAGGCTGCAGTCAGGTTTTCATTCAGAGCTAGATTCTCTCATCTGAGGCACATCTAGGAGGACATCTGCTTTCTACACACTGATTGTTGGCAACATCTTGTTCCTTGCAGCTGTAGGATTCCTGGCAGCTTATGTCTTCAAAGTCAAGAAAAGCAGAGAGAGTGGAGAAGCAGCCTGCTGGCAATAGGGTGCAATGTAATCCCGAGAATGACATGATATCACCTTAATGTCTCCTGTTGGTTAGAGTCAAGTCACAGGTTCCACCCACACTTAAGGGGAGGATTACATAAGGCATGAATACCCCTTGGCTCATGGAGGCCACCGTTAGGATCTATTGGCCACATCCATGTACCAGAGACCAAACACATTTCCATCTGATTTGTTTTCATTAAGGCTCCTATCAGGACCTTCAGAGCATATTAAAAATTTTGTCTCTTTATTACTATCTATCCTGATGAGGTTCAAAAGATTTTTTGTAGATATAGCTGTCTGATAGACTGGTGTTCTTCAATGTTAAATTTCTTAAGCTTAGAAGTTATTTTGTTGTTAGTTCATAAAAACTCTCAAGAAATAATAGTCATTTTTCTATATTTGCTCTTATTTTCTTTAATATTTATTTTCATACTTGTTATATTGTTGCTTTATATTTTAATAGTGCAAGGTATTACAGAATAAGTTCATATAATTGTTTTTAAAAACTCTCAAAGTTTCATAATCATTTATGAGAATGTAATTCCTTTATAATTTTTACCACCTTTATTTCCTTGAATGGGCTAGTGGCCCCATCTCTCATTTACTATTTCTTGCCTGAGATTTCTTAGTTGATATATTCTTCCTGGTTTGAAAATTAAATGATGCTTTTTTATATTTTTGATGCAGAGTATGATGAAAATGATTTATTTATTTTTTTTGTCTGGATCACCAATAATACTATGCATTCTCTGTTTTGCTTCAGTTCTGGCAACCTAAACTAGAAAAAAATGCTTTCATATATTTCTTCTTTTACCTACCAAATCAATCACTGTGTAGTGCAAAACACATCATACTGTGGTTCTTTTGAAGTCTTAGAAGTAAGTTTAACTCCATTTGGTTTTGACAGTTCACAAGAAAGGCAAATGGTTCTTCCTAAGTTCAGAAAAAGAATAAACTTCAAAATAGAAGCTCAGGTAAATTTTAAAATAACAAACAAACATATGTAAGCTTAAAACTATATGTAACCTTTGAACATCATACCTAACCTTTGAAAATAATCATCATTGAATGCAAATTTATTATTTCAATTCTGGCCAAGTCAGAGTTTCTGACTACTTAGAATCAGAGGAAATTCTGTGTCTCTGAAATGAGTTTTACCCTGTGTTACCTTAGAGTATATACTTATATTTCATGTATTCCAGAAACTTTCACAAAGGAATATAGAGGATACTAAATAAGTTTTACTGAATACATTAGTGACAGACTTAATGAATGAGTAAGTATTCTGATTTCTGAATACTGATTTAATTTTTATAGGTATCTGACTACAGATTTTTAATATGTAGGCAAGAGGGATTCTTTATCAGTTAGTCTTGTGTGAATTTCATCAAATTTGGCTTTTAGGGATTGTAACTAATCATAGTGAAGAGCAAGATGCCATTGAGGAGACACTAGAAATAGCCAAACAGGCATTGCCTTAGGAATATTCATGGATTTTTTTCCCAGAGTAAGAATTTCAGGAAAGTAATCTCAACAAGAATTGAGCTCACAGACTGAGAACTTTTGTCCCTGAAAATTAATTATTTTGCAGTCTATGACTTAGTACTTTTGGTTTGTATCAAGTACGCCTTATACTATCATAACAGAGAGTATTAAGTAGTAGAATGCATTCTACATTTGGAGGAAAAATGATTAGCTTTCAATTCTAATTTTGCCCCTAGGGTGGAGCTTTCCCTTATACTAATCTCTGTCAGCTGTAAATTGAGGTAGTAATAGCTTTCTTCCCTGCTTCCCAGGGCTGTAATGCATGTCAAAAACATATGAGACTTTAAAATAGTAAGTTCTTATTTGAAATAATTTCTTGAAATATACATTGTCCTGGGAATATGATCACACACAAAAGCTGTAGCATTAAAATTCATGATGCAGCAATACTGTGCACACAGGGGAAGGCTCAAAAGTTAATGAGATATGAGAAAAGTAAACATCTAAGTGGGAAACAATATTTTCTACCTGCTCTACATACATTGCAATAAAGTTAATAACTATATGTCCAACATTCAGAGAAAGCTTTTTGTCTGTTTCTGCTGGTATTTATGACCCCAAGTATGAGGAGGCACGAATGAGTGACAGGTCAGAGGTAGCAGATATGCCATCAGAAATATCAATTGGATTACAAATGAAAGTATTAGGAAACTTCCTTGGAGAGGACTAAGTTGTGAGAAACTGAAAATGGTAAATATTTGCCCTAGAGATAAATTCTTCACACAATATTTAGTTTGGATCCTCAGAGACCATTCTTTTCAATCTTAAAACAATACTGCTCACTGAGATTGTGAATTTCAATAACCTTCTTCAGCTAATTTGTGGAATCCATTCTAAAAAAGAGCAGAAGAAGCAAAAATATTTATAAAAAGAGAAAAATATTGCCTGGATCGAGGTACTTTTCTTTGCCCCTATGTTCTAGGCATCAAGTATGCTTAATGTAGAGTGTACTTATTTTAACACACACTATAAACTCAAATTTACTGACTTGCTGATATGACATCAACTTATATTTCTGAAATGTTACCAAGAAACTCCTGTGAATTTCTTAAGACACTACAGAGAAAACAAACATAGGTTGTCAGGAATATCTATAGTTTCAAAAGACAAACAAACAGACTATTTTAGAAGTAACCAATCCCAGCCACAAAAACCAGACGGCCATTAAAGTTATATAAGCTTAACTGTCATTTTTTATTGAGGTCCTCTCTTACTATCCTATTAAAAATTGTAATGATGGAAGCCTAAAAGCTTTACTACATGGTGTGATAGGAACAGATTTTTCAAGAAATAGTCTTTACCTTTTACACGAGCTGTGAGCTCACAGCACTCTAAATTATATTCCACAGCCAGAAGCAACACAGTTAAATCAGAGATTAGATGTGGTAAGTCACTAGAGCAATACAGCAGAAACATCCTTCCACAAACCTCAGGTAGTGAAAACTTCAAAGGTGGACAAATCTTTCTCTAATCTTGATCTTATTACCAACTTGCAGTATTTCTTAAATCACAATAACAAATAAATGGAATCCAAACTTACTTTATTAGATTTTACATCAGGGCATGTCAGTGAGTAAAACGAATTACAAAGGAGTGAAGCAACCAAAGATAAAGTAGCACAGCTTTGGCTCGTTTGATGAGTAGAAAGCTCCTTTTCATCTCCTCTCTATATTTTCAGAGATTCCAGTATAACAACAGACATAATTGTTTTGTCATGTGACCATTGAATCTTCCTTTTATGAGGGAGAAAATCTGTAGTACTTTGTGAGTTCTGTAGTTAATGTTCTAAACACTTACAAACCTGCTAGATATGTGCTCAAATGTTGCTTCCAAATGTATTTTTTAAAAGTAGCATGCTGGTTCTGAAAAATAAGTCTGTTAGCATTAAGAAATGAAACAAGTGAGCTACCTGTAGACTGTTTATGGCTGAAATCAATAACTCATTCAAAACAGCATGTGTTTCTAGAAATGTATTTGCTAATAGGTTCACTTGACCTGTCCATTTCCAGTAATGTATTTTATTTGCTTGTCAATTGGATATACTTGCTAAAAATAATGAAATTTGTATGCAGATATATGAATTTTTAATTGTGGGAAAACTTGAGGAACCACAGGATTTTAGAGGAAAGGTTCTCCAAGGTAATAGTTTCTATTATTGAATCTGATTGGTTTGAGATGAACATGCTAATTTTATATTTCTAAATATATAGAAAAGAAGTTTTCAGTGATAGGCAGATAGACCAAAAGAGAAAAACAAATTCTGCTTGCGTTCTTTAAAAATGTGTGTTTACCAAAGGACAGAGTTAGTTTTCAAATTTATAAGTTAGAGACAACAAATTAACTTTTTTCTCAATGAGTATCTTCTCTGAAAATAAATATTGTTACTAGCTCTGGTCAATTTAGATTGTTAGTTGAGAGGTAAAAATGTGCATATATTGGACATGATTTCATGGCATCCTGTAATAGTATATTAATAGTTTATTTAAAAATCAGGTCTAGGCTCACAGACTACTAAACATTTGATAAATTTAGTTTTACTCAGCTAATCGACAAGGTAATTCTGTTTTCTTGAAGATATTTACCATACGTAGCCTTTTTTGATGAATTGTAATTGAAAAGAAGTCTATTAAAATGTCATTTTTTGGTGAAGCTTTTTCTCATTACCCTATTAAAAATGATAACCTCCCCACCCCGAAGTCCAAATTCCTCTTAATTGGTACTTCTTTTTTCTTTTTTCCATAGCATTTTTTTTTTTACCTTCTACAATGTTATAATTTACTTATTATATTATTACTTATCTCCCTAGCCAAAATGTCTGGATGAAACAAATATTGTGTCTATAATTTGAGTAAGACAGAAGATGACTACAGTTCATACTACCAAAATTATTATTAATAATAATAATAACACCTCCCCCCCACCAAAAAAAAAAATATTGGTTTTGACCAATATCTACACTAGAAGTAATGATTGGAACTGGAGCCTGAGCACATATCCTTTCAGGGTACGTGTTTGCAAGGTGAAGGGTTATTAAGTAGGGGTCAAGGAATGGTCTGGAAAAGGTGTGAGGCCTGAACACTCTTGCCAACAATGGGGAGGAGCCTCGTCTCTGTGTTCTACATTGGAATAATTGCTTCTCTTAATGCAGTCTTAGGGAAAGGAGGGAGAGAAGGAGCGAGTGAGCAATGAGAGAGAGGGAGGTGCCCTAGAACTATGAAATTTAAGGTAAGTTCCTATTGTCTGTATAGGAACTAAATATGAAAGATCTTTGTCGGTTTTTCTATATATTATAATATTAGACATTCTCAGATATTGATAAAACATCACAGACTTGTTGAGTTAGCTTTTTGAGAAAGAATATATTTCATATATTTTAGGGTGAATAGTATTGGGATATATAAATATTTGTGGATCTTAAGAAATACTAATTTTAAATAAAATGGTACTAAAAGATTTTATTTTTCCATCATACTATGCCAGAATTTAACATTTTGAAGAACTGGATTCTATCTCTAGTAATTTATGCACAAAGTAATAACACTTACTATTACTTATAATAATGGAGTTATCGCTAAATTTTCTTTCTAGTTTCTAAAATGTAATGTACTGCTAAAAGTTGATCTTCTATTTCCTCTGAATATATATTGTCACAAGTAAAATACATGAATTAAAGTGGTGATGATATCCATGAAGAAAAACATTAAAATAAATAATAAAAATACATATAAAACACAGGTAAATTTGTATTTTAAAGGACCACATAATTAATGTACTTTTAAATATAAATTCTTATATGAAAAAATCTCATGGAATAAAAAACAGTATATCACATTTGAATTTGACAGAATTCTCTTCTTATTTGAGTATATTAAATTCAATAAAGAGAATGTGGGTGAATGTCATTAGTACATACTTGCTATATATGATGCAGGTTTTCTGAAGAAAGGTTGGCCACCTAAATTTTGCTTAATATACCAGCACCAGTGTAGGGAAAGCTCAGAAAATAACTAATGCCATGACAACTCAAAGACATGAATCCTTTGATCTTAATATTCAAAAACCATAACGGTTGAAAGCATGTTAAACTCATTTGGGAAAAATGTAATGCAATGTACCATGCTACCTTACCATCATTGCTTTCTGTATCATATAATAACTGTTAGACAACCAGGTATTGCTAAACATTTTCAGACCTAATATTTATATAAGTTTAAAACTTGAAATAAAAATACCCTTAGAAAAAAAAGAGCCTATTTTACTTGATATACATAGAGCAGAGAAGTGTGGGTGATGAGATAAGTTTGTAGAAAGAGCAAGCTCACATATATTAGACAGAATTTTAAGCTGTCTAAAAAGTTGCATTTAAGGACTTGATTTCAAATGTAACCTACTCCGTTCTAACAGTTAGAATGATGCTTCAAATATAAAAGTTACATCATGCCTGACATATTTGGGACAGGGTGAAATTAGAGTATTTATGCTCTCAACTCTTCCCGAGTGTTAAAAAGTCATCCTACTTTCCGGTGTAATAAGGACTTCCTTTCCATTTAATTTGTCTGGTGGAGCTTAAGGAAGCAGTTTACAGTTTTCTTTTTTGGAAAGTAATGAAGATTTATCCATTTTAACTTCCTCTTAATTTGCTCACTTAAGAGCAAAAATAAAAAAGGATCTGGCTTTAAGGTGGAAAGAAAGAACCACCCACGTGACAGGGACAGCTGCAAATATCATTTCTGCATTGACAGCTTGCAACTAGTCATTATGTTTCAACAGGGATGGGAAGATTTAGCAAGAGAGAAATTTCCTCACTTCTCTAATTAAAATACTAGGTAATTCAAAGGAGAAATATAGTCATTTCTTATAAAAAAAAAAAAAAAGAAAATAATTCAGCCAGAAAAAAACAATAAGATCCTCATATTTCTTATGTTTTTGTAACCAGATATGTCATAGGGGCATCAACATGCCCAGCAATGTCATTTCAGGTATAAAATTACTTTAGATGACTTTTATTTGGTCACTATGTAAAAGATGAAGACTAATTCTGTGTTTGTGACAAAATGGAGACTTCAGTGTTTCTAAGAGCTCATATACTCCTGGATACCCCTAAGGGCTTCTGTAGGTAGGTATTTGGTTCAATATTCTCATTTTTTTTTCTAAACTTCTCATAAGTGGTGAACAAACTACACAAATTCTGGATTTGCTTTTGTAATTCATCATTTAAAGAAAATGGGCTTATACTTCTGTGGCTAGTTGTCACTCAGTGACTGCAGATGGAGCACCCCTGGATGAAGATTCACTGGTCTGGCCACCACTGGCACTGCACCTTAGGAAGGAACCAGATTCTTGGCTCAAAAAGATTATAGAGTACCTAATTCTATAATCAGAACCCAAATCCCTCTGTGGGATTGCGTATAGGAACACTATCACTGCTCATATAGTAGACTGTCATTTGCTTTCTGCAAGATGTTTTATTCTCCCTGAGTGTTTTTTTCTTTTTTGAGTAATAAAAATGGCCTAATTCCAGGAGCTGACTGGTGTAAGCTCCTAAGGGGCAGAGTGTCCCTATCTAGTTACCCTGTGCATCTTTTGATTACCCTCATGCTGTATTTACTGTTTACATTTGTTTTATTATATACAGGTTCTAAACATTGCTTAAGTATTTGCATAAAACTTGGGCTTTGTAGCTTTTATTTATTGAGAACTCATATGGCATATTAATGACATGATGTTGTCCTACTCTGGGCAGCTATCCAGGATCAGCATGTGGTTAAAAAAAAAAGAAAAAAGTATTTCCCTTAAAAAATTTTTTTAATATAAAAATAATTAATTTTGTACACACACAAAGATAATACGGGAAGCATAAATCCATTTTTTTTAAAGAACTAATCTGAAGAAGGTTACCTATATTCAAGTAGATCTGCTCCCCCAACACCCTCTCCCTAAGGAGCAATTGCTCTTTATTTGTCTTCCCCTGGGAATATTTATATCCTAAGGAATCAAAGGTATTTTTGGCTAAATATGATCTAAGTCTGGTGAGTTCTTTCCTTAGTTGTATGTAGGGAGGAATAAATAATGCTTATTTTTGTTCATGAGGAATACGGAAAAAATTGTATTTTAAATAAGAATTGAGTGTAAACCTACCTTTCGCTTATTATGAAGATGAAGGCCATTTGATGAGGAGAGAGTACTGGTGGAATGATGGCAGAGATTTCTGTTTGCCAAGTCCTTATCCCATGACAATCAGAAAGCCTGTGAGTTGGACAAAAGTATTAGAATATTTATCAAAATAATTCTAAAAGCTTAAAAAAATGTTTAACAAAGTAATTTTGAGCCCCCTTTTTACTGTTAATATGCAGCAATTGCTCAGCACAGTTTCTGAATATTGCAAAAGATAACAAAAATAGTAACATTTATTTCCAGTATTACCCACTATTTCAGATGACATATATTCTATCTATTACAAAACTAAATTTAGTAGAATGACTCACTAGGAGCAATAATGCCTGTGGGAAGAAATTGCATGTTTATTGAGAAACAAGTTCAAGAGAGGCAGGACTGTGTACTGGAAAGAAGGAAAGGCATTAATATTTAAGGGCTTTTACAATGAGTCAGCCACTATGCTGCATCTCACATTCTCTTTGCACTGAACAAGGACTGGAAAAATAAAAATTTCCTAAAATATTTTCTAAGGCTATGTATGTGCAGCAATATAATATAGTGGCCAGAATGCAAGTCTCTGGAAGCAGAATGCCTCAGTCTGAAGTCCGACATCCTCTTTCCAACCATTCCTTAGGTGAGTGACTTATGCCCTGTTTGCCTCAGTTTGCTCACAAATATAATGAGGATGATAATCATACCTATCACATGTGGTTTCTATGCGGTTAACTGTGATAAGTGAGTATAAACACCTAGAGAAGAGCCTAGAATATGAGAAGTACTCAATGAATGTTAGCTGTTATCCAGTAATAATAATTCACTTTGTCAACTAATAATTTACCAGGTGTCAAAATACTTCTGTGTGTTATATATTATTTGATTTTTATCTTTGCCCTCTTTTACATCCTTCCCTTTCATGATAACACCCATGTTCTGTAGTGGTTAAATTATTTCAGTTGTAATACTTTGCACTATGAGGTCTAGTTTGCATGGCTCACTGAGGTAATGTATGGACCAGAGTCAGTACTTTGATTCCTATTCCCGTTCTCTCACCACTAAAGGTCCTGCCTTAGGAATCAGTTGACTGATTGACAAATTGGATGATATAGACAACTAGTCTAAATAAGACTGGCCTAAGTTAGTTAAGTAAGAAGCATGATTCAAGCCTTAAGGAGATAGGTTCGATGTCATTTAAACATGGGAATCTATCTCTTTCTGAGAGATGAAAATATAATAAAGGGAATACTCTGGTGGGTTTATAAAGTGCTTGTGACTATGTTATGTCAAAGAACTTGTCAAAATATTGAAGCTTACAGATTTCTAGATTGTGAGATAAAACTGAATAATTGGTGTGTTTCATTTTATAATTTTCTTATGTAGTTTAATGTGAAACTATTCACATTCTGTATAATGTACATGTGCTTCAAATGAAGACTGTCTTTATTAAATTCCGCCTAATGATGATGAAGTAATTCTATAATTATATTATCAAAGAAGCATGCTACAAAATTTCACTCATCTAAATGAATATTTATTGAGTCATCACTATACACCAAGTATTTTCTAGGCATTGAGGAGAAATGAGGAATAAAATAGACATCTTTCTTGCCCTTGTGAAACTTCCACATTAGTTAAAAAGTGAGGAAACACTATACATAAATAATTAAGTGGTTTAATTTCAGAATATATCAATCAGCATGAAAAATTGGAATAAAGAGCAATGGTTAGTGTTAGAAGAAAAGAGGGGTGATTTGTGGATAGGTAAATTAGGGGCGGCATCTTTGAGAAGTAAGACTGGTAGGTTGGAGTTCAGACTCTTTGGGGCAAGTCTGATCTGGTGGAAAATCAGACAGGGTTCTACCTTACAGTCTTGAGGAAGAGTTGCTATTTCTTCAGAATCTTCAGTCTTTGCCCTAAAGGTTTTCACTTGATTAAATGAGCCCTACCCACATTATGAAGGGTATTCTGCTTTACCCAAAGCCAACTGATTTAAGTATTAACCGCATCTAACAAATACTTTCACAGCAGTATCCCCTCTGGTGTTTGTCTAAACAATTGGTCACCACAGCCTAACCAAGCCAACATATAACATTAATTATCACAAGTGGCTAGGTCTAGGTGGGCAGCAATGAAAATGTTGGAACATCATTAGTTTCTAGGTTTGTTTTGAAAGTGGAGCCAATAGGACACCTCCTATACCCCAAAGGAGACACTTCCTCTCAGCAGTAAGAGTTGTGGGAAATATTTTCTAGAAAAAATTTAAGCAAATAGGCTTCTAACTCAGGGACACTAGTCACAAAAGAAAGCAGGAAGAGTGGATTAAAAACAGGTGATTAAGTGAAAGATGACATACTGAATAGAGACCCTTAGCAACTTCCTTTCAATTATTTCACCAAAAAGTGAGAGCTAGGTAGTCAAACTTTATATTCTAAAAAGAGTCAATAATTTCTCTAAATAGATCAAACTGCTCTACTTATTGGGGCCCCATTAATTTGAAAGACAATGAAATCCACTATTTATTCTCCCAAACTTGGTGTACACATAGAGCTCTCAGTGAAGTCCCTTGAGAATCAGTGTAGAGTTCAAATCCAATTTAAAAGGCCCAAAACAAATAGGAAATGGCTTTTGCTTTTAATCATGTCACAGAAACCAGTTTCAAACTAGATTTTTATTGTAAATAAAGGATAAAATATATAAAAGAAATGTTTCAAACACTGGACAATAAGCCATGTAGAACCATGATTTCTAAAAAAAAAAAAAGTACATAAATGAGGCAAACCCCACAATTCCTCTGACTTTCAGCTTGAGGTTTTTTCTGAGCTATAGCATAAACGCATAAACACATATACACACATGCACTCATGAGCACACACATACACACTCAGTAAAGATCTCAAATTAACACAATGGTCTTGCTAAACTGAGAAGATAGAGGTTAGTGTTCAAGGTAGCCAGAAACGGCACAGCCTGTCTCTCTCTCTCTCTCTCTGTATAGATAATAGGTTTGTCGGTCCTCAGATCCCTCTTTCCTTCTTTCCTCTCATTTTACTCCACCAAACTGATCACAATTTTCTTATGTACTCCCTAATGAATAAGTAAAATTATCAGTTATTTCTGATACATAATAGATATTATTAATAATATCTTAGTAATATTGAAAAAAATTAGTAATACTTAAAAAAAAACTGAAATCGCTGCAAGTTTTAAATTTTGTTATGGCTAATAAATAGAAAAAGCAAATAATCTAGGCAACATTTATTGCCAAATATGACCTAGAGGATTTAAGACTTGGTAGGAGAAAATGACCACAAAAGAAAATATATAACAACAAAAATTCTAATATTAAAATTTTTTTTGATATAGACAGAAGTACTGAAAAAGAATCAAATATTAAGTGAAGAAAAATTAAAACATAAGATTTAATAAGATAATAAAAATAAAAAGTAATCAAAATTTTTCATCAATTAAAAAGTAAAGTGGCGAAATAAAATTTATTTCCAGAAAATGACTTCTGAATAAAATTTATCAACATTGATATAATTATCATCAAAATATTATATTAAAAATGGTTTGAGAGTTCAAACAGTGGAGCCAGATATTCCACTGCAATGAACACAATGCCTAGCATAGAGTAGAATTAATACATGTTTTCATCTTTCCCAAGTTTTCTTCATATCAGTAGTATAATGATGATTAAAAACAAAAAGCAAACAAACAAACCAATGAACAAAAACCCTCTTAGTTCCTACCTCTGGACACTTATAAAGAATTTCAAAATGTAAAGAATTATGTAAGAAACAAACAATGTAGTTAGGTTCTACAAAGTAGCTGAGTGGTTGTGATGGGGCCAGTTAAGGAGAATAATCAAAAAATGCGTCAGTGTGGCATTAAAGATGGGGAGGCATTTCTGCTAAAGGGTTTGACATAAGCTTCTCTGTGTGTGGAAAAGTGCAGGGTATATCCCAGGAATATCTCGCAAAGCTCAAGTCTAGGTTATGTAATGAGCAGTAGTGGTAAATATGGGTAAAACCACACTAAGAATGTGTTAGATATAAATAATATAGGATTTAGGCTTCAATCTGTAGACAAGGAGGAATTGCTGACAGAGCCAGGCAGCAGTTTTTAAGAAATTAAAGGAGAGAAGAGATTAAAAAAGAAAGTCATTTAGACGATAATGGCTTTAAGTAAGAAATTATGAAGTCCTGAGTCAGAGGTTTGGTAGAGGAAATGAAAAAGAGGAAATATTTAGGCACTGAAAAGATGAAGGAGGTTAGAGAGTGAGAGGGTTATGAGACAGATGACTCTGGTTTGAGTCTGTTGGGGATGTTGATATCACTTAGAGAAACAGAATAAGACAGAAAGCAGGTCTTTGGAGGAAATTTATAAATGTATTTATTTTTCACATATTCAACTTGAGGCATTCCTGAGACTGTAAGTGTAAAATTCTAAAAGGGAAATGGTTATTAGGTCTGTATCTTAAGAACCCAAAGGAAGGGTTGATAATAGCCAAGGGAATAAAAGTAGCTGAAGATTACGAAAGGAGATAGAAAGCAAAAAGAGGATAACCCAGACCTTTGGGAATTGTCTGCCTAGGGGTTCTGCATAAAACTTTGTTTACAAGTCGATGTAGGTAAATATAATAATACATTTAGGAGCTGGGAATAGAAATCAGTGGGGGAGCCCAAAATGAATTGTCAGACAAGGAGGTTATGGTGTGTGGTGGCTGAAGTAAAGTTCGATGGGAATTAATCAGCAGTGTAGCTAGAGTGGATTAAGGGATCGGCTAGCTGAGTAGTCTTTCAGTGTAGCATTCTGTGTCACTAAAGCACTGTTGATATAATACAACATCACAGGAAACTTGAGACAGGAAAGAGAGTATGTTTTCCAGGATTTTCGTTAGAGCTCTATACTGAGTATAAAGAATACCTTGATAAGCTACTTGAGTAGGAAAGCAGATCTAGAGCCTTGGAACACTCATACAAAAGATACTTGCTAAGCTTTATAAGGAATGGATCTGGTTAATATTCCTTGGACTAAGCTGTGTGTTCAAGTTTGGGGACAAAATCAGAATGGCTAGGATTCTGGAGAGGATGAACATGGTTGTCATCTACCTCCCCCTTCTATCCGCTCCATTTCTCCATGAAGCCTCAGTGCCTCTTTTACAGAAATGTTGGAAAAAAATACTTAATAGATATTGGTTTGAAGAGGAACTGATTCTAGAGAAGAATAGTACTTTTTTTCCCACTAAATTAAGGCTATCAACCTGATTATAACTAATCACTGTTAATAACTATAATTTTGGAATTTGAGGGTGAAGAATTTGGGAATTCTTTAGTAAAGACTTAACAGTGGGGAATGTCATTGTCCCCTTAACAATAATTCAATTAGAGTTAAATGTATTCACTCTGAAAAGTAAAGATTTAATTGAATTAAAATTATCTTTACTAAAGTCAAATGCTTACTTTCCTTTCTTATATTAACTAAAGATTACATAAAAAATAGCTAAACAATCTTACAAAACATAGAAGATATTGATACAGTTACATAATTGTATTTTTTCTCTAGAGGTATATGAAAATTTCTCAGCTTCTAAGAAACACTTTGATACTAACAGATTGATAAAACTTTGTTATACAGAAGTTTAAATGACCTCCAAGAAGAAGGTACACTTCAATTTAGGGATGAAATAATCTAGATGTAAGAGATCTCTAAAGATCTCATGAATGAGTAGGTTAAATCTTTAAGTGAGGTTATAAAAATATTTTTTAAAGTTTAAAAGTATAAAAAGAAACTATGGTCTTTAAGAGCTTAAAAGGTAATTTCCCCAGAGAAAACATACAATAGAAAGTTTAGACATTTTTATTTTTAACCCTAGAAAGAGTACTAGGAACCAGAATCTCCGTTCAAGCCTGTAAATTCACATCTCATTTCTAATGAGCTCTCTAAATAGCTAAAAGTTGGGATTTATTCCAATATGAAATGTGATTTTCAAGAGAAATTAAAATGGATTTTTTGTATTTTTCTCTGACTAATAAGATGATATAATCCATAAAGGTATCATTACTATAAACATATTAAAATTATAGAGCTGATCTGTTGAGATGATGTATATTTTCTCAGTCTGATTTGCATCAAAATTAGTGTAGAACATTAATTCACAGGTTGTTGAATGATTTTATAATTTAATCTTCTATTAAAAAAGCATCTTTGCAAAATGTGTTCTTTAAATTTGTTTTGTTTTGTAATCTCCTATACATTCTAAGTGTTATTTTGTGACTGGATTTGTTCCTTCAGAAGTAATGATGTGGCAATCTGAATATCATTTGAAGAGAAATTGGTAAAGTAAACAAAACATTTTGGTTTCACTTGCCTCAGGTGACAGTGTTTTCTTCTGTAAACATGTGTTATCGATTTTACAACAAAAGTTTTCTTTTTCTTTTGCAGAATAATCCTTTTCTTTTGCAGAAAGAAAATAATCTTGCTATAATTTCCCTGCAGAAATTCAGAAGATAGTATTTTATGATGAAGCAATTCATTGCTATTAGGTATGCAACCTCTTTAATTCCATTTTTTTCTTTCATAACAACTGCTATGCCACATTTAAAAATGAGCTTATAAATATCACTTATAGTAGTAGATATTATTAACACGTGTATTAATTTATGAGCCATTAACATGCCTAAGGACTTTGCCAAGTGTTTTATGCCCATTAGTTCACTGATCCTCACATTCATCCTATTTACAGATAAGAAAACTGAGACTCAGAGAAAGTGCACGACTTTCTCAAGCTCATGTGGAAGCAAAGGGCTGGCTCTTGCTAATATCTAGTTCTTAGATATTATTATGCTATAGCCTCCTTTGGCTTATTCATCATTCTTACTAAGCTGTGAGGGGTACCAAAGTAAAGCTTTGCAGTATAACAATCTATTCTACATACACATTTTTTTAGCGTCCAAGAATCCCTTTTGCAATTTACTACCTTGACATCTGAAACAAATTAAGAAGCTATGTTTGGTGGTACTATTTATATACTAAATCCTTAAATGATTGAAATTATGAAGGAAGAGATGAATAATTTATACTGAATAATTATGTTTCAAAACGGAGAAAATAATTAGAGAACATTTTGAAACAATGTAATTCATCATTTCATAAATTAATAAAAAACTGACAATTACCAAACATGGAACCTGATTCTTAACAACTTAATGCTGTTAGAAACATTATGTCAGTGCATTAATAAGTATTAAGCATCCTCGGGGATATAATTCAGTATTAGCATTATGTATTTAAGGTGTTTTGAAATCTAATTAAAGAAACACAAAATTAACAAACTTGCAAATATATAAATATGATTTAAAAGTGAATTGAAGATAAGATATGCATAAAAGATGCTTACTACAGGGGTCTGTAATAGTAAGTAGAAGACATGGAAGAGTGTGGTTTGGGGGAAAGTGAGTGATGTTTCAGGCAACCTCATTCCAGTGCTCAAACATCATTCTCCTCAGGGCAACTTCCTAAACACTAAGTTGTTACTTGGTTTGCTCATCTCATTGTGTGTTGCCTTCTCTGTACTTTCACAAGGCAGTGAATAGTGAGAATGTCTCTATTAATTCATGGTTTCTAAAAAATCTTAGTTTTAAGTGCATTCTTCCCTACTGTGACTTTCTTTATGCCAGTGGTCTAGTCTCTCATCTTAGTGACCTTGACGTTGATCACAATACCTGGAACACTGTGGGTGATCCATAACGAATAAATAATAAATGGATCAATATGTGCAGAAGAAATGAAAAAGAATTCAGATGAAGAGGATTCTATATCTTTTATGCTCACTGTTCCCTCCCCCACCCAGGTCTGTTCCCTCTACATCCCCTATTGATTATATGTAGGTTACATTTCTGTTAATGGCCTGTGCAAGATACTGAAAATATAAATGATCACAAATCTACTAGGGTTACTTTTCTTACATCAGTCTTAGATTTCTTCATGGAAAATATAAACAAAGACTCAAATAAAACATTAGACTTTTTGCTTTTTCCCCATATTTGATGAACACAGTATGGATAGTTAAATAGATTTGCTGATTGAGATTTGCTGCTATCATACTAAGTATTTACAGAGTACCTATTATGTGTCCATTATTGTATTTGACATCATGAATACTCAGTTGAAAAGCAAAGCCTCTGATTTCAAGAAACCTCTAGCCTATTGATAAAATATTATAATTAAATTTATTCTAAATATTATGTTAGAAATGTGCACAGAATACTATAAAGAACATGAGGCATCACCTAATACAACTGCAAGAGTTAGTGAGGTTACTTGGAAAGGGTAAACATTGAGATGAACTTCTATTCTGACAGATAAAAATGGTAAAAGGACAGATCGGCCAGAGCAAACTGCATAAGTAAAATACATGAACAAAAGACAATATAATCTATTAGGGGGTGACAAGAACTTTGGTGCGATTTGACAGTGGACTTTTGGGAGAGTCAGGAGGAACTGTTGAAGAGTGAGGAATGGAGGAGTATGGAGGAATGTGATGTCTGAGATGTGTGTAAGTCAGACTAGATCATGAGCCTTGCAGGCCTGTTTTTATCCTTAACACTTTGCAGTACACTTGAAAGAATATGACCTTGTCAGATTTATGGTCTAGAAAAGCTCCAGTGACAGAAGAGTGAAGAATTGATTAGAAATAGTGACACTGGAAGAAAGGAGGGAAGTTAATAAAATATTGAAATATTTCTTAAAAATAAACAGGGCATTGTTAAAGTGGTAGCAGTGAGAAAGCAGAAGTACGTTTTAGGATTATTTAGAAAGAGGGAAAAGCAGATTAGAGGTAGAAAAGTTAAGAGATCACAAAACAGAGGTAAATGCCTCTGGAATTCATAAAAGAGGTGTTGGCTATGGAAGTTATAAGCAGGGAGTGACAAGATGAGATTACACTGGGGGAGAGAATGGAATGAAAAGAACATTAAAGAATTCGAGTGGCTGAGATGCAAGCAAGGATGGAAACCAGAGAATAAGCTAAAGAATTAGCTTTAAACCAGAGGAAGGAAAGATATTTCTCTTCCTTTGACTAGAAGAAGGAAAACACTGAAAGGGAGATATTTGTACCATCAACCCCTCTGATTTGTAGGTGGAAGAGAAATCATCAGATCACCAGGCAGTTGAAAGATTCATTTGTCTTTTGATTTATTCAACACTTACTATGTGCTAAGTCCCTTGACTAGTCTAAAGGATGCAACACAAAATGAAGTAATAGTCTATGTTCTCAGGAAAATGGAGAAGATGGAACAATAACAAATAAGTTATATTACTGTGCTATATCTAATTAATAAAATGCCTAATGGGAATTCAAAAATTTTAAAGTTAGAGAATTATTAAAATTCCTTGGTAGCTTTTTTTTTTTCAAAAAGTATAGAAATCATTGGAAAATTTGTTTTGAGAAATCATATAAAAGTTTTTAGTCACATGAACACATACAAAAATTTATCCTTGTTCTACAAAAACTATGAAATCAGAAATGAAACTACACAGATGCTTCAGATTGACTGAGAAGTTAAATGTAAATCTTATAGAATCGTAAGTGTGAGTCCCCCAAAAGGGGTTATAGCCTTATAGAGTTAGAGCCATTTTCATTCCCTCAGTATGAATTTAGATGTGACTATTTCTGAAAATTATTACTTGTTTAGGGGAAGGTGAGTATATCTCTTGTTTGAATATTTATAGAAGAGGATGAGGTGGACACCATATCATAAAGATGTGCAGATGTGACCTCCTTTCCAATGATTGGAGGAAGAATGTGGAAAATGAACTCTTCTGACCTTGGTTTAATGCCGTTTATTTCTTATACAGTAACTTAATTCTGGCTGGATAACCCAAAAAACTTTTGGAAATGTACTATCAACCCCTCTGATTGCCTTAACTGGACCATGGAGACTATATCATACAAGAAGACAGTTTTAACCACGTTGAGTAGAAATGAGCTGATCCCAGCTTAGTGAGGGAGGGCCTTCTCTCTCGAGACCTGTGGGGAAGTGGAGGCCTGATCTCTGAGGTAGGAAAGTCAGAGAGGTCCTAGGTGATGAATTTGAGCTGGTGCTTTCCTGTAGAAGCTGCAGCCTATTAGAGAGTGTCTCTGGTTTTAGATCGGGGCCTGTGAGTCTTGACTAAAAATAATGTACGTAACTTCCTGACAGAAAATTTCTTTAATCCCCAAACATTTAGTAAAGTCTGCTAAATATAAGTTATTCTCAACTCTATTTTAAAGAAATTAAGTGGGTGGACTCTGTTTATGCTTAGAGCATCTTTGATGAAGCTGCTTGGAAGAAAGAATGAGTTTCATTGATTTGGAGGAAGGATTTCTGGCAGAAGTGACAAGCAACTGCTTACAAAATAGGTAAGCCTTCCATGGAAGTTCTTGAAAGTTACTAGGAGAGAGGAATCTAAAATTAGGAAGGGAATATGGATGGACCTCAAGATAATCGTGCTAAGTGAAATAAGCCAGACAGAAAAAGTTGAAAATAACGTAATATCACTTATTTGTGGAAAATAAACCTAAAAGCAACAAATAAACAGGACAAACAAACAGAGACTCATGGACATGGACAATAGACTAGTGGTTCCTGGAGGGTGTGGGGGGGATGGAGGAGAAAGATGGGGCAAAGGGGGTCAAATATATATATGCCTTACTGTTAAAGGGTACAGCTAAAATGTATTGGATTTCATTAACAAATGCCACCATAAAAAATAAATTTTAAAAAAATGATAAAATTGGAAAGAGTATTTTAACATATGGAAACTTGGAGGAAATGCATATTGTGCATTAAAAGAAATGTTTTTTAAAAAAATACTGCGGTAGTGCATGATACAATAGAAAGGGACATCCAGCCCACTTTAAGGAGATCAGAAAATACTCCCTAAAAAAGGCAGCATATGGATGAAATCCTAAATGAAAGACAGATGATTAGGCCAATGTGTTTGTTTTTGACAGTCAAAGGAGAAAGTAGCATGTCCATGGCCTGAAGATTAAAAAAAGGAACAAAAGATGGCACATCTGGTAATTACAAGTAGCTTAGAGAATGCCTTACATTATCATTGGATTTTATCCCAATGGCAATGGAAAATCACTAAACAATTTTAAAGCTGATTCCATTTAAATTTTAGAAGTCATAAGTCTGAAAGGAGTCATGACAGGAGGCAGAAGGATCAGTCAGGAAGTTCCGGTACTACAGTTGAAAAAAATTAGGGTCTATGCCAAACAAACATAGTAGGTATAATGAAAAATGGTCAAAAATTAAGAAATTTCTAGAAGATATCAACAGGCTATGGTGATAAGCTGAATAAGGCTATAGGAGAAAGGAGAAACCAAAGGTAACTGTATTTCTGGCTTGGGCGATTGGGTTGGATACTGGCATCTTTCTATACAGGAAGACAAAAAGTAATAGTAAGTTTGTGGGTGGGTAAAAAATTATGCCTTCAATTTTAGCAACTGGGCTGTTTATATAATGACAGATACTCAGAAGATATTTGGATATGTCATTCTGCAATTCAGGAGTTATGTTTGTGTTGAAGATACAGACATGGGGAAGGAAGTCAATATTATATCAGCACTAACTAACTATATACATAGCAGTAGAATGGAGCACATGACTCATGACAAAGTGAAAATCCTAGAGGATAGGAGGCAAGACTCTAAGACACACACACACACACACACACACACACACACACACTTAAAGGACACACACTCAAAGCAATTAATAGTTTTCTTGTTAAGAAAAACTTTATCAGAAAGGTGAATCCAAAAGACTGAGTACCTGGGAGGTGAAGAGATGTAGAGAATGATGCTGTTTTACTGAAAAGGGAAGGGAATGAACTAGAGCCATACCTGAGGTATGTTTCTGGTCACTCTAGTGTTGTTTAAGACAAGGGAGGTCTGAGAGTATTTTGGATAGAGAAAATAGGGAGCTTTAAAGAAAATGAGAGGGAATAAAATTGAATGAATGAATTCTCTGAGGAGTTAGAAAAAGTATGAGATCCAGAACACAGAAGCAGGGATTAGACTGTTTCTTTCATTTTGACCACAGAGGAGAAAAAGATTGTTGTAGATGTAATGTAATGGTAAGGAGCAGGCAACAGGACGTGAGACTATGCAGAAAGAAATAGGAGGTTTTTATAAAGGCAGAGTGCCTGAGAATAGAAGACAAATTTTGAAACAGCCACCTTGAAGAGAGAGTTGCATGGGAAAATAAAAAGGAGGAACAGGCTACATGAAAAGCCTAATTAAAATTTGTGTTATTGGCTTCAATGTCACTAAATCTTGTGATAGAACAATTTTTCAGCAGTGCTTGGAGACCAGGTAGAAGTGAACAGCGGGTAGGTTGCATTGATCCATGGTTGGAGTGTTTTTCTGGGCCAGATTTTAGAAAGAGAGCAGAAAACAAGAAAAATCTGGACATTGGAAAGAGTGTAGTTCAAATGATGGATCAAATGGTTTAGGAAGAAAGTGAAGATAAAAGGGAAACTATAGAATGAGAATGGAAGGGTCAGGAAATTAATAGATGAATAAAAATGAAATAGCTGTAATGGGAGTAGACGAGTGACAGGGCTGGAAGGATAGAAGCTGAAATACTCATGTCTGTGAGTCCTTACTGGGTGACAACAGGCTTAGGATGTGCCCATTAATCTGGGTTTCTGGGATGGAGTCAAACACCTTTAGAATTAAGGGAGGCAAAGAACTATTAAGCTATGAAACACAATTTTCACCACTTTTTTAAAAAAATTCTGTATCCTCATTAGAGAATAATACAATATTACTACATATAGTAATATGAAAATTAATATTAACCAATATATACACACATATGTGCATATACACAAATATTGCTATGTTTAAAACTTTCATTATTATTAAAAGTAAGCACTTTCTAGCAAGCCTATATAAAATTTATTTCAAAAGAGCTGGATTTTATTTTTCATAAAATTAACTAGATTCTTTTTCTCCTCTATAACACAAAAATTAACACTAACCAATAGTCTTTATTGGTAATATATGCCCTGGTTCCATCTTTTTTTCCCTGGGTTGAGCTTCTGTGAGGAGCCAAAGGTTTTGTATCCTTTGATGTATTACTTTGTCTCAGCTCTCTTTTCCTTATGAGAAAGTTCATGTGGTGATCACTTACTGGCCCTGGGATGTGTTGACTACCTACATACACTTTGACCAGTAACATAAGTCAGTCCTGGAGGGCAGGAGGCATCTATCTAAATCTATCTTTATCTATACCTATGTATGTGTTTAATCATTGTTTTTCACTAACCATATGGCCAAGATTAAGAAGATGAAATAAAGGTGATGATTTGTGATTAGCATCGTCTAACTTTGGAAACAGTAGTCCTAGCAACTCTTTGTTTTTCTAAATCACCTTATTGATTTTACTACCTCATAAACAATTTGAAATTGAACACATTGAATATTGTTGATTATCATAGAATGATCCTATAGACAGTGATTATGGCATTAACTGCAAGCACTGCATAAAGAATAGAGTTGTATTTTTTCTCTGGCAAAAAATAAAAATGAATAAATTACTGTAAACTTAGCTTTCACACTAGGAATTTTCGTAAAAAGAAGTCAGCATGGGAAAAGAAATACCATTTGTAAAATATGGAAATCGTATTTTTAAGTTATTTAAATTAGATGAAAACATCCATGATTAGAATATGCTGAGGTTTTAACACGCTATATATCTCATCAGTGATTATTCTAAAGGCATCCCTAGATGCAAAATAATAAGTCCCTGAGAAGGCAGTCATAATTTAGTTTACATGATAATTTAAGAAAAATGAACTACTTTAGGCGCATTTACAAAATGCTCTAATTCCTCAAACCCCAATATCTTGATTTTACTTTCTGTCATGCTAATATCTAGAAGTATTCTTCTCTTGTGCCCAAGTTCCAAGAATGAAACATGATCCAATGATTATAGCATATCTAAAGATCAAAGCCAACACCAAGCCCTCAGTACTGTAAACTGAGCACAAGATGTTAGATATATTTTCACCTTAGAAAAGACACATGTATAAATTCATTCTCGCCTTTGATGTCATATTATATTCTTTTTGTGAGACACACCTCTCTAGTTGCTAGCACAACTCTGGATGGACCCGAGGGAAATTAAGAGAGACACATTGTTCTGGTTTTGCAAAATTGTAGGTGAGTTTATTGTTGGCATAATGCCTTAAAGGTAACCATGCGAGAGGAGGCATGTATTTATCTCTCCTGATAAGCTCAGAGAGGATATCGTATGATCAAGGAAAAAGAAGAAAATAATTTTATGCTTTGTAAGATTTTGCAATCACCTCTCAGAATTAGTTCGTTTCTACCATGTAAAACTCACTCCTAAAACTGATAAACACTGCCATGAAAGAAACACATACCCGTTGCGAATACTGATGCAAAAATCATAAATAGTTAGTTAACAGAATTTAATAGCACATAAAAATATAACATATATATGTAGAATATATTTTAGAAATCTAAAGATATTTGAAATGTAAGAAATCTATTAATTTATTATATTAATGGATCTAAGGAGAATCAGTAAGTTGATCTTCTCCATTGATACTAAAAGGAATTTCAAATAATTTGACTACTCTTTGTAAAAAGAGAAAACTTAATAAAACAGTAACAAATGGAAAATATCTCAAAATAAATCTATAGGTCTGTCTGCCTATCATCTATCTATCTATCTATCTATCTATCTATCTATCTATCTATCTATCAATCATCTATCTACTACCTATTTACCTACCTACCTATCCATGTCAGTCTAAAGCCAGCATCTTCTTTAATGAGGAAACCCAGAGGCATTTTCAGTACCTTTATCCCATTATTTAACTCATATTGAAGGTATCAAACAACATAGTAAAATAAAGAAAAATAAGTAGAGAACAATTGGAATGAAGAAATAAAACACTGTCTGTATGCAGATAACATAATGGCATACTTAGAAATCCAAAGAAAATCATTAAGATTAAACTACTATAAACATTAAGATAATTCAGTAAGGTAGCAGGATCTTAAGTCAAGGTACACAAATCACTAGTCTTTTGATATATAAATTTTAATCAGAAAATATATTGAAAACAAAAATTACATCTATAAAGGAGAAAAAAATAAAAATCTAGGAATAAATTTAAGAAGAAATATGTAAAACCTGTATGAGGAAAACTTAAAAATGGAATTAAAAAACACAGAGGTTACTTGAAGAAATGGAAATACATCTTAAGTTTTCAATAAGATGGCTTTCCTGGTTAATATATAATTTTAGCATGGCCCAAAGGAAAACACTGCTAATTTCTTTCTGGAATTAGATAAGTTAGAGTTCACATGAAAAAAATAAATATGCAAAGATAACCAGGAAAATCCTGAAAAAGGATAGCAAATGGGATCAGTCCCACCAGATAGTAAATCATAATATATAGCCTTAATAATCACAATAATCTGGTATTGGCGTAAAAGTAAACAGACCAATGAAAAAGAAAAGAAAGTTCTGGATTGACTCAATACATACGAAAAATTATTTTATCATAAAGGTGGCATCTTCAAAGCATTTGGAAGAAAGCTGTGCTTTTAAAACATTTTTTGTTTAAAATTTAATAAACATTTGAATAAATATATAACTGGTTTTTATACCAAAGAATAAACAGAATATGATCCAAATTAATCAGAGACATATATGGCAAAACTACACCATACATGTCCTGGAAAAAAATAGAAATGAACTACTTTATAATCTGAGAGGGGAGGAGTATTTCTAATTATGAATAAAATCCAGGAGCAAGAAAGAAAAAGATAAATGTAACACACTGAATAAAATTTTTTGCATAGAAACAACAACATAAAGTGAAAAAAACAAAGGATACAGTAGGGCAAAATATTTAAAGTTTGTAAGACAAATGGCTAATTCCTGAAATACATAAATATTTTTTAATCAATAAGATTAAGAACCTTACAGAAAAATGGCAAAAGATATAAGCAGACTGTTTAATTTAAAAAAGATAAAACATTCTCAACTTTACTCAAAATAGAAATACAAATTAAATTTACAAAAATTTTATTTATATAATTGCCAAAATTTTTTTTTAATGAATAAAATATTCTGATGGTGAAGTCATGGAGAAACAGGCACTCATACATTGCTGATGGGAGAGGACCCTGTGGAAGCAATTTAATAATATTTTACAAATTTACAGATAATGTTTATCCTTTAACCCAGCAATCCTATTTCTAGATACCTACCCTGGAGATACACCTTTAGAAATATAAAACTCTTACAATGCTACTTATTACACTATGATTTGTAATAGGATTTTTAAGACTGGACATGATCAAGGAAGCTCTTAGCCACATTAGAAATTGCAGATTATTTTCCCTTGAGCAATGGGAAGCCATTTAAGGTGTTAACCTGAAAACAGTTTGCTTTATAAAAGGTCATCATGACTGTACTATAGACAGTAAAGTAGGAAGAGTAAGTTTGCAGAGACCCAGTTAGAAGGTTATTCTTGTCATTTAGCACAGTTGGTAATATAAAATCTCTCACAACCAGAAAACACAGGGGCTTTAGCTGCCATAATCTTGGAAATTTTATTGATCACACTATAATAAATATATTCCTATGTATAATAGACATAGGAATTATCCAGTGTTTTGTGCCAGACTGGCAGAGAGAGACTCTATCTACATGTCCTCCCAGTTACTCCTTCCCTGAGGTGGCCATCTCTGATCAGGGGAGGGGATTGCTGTTGCCATGGGCTGTAGGGGAAGAAAAACATTTCCTCTGTCCTCTGAGGTAAAGAATTGTGGGCTGATGAATTAAAATAAACTGAAAACGAGGAGATTAAAGAGATTAGCAAGAAAAACACAAAGTTTATTCATCTCTTTAACACAGGAGCTCACAGAAAATGTAGCTCAAAGAAGCAGCTAGAATTTAGGACATATACATACAGTCTTAACAGGGGAAGGGAGTGTAAAAAATGGCACTTAAGGAGAAACAAGTGACTTTTAGAAAAGATATACGGGTCCTTGGGAGAATAAATGGGAGCTATAATAGTTTTAAGACAAGACTGTCTGTTTAGAATAGTGTTTACATTTTTAAATGGTTGAAAAAAATCCATAATAACATTTTATGACAGGTAAAAACATACAAAGTGTAAATTTTATTCCATAGATGAAGTGCTTTTTTAAATTTGCTCATAGCACACTCATTTATGAATAGTTTATGGCTACTTTTGAACTGCACCAACAGAATGGCATAGTCGTGATAAAAATAGTATTGAGCAAGTATAAAATAGCTAAAAGAAGAGAGACTCCTCCTCCTCCTCTAAAACCGAGACATCATTTTATCTGTGGTCTGACCACTTCCCTCCTTCCTGATATTCCAATTAAGATTTAACACAGTGCCCACAGCCTCTGAGGAAGAAATCTGTATCTTAAGTCTGCAATTTTGGACCGGTCATTTAAAATACACAGGCTAACTGAAATATTTGCATAAACTTTTGTTTTGCAGGACCTCAGCAGGGATCATTAACCATGGAAAAAACATCTTGTGACCATCTTTAAACCAATGACTACTTGAAAGACATGATAGGATCAGCAACCACATCCTCAATGCTGAACCCCTTTTCCCTTTTTGATGGCATATGTAACGTTGTCACAAAAAGCCTTCAGAGAGCATGTTGTTGTTTTTTTCTTCATGCTCCCTTGTGTATAAGTCTCACTCTTGCTCTTGCTCTCGCTCTCGCTCTCTCTCTCTCAAGCTCTGTCTGCTCAAAGTTATTCTTCGTTAAGTGTTCATTTCTAAGACATTGAGACATAAGGACCTAGTTTTTCAAGTCTGGTACCAGTGTTGCTGCAAAACCTAAAATATTTACTATATGGCCCTTAAAGAAAACGTTTACCCACCCTAGGTCTAGGGCTGTATTTGTTCCACAAAGACATTCTTACTTGAATACTGGGAGAAAAATAGACCAAAGTTATTCATTATGCAGATCCCAATTATTTAAAGATATCCTACCTTAAGATAAATATATGTATATAATATGTGTGTGAGTATATACTATTATATGATAGACATATTATATTGCCTGCCCCTTAGCAGATTTCTGCTTTAGGCATTACTTTTTTCTATCTAGGTCGTGTGAGTCATTGACATTCAGGTTTCCTACTTTTCCAGTTTTCCTTGAAGCTAGAGCTGGAAATATGGCCTAATTTTGGCCAGAAAACATAAGTAAAACTACTGGAGAATGTAAGTTCTGGGACAGCTTTTGCTTTCCTTTAAAAGTTCTCAAATTACCTCAGTTTTCTAAATGTACTCCTTTAGAAAGCTTATTCCTTTTCTTTTATCTTTGAATGTGGAAGTGATGGCTGAGGCTGTGGCAGCCACACTATGACCATGAAGCAATATCAAGTGAACAACAGAGATACTGGCTCTGGCGTACTTGAACTGCTGAGCAAGCAGGACTTTCAAAAAACAAAAACAAAAATAAAACAAATGAACAAAAAATAGTGCTAAATTGGCTTCAATAAGTACAGGTCTATATCATCTGAGACCTCACAAGTTTCCTGGGAAAAATGATGTTTATCCACTCCCTTACTAAAACACCTAAGAATTCAAAGGCGTAAGTCTTCTAGCATCATAAGTAAATTTATTCACTTAGAGACTAATACTGAAAGACAAATTCAAGACAAATACTGGCTTTAGAGATTTTGTCTACAAAATTTTCTCATAACTTCTTTTCCTTGTATGCCTTCTAGGCCTTTAGGTGCCTCTGTCTGAGCCCTACTTTTAAATCTATTTCCTTTTCTCATTGTGCCATCACTCAATTCGTTGCCATAGGCAGTGCCAATGCTAATTCTTTCTCCTCTACTTAATAATATACAATGATCTCTATTCACCCTAACCAACTATCCTGTTGGCAAACTGCACGCTGTACTGTCAGAGTGATGCAGGCAATACCCTTTTACACTGCTTCCAAATCTTTGCCAGTCAATCCTTCTGGGAATCTTTGTAAGGAATGACTTAAAGGTTTTTTTCCCTCCTGAGGAAAGAGATCAAAAATAAAGTGATTGTTCCTTGGAGATGCAAAAGAATGATTAAAGTAAAAAAAAAAAAAAAAAAGACATTTCTGGAAATAATAGATCAAACCAGTGACAAATGGATTGGTTTAGTATCTGAATACTTCCTGATTAATATTTTAACCTACTTAGAAAATCTCAGAGGACTTTGCATATGTAGAGATACCTATTACTCCAATTTAATATTTTCTCTATTTCCCCAAAGCCAGTCAAAAATGTAACAAGACAGAGTAAAATTAATATCAAGAAGCCAATGAATTTACAAATGGATTGTTTATATCTGGAAACCTCTATGAAACAATGACAAGAAGCCAATGAAATCTTCACATAAAACCTGGCTCTCTGAGAATTAATCACACTATCCCAAAGAGAGGTGGATCACTGATATTCCTGATAACATCCTAATTAGTGTCATATTATGTGCTCAACATCATTAAAATGATTTTCCAGGTATTTCTGTTACAGATCCAGGGTTGTTCAACAGAAAACACAAAAATTTATAGGCATTTCAGCTTTAGTGAAAATTAACTCACTTTTAATGGAATAAAATGTTATACATATATGCATATGCTATTTGGAACCAATTGTTGTATTTGCACAACCATTAAAGAAATGAAATACGTAGCCACATAGATTTAAGTGCATAAAATAACTAAATACATTAATAATCTAATTAGTAATATAAAATTTCAAAATTGTGATTAAATTTTCTGGTCTGAATATGCTATTTATTAAAAAAAAAAAAAAAAAAACTTAAATTTGTTTAACAAACAAAAAACCAAATGGAAAGTGCTAGTTCAGAGTATCTGAGAAACTGCCCTGCTTGCCTTTTAGTTGTAATCTAGGCTTTTGGTAGACTTTCCTAACTGCCTCATTTTTAAATATATCTGTAGGAAAGACAGTCTCCCAGAGACAAATTCCTGCAAAATAAAACCAGTCCCCATAAAGGGGTAAGCTCCCTCTGAGACACTATTGCATTTGTGTCAGCTTTATGCAAGGGAAAATAAATTAACCATAAACAAACACCTTTGAAAGCAGCTGTTGCACAGAAAGTTCTCATCATCTGCAGATTTTTAGCAGGCCCCTGTGTCAATGTGGCTCTCCTGCAATGTCAAGCTCAGGAATGCTTTCCCAATTTAGAAAGGAAAAACACCAATTAAATGAAAATAGATTTAAGAACAATTAGTTTCTTGGAAAGTAAAAGGTGTATAACTGTTTTTTCCACATTTAAAGCATGCTGACACATACATACTAATTCTATTGTCTAAGAAACAATGCAATTTGCAGTAGTTAAATATAACGGGGAAATTTAATGTCTTATCTAACCAGAAAGCAGACCACAGAAAAGGTGAGGACAGATCTGGATAAAAGAACCTCTGATCCAAGGACTCAAACAACTTAAAGGCTTGCTCAGTGTCATTCATACCTGCTACTTCTGTCCATCTAGCTTTATTGTCACAGACTGCCTTCTATATAAGACCTCAGAAGGACATGGTCTTGAAATCTATGGGTTCATTCTCATAGCTTAAGAAGACAAAATGGGTACTCTTTTTCTGGAATCCATCTTTCCTTGAACCATTTACCACGGCCAAAGTGATTAGGTAAAATGATGGGTGCCACTCAGGTCCCATCCCTGTGGCACTGGAATGAATTACTATGATTAGCAAATTTTAGCAGAAGCATGTGGTCAGGGTAGAGGTGGAGAAGTTACCCAAGAGAATTTAAAATTCAATACATGCCACAGTATTCAAACAGAAATATTAAAATTTCTTAAAGCTTATACAGTTTGTGCTTTTTATAATAGAAAGTTTGTTTAAAGCAGTGTCCCCTAAAGAAAGTAACCATTTAAAAATCCTTGTGATCTCTGTTTTTCAAGAAAACCACAATGTCTAATTTTCAGGCTATACACATCGAGCAGGTTCTTAAGGTTATTTTTCAAGTTATAAAAGAAGTGAGACATATATTTAGAGAAACAGACTTGGAGAAAATCCTAACATGTGAACCCTGAGTCCAGTCATAACTCCAGGGCATTGTTTTTGTATTCCTAAAGGATCCAATCCTTCATTCACATGCCATCCTATAGGCCATACCAACCTTGCAGTGGCCTTACTTCCAACCTTGCATGTCCAATTTTCAACATAGCCATGGTTTGCAGCCCTTCTCAAATAGGCTGAGACCACCAAAAAAGCACCTGTCCTTTCAACAAATGTAAAGTAATGGTGAGTTAATTAAAAAAGGAGGATGTTTTCCCCTCTTCCAATTTCCCTGCCCTTTTAAACAACTGAGGCCAGAGCTAAGTTAATTAAAAAGAGCAGGTAGTTCTCATTCTTCTAGCTTTCTTAAGAGGTTCAAGAACTCCACAAAAGTAGTAATGTTATATGCAAATAACAATGAAAAAACTTTTTAAATCTATTGCTGCTTCTCTTTTGTACTAGATGATAATCTCTTTTTCCCCCACCTTTCAAAGTGTGATTCACAGGAAGACATACTTTCCACCCAGACCCTAAAAGATCCTGGCACTTTATCCTAAGCTTTTCCGGTACAAGATAAAAATTTGCAGGCCCTCCAACTCACTGCCTGTCTGTTAAAGGGCTTAGTGTGTGGTTGATTGTAAAAACGGCCACAAACTTTTTCTTTCTTTCTATTGGTACCCATTTATCATGTTCACTCATACTATCCAAACTATCTTTAATAATTTGCATAGAAAACAGAGCATTAGCAAATAGGATATGAATGGAGGCTTGAAAAGCCTTGTCCACTAAGGCTTCCCTTGGTGTCCAGAGCCCACCATGGGGATGAGTTCAAGTTAGTCTGCTGAATGATGAGAGAGAGGTATGTAGCTCAGTCACTCCTGTTACCCTAGATCACAGCGAGGCACATAAGAGAAGCAGAGGGGCCTAGGTGAATACTGTCACATGTATGAGCCCAGCTGAGCCCAACACAAAAACCAATCAACTAAGCCCAGACTAAATCACCAACTCATAGAAGCATTAAAAAAATACATGATTATGGTTTAAATTAGGAGCACTATCATTGTAAGTAGGTAAATTGGGGCCCTAGAGCCATGTGACGCAGGGGACCATGCACTTTGTAACTCCTTCCTGAAGCTATGGTAAGCCTTCTTCAATGGCTATGACGAGGTGAGGTACTGCAAGTCCATTTCTTACTTTTGAAATGCTCTCCCACTTTCTAATAACTCCTCCCCATGACTAAGAAAAAAAAAATCTGGAATGAGGAAAAAATAGACAAGCTCTGAATGAGAAAGAAATCATATACTAAAGTAAACAAATCCTGAAAGAACTAGAAAGGTGTACATGTTCTCAGAGCAGAATATTAATCTTATAGTCTGTAATTTCTTCCAAAATTAATCTATAAGTTTAATGCAATTTCAATTAGAATTCCCCCAAAATGATTCTTTGTGGAATTGGACAAAACTGTTTTAAATTGCATATAAAAGAGTAAACGCTCAACTATGATGAAAAGAATTATGAATAGAAAAAAACAATGAAAGGACTTTCATTACTAAAAATTTGAAATATGAATCTACTGTAATGAAATCAATATAATATTAGCCTAGGAATAGATACTAGATCAAAAGAATAGAATAGACAATTCTATCTATCTTCCTATATGTGCCTGTAAGATAGGAAAATGTTACATCAATTCAGAGAGAATAAAACAGGCTATGTAATGATGATAGTGACACAACTCTATTTTTATATAGAAGAAAATAAATCTAGTTCTCTATTACATTTAAAGATTTGAATACAAAATTTGTATAGAAATAGATAAAATATTTCTATGAACAAATGGAACTTTTCTACTTACAGACAAAATTAAAGTTTTTGAAAAAATAGAAAAACAAACTTGGAAAAATATTTCCAATAATAAAAATTTAAAATACTATATGGCACATCTGATATGCTAAGCAGTTCTTTATATATTTTAGGTCATTTATTCTTTACAGAAACTCTTTTAGGAAGTTACTACTCTTCTTTAACCTACTTACAACATCTATTTTCTCATCACAAAACTTCAGTGTCTGTGTTGCTTTGTATTGTTCTACAATGAAATACAAATTACTCTGAAATTCAAAGCTTTTTATGATTCAGTTTCCTTTGATGTGCCTATCTCTAACTATCCCCTTCCATGAACTTATTCTGGGTGTTCCTTCCTTTAGTCCCTTACTTTAGTATTAAACAACTCTTGGGATACCTTTTTTACTCCACTTATTTCTGACTTGAAATCTGATGGTTTTCTCAAGTTCTACTTTCTCCATATAAACTTTCCTGATCTCAGATCACATATAATCTCTCCTGTATTCAACCTCTTTATGACTTCCTTGAAGCACTTCTTGTGTGCATGTAATGAGCTCCCTACTGAACAATAAACTGAAAACAAAGAATATGTTTTACTTATCTCTAAAGTGGTTATGATGTAATAATTGTTTAAACTATATTATTGAACCCAGGATATTAATGAAGGAAAGGGGGAGGTTTTTGCTAGGTTTCCCAGTGTTTTCAACTCAGAAATTTTTAGTGGCTTCTATATTCTAAACTTTGTAACATGGAATATGAAGTACGATACAACTATTCCAGTCTTTTATTGCTGTACTTTTTTATTTGAGTTCTTTCCAGTTTATTTATATTCCCTTAAATACATATGCATTTCCCAACTTCCATTTATGGTTCTGTCTCTTCCAATATTCTACAAATTCTTTGAAAGTGGAAACTGTGTCTTACACATTTTGGTATTTTTATGACTAAACAGTTCAGGGAAATAGTAGGTACTCCAAAAAATTTATTGAATGAATAAATGCTGTTCCACCAATCTATAATGGCTTCCTATCTGCTCTTAAATCACCACAATCCGAGTTCCTTGAAGCTTGATTCAGATACTGCATTGACCTATAAAGCTTTCTCTGTCCACTCCACCTGGAAGCAATCTCGCATTTCTTTCAGCTATAAATGCATTATATGGGTCACTCGAATCCAAAGATTTTTAATCCAACCTCAGTTGATATCTTGGTTTCACATAACTTATATATCTCTTTCAGATAGTAGAAAGCATCTTGAAAATCAAGCCACCACCGCTATTTCTTCATCTTTCACATCAGCCAATGGTGGTGCCTTGCCTAAATTCAGCTTTGCATTGCAATGACTGAACTGACACCATCATTTCCAGAATCACACAGCACAACATTTTCCATATGATTTCTTGTAATATCTTAGTTTTTCATATTTTTAAATCATTTACATTAACGAGTCATCTTTCTATGAATCCAAAACATCTACAAGCTAGGAGAGCCCAGAATCAATCTACTTTTACAATACACCCAGTGTAGTGGGCACCGAAAATATTACATAAACATTTACTTAGTAAATAATTATCATTTAATGGACATTTGCTGATAAAAATTACTAATATTTTTTTAGTTTTTTTTAAGTTGTATTTTTAAATTTGTATTCTTTTTAGTTTAGTTATATTCCTTTAAATACATAGGCATTTCTCAACTCCTCTCTATTTATGGTTTAAATACATGCTTTATACAATTTTATCATTTTGTTATTATATTTATAACAACATATTTTAAAAGTTCATTTGCATATCTTGGGATTCTATTTTAACTCCTATACTAAATAGTTCCAACATATCCATGTTTCAGTTTTACAGCTTTTAATTCTTTTAGTCTTAAAACACATCTTGGACATATTAGGATTTCTTAAATAGAAATTAAAACTTAATCCTAAAATATGAGAATAAACTTTTTAATATTTTAGCTTCATAATTACAAATAACAATGAAAATTATATAAGGCAAGCATTTAAAAAACATGTTATCAATATATCTTAAGACCATTAGGAACCAGAAGTCTATTATTCTATTTTCCACACTTTCTTCTGTATATTTTTTCCACTCTTTTAACTTGTTAGTTTCTCCATCTGTGAATGAAGATGAGAACTTGAGCACTGACTTTGCTCTACAGCTGCTGTAACGCTCTGTGACTGTGCTTTATACATGAAAAGTAAAAATAACAAAACTTTGTAACAGACAGGACTGTTTCCTAAAACCTGACATTCTGCATGAAGTTAATGAATATGTTTTAAAATAAAATAACTTGGTCATTTATGATTGAGAAATGTTATATAATAGATTTCATCTCTGGAAGATGTTAATTCATTGCACTCTATTAGATAGAGTACAAATTTTTTCATTAAAAAGTTCTGCCTAACTCTTGTAACATTATGTTATGAAACTTATTGAGTCAAGAGATATCTTTCACTTTTTAAATGACATATATTAATACCAGGAGGAATTAATGTTTTTCTACACCCAATTTAAGCAAGTTTGGACTAGACCCTAAAAACTTAACCTTTCATTTAAGTTTTAAAATGTGGCAAGCACGCATTATCTAACAGAACATTTAAAAATGCAATTTAGCAACCTTGTCTGTACAAATGAGTATTAGGAAGTTAGTTTTATAAGTTGGGGAAATATTCTCCTTTTGGCCCTGGAAGTACTATCTGTTGTGCTGGAACATTTCCACAATGACACCCCATGACCTGAGGACTTAATGTTGTCTTCTACATACTTCACTTACAGGATGTAATTTACATACTGGAGTAATCTGAATAAATGCATAAGTTAAATTTCCCATCTTTTCTTAAATCTACAAAACTTTGAATGATTCCTAAAGACAACTTGTCAAGCTTTGCAGACTAACAATCCACAATTTAGTGCAGATATTTTTTTTTTAATTTTGAGAGTAAATAGCAATGTAGCTTTGTAAAACACAGCACACAAAAATTTTATCTTACATAATTTAAACAAGATTTTGAAACTATTCAATTCCAAATTTAAACAAGATTTTGAAACTATTCAATTCCAAATGCCCCGTTATTTTTATTTTCCATGTTTGACACTGGGGAAAAGGATCAACGTTGCAAGTGCCATCTTAATGATATTTGTGTCTCAGTATTAAATTGACTTCTCCCAATTCATCTATTAGAAACCTGCTTTTCACATGTACTTAAGGTTATAGGAAAGAGGTAAATGTGGGAGAAAAAAATATTGATGTGGAGAAAATGATATAATAAAGCTTTTGGTTTTATCTCATACCTCTCCACTATACCAAAATATACACTTTGTATTTCCAGTGATTTAAAAAGGGATAATTTCTTTTTAGTTCACATTGAGGAATACTCTTTTAGAAGTATGGTTCTGCCTCACCTGTGTGCACGCATTCTGTGAAAGTCCCAGCTATGAAAGTTATTCATTAGCACAGAAATTTCAAACACAGAGAGCTGACCCCTTATTGTTGGGGTCTCAGAAGAAGGAGGGGAGCCTATAGGGTTTGAAAAAGCCTCACTGGGCATTGTAATTTGCCTGCTGGAAGTTTGGGGCCCTTTTCGTTCCATTTTATCACTGTGCTGTGGAAAATCAACCATAGAGCAGTGTCTCTCTGTGGATACAGCACTCAATAAATATTCACTGAATGCATAAATGATGATTTGTTTACAAAGCTATGTTTTTGTTCTCTCTCATATAAAACAAACAAACAAACAACAAACATTCAATGTCTCGTACAGTTGTATCTTTTTAGATTATCACAGAAGGTCTTTCTTAATTTGAACTTTCAATCCTCTGGTTGTGGTAGAGGAGAGAGAAAGGAGAATGTGGCCTATAAGCAGAGAAATCTGCAAGTGACTTTGTGAGCTCATGCAAGGTTATCTGGACAATGAGTTGGCTAGGACCTGGGCTGTTTCTTCTCCCAGAATCAGGGGGCCAAATCCAAGCAATTTGAATTTGTGCAGGAGCAGGCACTTCCTCCATTAGTACACTTGCCCACAGAGAGAGGACTGATATGCCATGGAATACAGGTTCTCCAGGAATAGGGCAACTGGTGATCCTAAGCAACCTGCTGCCAAGCAGCTTGTTTATTTCCTCACTGACATGACTCCTTTTTTAAAGAGGGAGACAGATGATGGGAGAGTTTCCTCTACAACCTCAGAACTTCTATTTTCTCTCTCAGAAGTTGTAACTCTGGCAAGCCTCTCTAAGAGATGGGCAAGATCATGCCTATTTCTGTCCTGACTGGCCTTCTAAATTTTTTCTTTTCCTAATGAAACCTATTCCTAACCTTTACGTTGTGACATTGTGAAGAAACTTAAAAAGGACTTCCTTCTGTGATAAAAAAATTGAAACTATATAGCAATATCTACCTAAAATTTATGCATGAAATAAAGATACAATCTAGAAAAAAATCCCAAGGCAAAAGACAATAAAAATTGAATAAACAAAATTTCAGAAGTCAGAGGTATAATTAAGTTCTGAATTCCATAGACACAACTGAAGAGGCTAGCTTCAGCTGGAAAGGGGATATAAATCATCCACTCAAATGCCAGGTGACAGAGAAACAGGTAGAATTAGCTAAAAGAGAATGTGAAGGGAGGGAGGAGGTTGTCTTTGGTGAGGAAGACATGAAATTTAAAATTAGATGTGGCAGTAGAAGTCTTCTTGAGAGAAACCATGGACAAGGTTTTGCTTACTACTTTGTGAGCCCAATACCAAAAATTTGCATTTTTTCTGACCCATACTAACACAACCACGTAAGCTGACTAAATTATCGAAAGCAACAGACTCATAGAGAAAAATGGCATTTTACTGGTAGTGCAGTGCACAAGAATTACCAGCACCAGTAGTCTTTCTTGTCAATCTGGAAGTCCTGTTCTCCATGCGGGGAATCAGTTCTTTCCTGTAGGTTGGATGTGATATTGTTGGAGACATTGGTGGTAAGTTCTTTGGAACCAATATGACTGCACTTTGAGTGCTATTTTAAGGTGTGATTAGGAAATTCAGCTAGGTCTGAGAATCCTATACAAATAAGCAAGATTCACACTGCCTCTAACCAGGGTCTAATCTTATTTCTCTTTTCTGTCATCAGAAGCTATAGCTGGCTTCTCATGGCTAACTTCTCCTAAGGTTGTTATATTAGAAATGAGCCTTAATTTTTTTTTCTGGGATAAATTGCCTTTATACTTTAATTATAAAAATATTTAGAAACACCAGAAAAAATTTACTATTTAACAAGTACTGATAAATACTACTGTTTCCTCCTTTACCTGAAATGATAAAAAAAATTCTAAAAAGTAACAGGATTAATGGTCTGATACTCCTGTCTTCTCTCAAGGTAAGGAGGAATGATTAAGAACCAATGGAGGCGAAACTGATGCCATACTAAATGAATGAGAAGAGGAGAGCCAATTCCAACCTCTGGGGTACCTCTTACGATATGAATAGAGCATCACAAGGAGCCATGTGCTTCTGAGAGTCATGAGTTCCTGAGGCCCACAATACCAGCACTGTTTTTTCACGGAGGGTTAAGTTAGATGCACCAGAAGAAAGTCCATCGCATCTAAAATGTCACCACCATCACTTTCGCCTTCTTTCTGGAGTCTATATTTCTCACTTCTTCTGAAGTGTTTGATTTTTCAAGACATAAAAAGAACTGAGTGAATGAAAATTTTTCTCCATGTAAATAAAAGAGTTTTCTAAAATAGGAGTAGAAAACAGCAGACTGGAAACTTGAAAAGAGGTGACTGAGTAGATAGAAGTGTGGTAGGTATAATGATGGTTCCCCCAAACACCCATTTTCAGTGACTTCTGACATGCTTTCTTGTATTTTAGGGATTAGAAAGCTAAAGAAAAAATCTGTTTTTGAGATAAACTCATTGCTAAGGTTCTGGAAGTAACTTAATCCCTGTCAATGTCATAAATTATGTGGAATAAAAGATAAGATGTGGGGCATCTAGTAAACTAGAACCAGTAGCTGTGGCAATTCCATTTGGCTGACATGCCTGTTTGGCTGTTTCCTTATCATGGCATAGGTGGTATTGTTCTGAAGCTGGTACTTGTGGCAGAAGTTCTCTGATCTGCAGCTTTCTGATCCATTAAAGAGGGAGCATTCATCCTGGTGATCCAGTTCCATGGTAAGTCATCGTTGGAAGCTCGATGTATAGTCCATTTTGTAGCCCTTATAAGAATTCTGGGATGTATTTATATTCTTAATTCTGTTAAACTGGTCAGAGTAATTTAATTTGTCTGAAATTAAGAACTTGCTGGAAGACAAATTCTCCAGGGTCTCTCACGTCTCTGTTCACCTTGCTGCCTTTGTCCTTTACTATCTTTTGAAAGATGTTAGCATAGTGAACAGCCTTGGGAGGAAGTGATGGCTTGCCCCTCTGGGGCAAAGAGTAGGCATGCTTAGTGTTCAATATAATTAAGCTGTCATTATGTGAACTGCCCTACAGAGAGGCCCACATTGCAAGAAACTGAGGGTGACCAACAGTCAACAGTCAACAAAAGACTATATCTCATAGTCCAAGAACTTGCATGGGATTATGTCTGGTCAACTGCATACTAGTGAGCTTGAAGCAGTTCTTTCCCTAGTTGAGCCTTAAGACACAAACAACCCTGGGAGAAACCTTGACTGCAGTGTTGAGAGAGGCCCTGAATTAGAGGATCCGGCTAAGCTATGGATGAATTCCTGACCTACAAATAATCAATGAGGTATTTGAAGCTGCCACTTTAAGCTTTCAAATCAAGTAGTGATTTATTATACAGCAATAAGTACCTAAAATATGGCATTTCTGAGCTTCTGGATTTCAAAGATGGGTGGCCACCAAAAGATAGAGGAAGTTACTATTTAGAAAAAAGCTGCCTGACCAGGAACACATATTTTGGACTTTCATGTGACTGAAGATTTAATTGCTTAAGTCACTGACATTTTGGAGTAGATGAATAGAGCAGCTAGGATTACTTACTTTAATAATACATTCTGCCTTCTCTTAGTTGTTTTTTATTTACTTGGTATATTCCTGACCCAATAGTGTGCTGTGTAGATTTTCTCCTTTTTTAAAAAAAATGATTAATTTTAATTGTTTCCATTTTATCTCCTCTACTGCTTTGAAAGTTATATATTTTACTTCTATTTTTTCTAGTGCTTGCTCTTAACCTTTTAACACACACACACACACACACACACACACACACACACACACACACAGTCAGTGAATAAGCAGGACTCATAAGTTGTAATCAGAGAGCAAGTATTTGTCTCCTATTACTCATTAAATTTTGATTCAATGAGGAAATTTCACTTCTGCCCCTAAATAATAATGCAGGCAATTGCAAGGCTTACTTGATAATTCTTAGGCATTATAATATCTTATAACAACATTAAACTAAAAGAAAACAAATTTTAAAAAATGAGAAAAGGCTTGGAATACATACTATTACCAAATTTCTCAGATATTTCTAATCTACCCAGTGTCTGAGACCACACAAAACATAGTCTTGATTTAGAAATTAGAATGTCCAATTCAATATGTTAATTTTCATATTAATCAGCTTTAGAAGAGAAGATTCCTCCCTTCCCCTCTGAGGTGTGATGTCCTCTGCTGGAACAGTGGCATGGGACTTACCCACTCTTTGAGAGCCTCCTGTCTATCCTTTTGTCTCTTTCTTCTTGACAAGCTCATTTGGTGTCAAAACAAGAAAAGGGAAGATTAAAAGAAGAGCAGAAAGGTGGTTGTTTGACTGCCAAGCTTAAAATTTTACATGTACATTTTAACAGCAAAATACTAATTAGTATTGTTATCTTCCACCTGGAAAACATAAGAACTTTAGAATTCTTTAAACATTATTATCCTATCCAATCATGCATGTTATTGTTTAGTGTTTTACTTCTCTATATTTTTAATTACCAAATTGGTGGTGGTTGTTATCATTATCATCATATATAGTCAAGATTTACTGAAGTTTACCAATTGTTTTGTTCAGTAATACTATTTGTTTATTGAGGTTTACTCACAAGTTACCTAGTTGTTTCATTTAGTCATACTATTTGCATTTTATTGTACTTCAGAAGTCTTCCTTGTGTTCCTTTCCTGCATTACTCCCCTGTCTTTTCTCCATCTAACCATTATCTTAAATTCTAATATGAGAGATCATCTTTCCTGTTTCTCTCAGTCTTGAAAGAGCTTTCCACTAGCTGTCAGCTTTCAGACGGTCATTATTTTTTCTCCAACTCTTGAAGGTAGGTACGGTAACTGAACCTATCTAGTATCTATTTTTGCATTTTCTCTTGGCGAGTGAATACTAAAGCCAAATGCCAGATAAATATCTTTGTTCCCAGCCTTCATGCTGCTAGGGGTGTTATAATAAATAACAACTTTTATTATAAGATATAAGTAAAACTCTACTGGTCACTTTTGTGAAAGGTTTTATTTTCATAACAAAAAAAGATAGATGCTGTTGACAAAATCCTATATTTCTTTTCACCTTGGATGTGTATATGTGATTTCTGTACCCATAATAGCTATCTGGTGACTCTAAAATTTTAAGCATGAAGAACCAACAGAATTTGAGAGATAACAACTCTGACATCGGTGAGCCACTTAATTAGTGCCAGCAATTGCCCATTTGATTCAATATTTTAAAAATATTATGTTTTACACAATGCTATATGTGACAAGACATGTACATTAATTTCTGTGCAACCTTGCACCGACTCTTCTCTCTCTGCCCTTCTCTGTCTGGCATGCTCCTTGTCTTTCTTTAAGTCTCAGTTTAAAACTTACTTTTGTAAATATGTTCTTGATTCCCACAGGCAAAACAGTTAATTTTCATTTGTTCTCTAGCAAGAATTTATTCATGTTTAACAAACATTTATCACATTATATTATAATTCATCCTTTGAATCTGTCACTCTCAATAGATTGTGTGCTCTTTAAGAACAGGTGTCATTCTTTCTTTATTCATGGCAGTCTCCACTTATCTGAAGTTATGCTTTTTATAGTTTCAGTTACCTGTGGTCAGCTGGAGCCTGAAAATATTAAATAAAAAATTCCAGAAACACACAACCCATAGGTTTTAAATTGTGCACCATTCTGAGTAGATAATGAAATCTGGCATGGATCTTGATTCATCCCTTTGTCCAGTGTCCTCATACTGTAGATACTCCCTGCCCATTAGTCATTTAGAAGATTTCTGGGTTATCAGACTAACTATTTTGGTATCACAATAGCTGTGTTAAAGCCACCCACCCATTTTTTTACTTAATAATGACCCCAAAGCAAAAGAATAGTGATACTGGCAAAGAGAAGCTGTAAAGTGCTTTCCCTAAGTATAAAAGTAAGTACAGTACAATAGAATATTTTGAGATACCACATTCACAAAACTTTTATTTCAGTATCTTGTTTTAATGGTTCTATTTTATTATTAATGATTGGTGTTGATCTCGTACTGTGCCTAATTTTAAATTAAACTTTATTATAGATGTGTACTTATAGAAAAGTACACAGTACATATAGGGTTCGATACCATCTGCGGTTTCTGACATCCACTGGGGGTCATCTTGGAAGATAGCCCCCATGGATAAGTGGTGACTAATCTAAATTTTAACCCAAGTAAGTTCTTTATAATTGCTTTTTAATAAATTAATCTATACCTAATGGGCCTGGTTTCAATGTCCAAATACAAAAAATATTATTAAGAATTTCTCCCTTTGGCTTTCTTTCTGAGTATATTTCATTTAGTGGTTTTTACTGACAAATGAACAGAGAGCTCCTGCAGGTACTTTGCAGAACAAATAATTCTTCTAGAAATCTTCTCAGGGATGATTGGTGGAGTTGTTATGCTCTTAATGAGCTTTCTGTTCCTGGAATACTACATAGAATGTTACTGTTAATAACATTTCACTTTAGTTCTACTCTATCCTCAAAATGCTGATAATGTTACTGTAAAATTTCCTACAAGAGAAGAAATACTATTTTACATTTGTTAGCTTAGAAGAATTATTCTTCTTAATTAGAGTAGACTTGGAGAATAAAAGCCAAAATAATGTTAAAGGATATTTATTGTCTAGGAGAAAATGTTACCATTTCAGAGTGATTTTACTATTTTATAGTAAAATAGGCTGAAGAATATTTTTTTTCTTTTTTTTTTATAAATTTCAATGAGATTTCTAACTAGAATTTACTTTAATATTTGTTGATCTTACTTACTTTTTTTCCTGAGTATTATTTGATAGATTAAAAAAAACTCTGTGTTTATAGATGTGTGAGTCAAACTCTGATGATCAGAGAACTTACTGTGAAAACCCAAAGACATCTTGCTATAAGGGATTCATAGCTAAAGGATGAAGGTAAGACAGATGAAAAGCAACTTAGTTAGACTAAAATAATTTAAACCTTGGCAAAGTAAAACTGTATTTGGAAAATGATACTTTCATACTACCAAACTGGAGTAAATTAAACCTATCATGATTTTAGAATGTACATAAAATATTTCAGTCCTTCCTAGAGAAATGTTTGAGAGATGGATAAATTTTCCTTGAGTTGTCATTCTTTGAGTTGTCACTCAAACTATAAATCTTTTAACTATGTATGATATGTCTGGTTTGCTAGCTGTTCATATTTACTACTTTTTATTTTATACCACCAAAAAAATTCCTGTTCTTCTATACAAATATTTTCCCCAATATCTCATATCTTTCTTGTTCTACTCTATTTGTTTTTCTTTGTTTACTTACTTTAATTAAAAAAAAAAAAACTTCAAGTTTCTATTTTGTTTGTATTAAAGCAGAAAGTTCCACATGAGATGTTACCAACAAATTCCTGCAGGAGATTTGCAGATGATATAAATGAAAGAGTGAGCCAAGTATAGACAGACCACTGAGGAACAGGTCTGTGGAGATTGCTGGGTCAAAGAACATGTATGTACCCCATCAAAAGTGGAGAGCTGCTACTTAGCTCTTGCTAATTTTTAATGTATCTTTTTCTCCCAATCAGGCTATGTATGCATACATATATTTCTGTGTTATCTCCATTTAAAGAAATACTGCCCTACCATTGAACATCAATGACTGTTAATATAACAAAGAAAGAATGTTGGAAGAATATATCACTGCTGATGAAGCAGTTTTGTAAATAAAACAATAAATAAATATATTGAATGTGAACACAGTGTAACTTCTAGCTCCAACTTCCAATTTACAAGGATACAGAAAACACAGAAACTCGTTAAACTACACCATGGGGATGCAATCAGCACAATCTAGCCTGTAGGGAACTACAGGACCAACAACACAGTTTCTTCCAACAAATAACTGCAAGGAAAAAAAAAAAAAACACATGGAGAGGGAATTTACAGATGAAAAGAGATTTAAAAGATACGTTATAACCAATTACATGTGTGAACCTATATAAGATCCTGATTTTTAAAAATTGTAAATTTTTTGAGATATGACTGGACACTTGATATCAAGAAATTATTGTTGATTTTTAAAAATATGAAAAAAGTTAATGTAACTATATTAGAAAAGCAACTTTAATGATACATATAAAAATATTTATGAATGTAATTTCAGAAATGCATTCACAATTGAAAAACAAAATACCAGAAAAATGTCATGTGATTATGAGCCACATGTGACTTGTATGCTGACAATGTGCAACTCATGATCTGTAAGAATATATGCAACTAATTTACAATTTTTATTTTTTACCATCATCAAAAACTAGACTAGACCATATTAATTATGCTTAAGAGATATAAAGACATGTAGGCCACAATTTTCACTTGGAGATTAATGAGATACATAAATCAAACCTTAAGAAATAATGATATTTCTATCCTCTCACCTACTGCATTAATGTTAAACTCTAATTGCTTTACCATTTAAATGTTTTCTCAGATACTTAGTCTTATAACAGTTAATATAATACCTCTGAGTAGTAACAAATTTAAGTTAGTAAACAGCTTATGGGTCACTTTTGCTGTGAAGTGTATTTCTGACCAAACCATTCTCTTCAGATCTGCCAGTCAGCAAATGGGACATATTCAGAGTGCTTAATGCCATTATGCAACACATTACAAAATGAGAGCATTTGGGACCAGTCATACCCTCTTCCAGTGTCCCTAAGAACAACTTATCATTAATTTGTTAAAATCACTGATTTCTGTCTAATTCCCTAAGTCCTACTTGAGGAAATTAAACAAGAGATTCTGGAGATGTCATCACTGCAGACACCCCTGAGCCTTACTGTGTAAAAAGTGGCCGCAGTTCGAGGACTGTCACTTATGTACAAAGTGCTCAATGAAGGCTGGTTCCTCTCTCCTTCCCCCACCCACTGCTTAATGAAAGCCCTCTGATGGATAAGCAGGATCTTCTAACACAGTGCTTCTCAGTCCAGGGACAGGGTAGGAGTAGAAGTGACATATTAAACTAACTTACCTGGGGGAAGTTTTTAGTGTGTGTGTGTGTGTGTGTGTGTGTGTGTGTGTGTGTGTGTATGTACGTACATATGTGTGCATGCATATATGTATATGTATATGTATATGTATATGATCTATATCAATTTATATCTATATCTATATCTATATATCTATCTATATCTATCTATATCTATATCTATCTATATCATCTATATCATCTATCTATATCATCTGTATATCTATATCTATCTATATATCTATCTATATCTATATATCTATATCTAATCTATAACTATATACCCTTCTTCTATAGATGAATCAGAATTTGAGAGGTGGGGAGGACTGTGAAATCTAAAAAAAAAAGCTCCCCAGAGATTCTAACATGTCATCTTTCTGGCAATGTCCCTGCTCATGGCCCCCTGGCTCCCGTCTCCCCAACCCCCTTGTTGACAACCATTGCTCTAACATGAAATTCGATCTTAAATTAGTGTTCTATTAATCTATATTTTATTATTACACAAATAGTATACCTCTTGGTTTCTTTTTAGTGTTAAGACTTAAAATACTTTTTCTGAATTATTTGCATTTTAGAATCCATTTATTAATTTACACTTGTCAGCTTACTGGGATTTTAGCTAGAATAGCACTGACTCTATAGATATATTTGTTGAGAACTGACATCTTAATACTGAGGCTTTCAGCCCATGAAATTGGTATATGTTCATTTACTTATCTTCTTTAAAATTCTCTTAGCAATGTTTTGTAGTTTTCTGGGTAGAGGTCTTGCCCTATTTTGTTAAATTTACCTCCAAATCATTCATGTTTCATGTTGATATAGATCTCCTACTGTTATAGTCTATAGTGTATTTCATAAAAACCAGTTGTGTTCCCTGAAAAAAAATGAGCTGTGAACTATTACCATATTTTTCTTTTGAAGATTTACAATATACATTAAACTCTCTGAGAAGTCTTATAATAAATGTGTCTTTTAAATTTTAGCTAGCTATTTCCCAAAAGAATTTGACTATTAAAACTTTTTGCCTAGTACCCACTAATATCTTATTGAATTAAGCCTCTGAGTAACACATGATTTGGGGAATAGCTAAATGCCAAGATGATAATGAGGTCCACCTTAGCCTGACTCCTTCTGTGGTGGGAGGTGGGGTGAGGTATAGATCACATGCAAATCTCCACACTTGAAGGTGCATCAGAACTCTGGGTTGTCTTGGTCAGTAGGGAATAGGGAGACAACAAACAGATGGTAGAACTTGGTCTGCCTGTTAATTATTGCACTTTTCTTTTGCCTGGGATTTTGTTGTGTTCTTCCAGTCATTCTATCCTTGAGAAGTATGGGTCAATTACCTGTCAGTAAAAATAAATTCTAATGATTTCCATAGCTGGAACTGTTAATGCTTGATAACACAGAGGTAAGCAGAGTCTCCTAAGGGCATAAGAAACAACCTAAAGCCTTTCCTCCTGATCTTTTGGCGCTCAAAGAAAACAGACCCTGAAAACACGCTTTGAGATAAATGAAGAATAGATGGAAAAGCTTATCTAGTCAAAGTGGTCTTAATATTGAGACATAAATGAAATAAAAGTTTTTAAAGATTTGAAAAATATGCTAGGAGTGTCAGCATTTAATAAACCCAAGGTGACAGTCAAGACTTAAGTAGAAATCATTTTGATTTCTGCTTATAAGAAGCTTTTCTGTGGTATGACAAAGCTATTTTTGGCAAAAATCAATATAGAAAGATAAATAGATGAGTTAGTTCTTAAAAGTGCTATTTTTTAAAAAAATGAAGGTTAACCTTTACTACATCCACTGACAGAAAATTATTAGCAGCATCTGTAGCAAGGAGGAATCATCTGCAAAGAGGCCTGAGTTTAGAAAATTGAGAGAATATGAGTGGCTAGGATTAATATAATAAAATAATAATAATAATAATAATAATAATAATAATAATTAGTAATAACAAATACATGCCTCAACGGTTTTATTTTATACTCTAGGGTATTACTACATATATCTCATATTCAGTTTTTATGCAGTTAGACCCTACCATTTGGTGCCTCGTTCAAGGGCCACAACTTTCTCAAGACTGTGTTCATTATCTTCTCCACAAATAGAACTGAGTTTGGGGAGTAACCTATGTTTGTTTTTGTTTGTTTGTTTTTGTTTTATTATCTTTTAATATCCTGTTATTCTCAGGTTATTTCTGGATAACCTCATCTCCTTTTTAATCCCATGAAAGCCAGGTATTCCACAGTGTTGCAAGCAATGGTAAATACCTTCAGCTGTATAGATGTTTCCCCAGAGGGAGAGTATACATGATTTCATTTAAAGTCCACAACAATGCAGAAAAGAAAACATTATAGCACTTTTACAACCGAGTATATGAAGATTTAAAGGTTACATGTTTTGCTAAAGATTACATAACTTTGTTGGTAGAAATGGGCTTCGAATCCACCTTAGACTACAATCCTGTGTTCCTGTTTGGTATCTAGTTCCCTGCATGAAGATGATAATTTTTTCTTTTTTGTTAAGGTTGGGAGCTTTTATGGAAAATTAAGACTGAACACATATATTTCTGACCTGGTTTTTTTTCTAACTATGTATAGCAACCAAAATAAGCATATCAGTGGAGCCTAAGGAGGTGTCTGAGATTGTATTTCCTCTGGGAGAGATATTTATTTGGCATTTTCTGGTGCAAAGCAGAGACAGAGCAGAACAGAAATGTAGCCTTCTAATTTCCTTGGCAAAGACCAGATCTGATGATACCTAACGGGCCTAACAGACTGTTCACACATATCAAATCTAAAATATTTATGACATACTAAGAGACTTCGTCTTTAATGAAGGTGTGACACAGATTTACTTCAAGCTTCCTTGCTTATAACTTTGAGAACATGAAAAGAGAAAAGCAAATATTTTCAGGTTTTGCCAACATGTTTATTTCAAAGGGAAATGTACCTTTATTTTGATTTTTTTCTGTTTTAAATAAATTTATTTGGTTTTATAAACAGCAAATGCAAAGACTCATATAAAATGTATATAGATCTATGGCTGAGATGCTTTGAAACTGTTCCCACAAAATTTTTCCTCCATTCAGCTTCTGTTCAAAGTGTCTCCTGCAATTTTTATATTTTTAAAATTTCCTATTATATCTTATATACATCTGCAATTGTGGCTCCCAAGGAAGCAGTGTTGAAAATTTTCTGAAAATACTCTCAATAGAAGCTTTTAAAGATGAAAATGAAAAAGTTGTTTTGACATTATAGCTGAAAGTCAGCAGCGTATCAATTTAGGACTTTACGTCATTCAAAAGCCCCTTAAGAGGCACAAGGACAAACTGGTAGACACCATTATACACTCTGGGAGGAACTGTGTGACCTGGGGTAGAAAGAGCTCAGAAAACTTCAGGTATCAGGGAACACCATGCAGGCACATCCTACCTGTGGTCAGAGATACAGATAGCTAGTAGGGCCTTCTGACATAGTCAAAGTGCAAATCTCTTATTCTTAAGAAGCTCAGAAGGGTTAAGTTTATGTGACCTTGGGTCATACAATGAGTTAGTGTCCCTGTGTTACTACAGACCTTTTTCTTAGTGACTGTTCAACATCTTAGAAACTTGAGCAAAGCTGGTTTCCCTTCAGTAGTTGAGAAGCAGCAGAGGATCTTTATAGATGAATAAATTCTTACACTGAATATAATCATTTTTATATCTATATGTAAATTTTCTTTTAGACAGATAAAACTATGAACAAAGGGAAAAAATGACTAATGAAGAAAACTCTCCAGTGACTAATGCTATTATAAAATGGTAGAAAATATACAGGAAAATTTTAGACACAATTAAAATAAAAGTCAACAATAAGCTTTTCTATCATTGCCTTAAGCAGATGTTCAGTATTAGAAACACAATACCTCAGTTCTTCAGAATTTGTCATTCAAATTACATTAAAAACAGAGTAAGTCAGATATTTAAAGAGCACAGAATCATCAACTTCTGGTAAAATAAGATTGAGGAAAACACTGAGAAGAGAACAAAAATGGGTAGCAGGGAGAGATATGCTTTTACTCTTACCCATTGTTGAATACACCCATTTAGAATTCTTGTTTTATTAAAGAGAAAGTATAATTAAATATAATTAAAAATAAACCCACTATTTAATAAATGATTACAGCAAGCTTATTAGATAAGGTTTTTTTAGTCCTTCAAACAACAAAATTTTTACAAAGCCTCATACAGACTTCAAAAACAGCTAATATAAGGTTGAGAAAACCATTGGCTTATCATCCGTATTTGCTTTAACTATTAATCATATTTGTATATGTTAGTTATAAGCATTTGTTCACTTACTCATCCCACAATTAAAATATTCTGTTATATACTGTAAGAGACTACTATGAGAGTAAACGGAGTGTCATCTAAATTGGTTTCATGGAAGATTCCTGAGAGTCTTTAATGATTTTAAAGGTGGTGAATATTTCATACTAATCTGAGTTATTTATAATGCTGTGGTGTATGTTGAAACTCCAAATTAACCAGCTTCTCATTCATATACTAAGAACCACATTTTCCTATCTTTTTCAACTTATATGAGCTTGGTAGTAGATTTTAGAATCCAGATTTTTTTTTCCTATAATTTTCACTTACCATCAGTATTGTTTTTAGTTATATATGATATTTCTCAGATTTACTAGGAACATCATAAAAATTAAAATTCTATTAAAATATATACAGCAAAGAGAATTGGCAGTAATCACTTAAGGTACACAATGAGCAAGAATTAATGCTTCAAAGGGCATTATATTATATTACTATCTCAGCCTAACATACATTCAAACCAACAAATATTTCAAGGGACTTAACCTGTATTTAAAATCTAAAATTTTCTAGGCCTTACTTGCTGCCATTTTTTCTAAAAGTCTTCTTTTTAATTATATAAACTTTAAAAATCCCATGCTGTCTGAATTACTCTTTTCTTCATTAACATTTTTCTGATAAACTTTATATCCTAAAAGCTAGAATGCTACAACTATGGTTTGTTATTTTCAAGTGCTACATTTCTTAGGTGTGACATCATTTGTCTTCCATTATTTAGGTATTTATTTTCAAGCTACTCCTCAAGCTGCTCAGGAGACTTTTGGAGTTATAGGTAAAAGTGGTAAAGGTCAAAATTTATGAGAAAAATAAAGACATAGAGAGGTAGGTAGATCAATCTATGTTGTGTTTAAATATGTTAACCTGCAGAAAAGGAAACAGACATATGGATATATTCTGTCAATCTGTATATTTGCAAACTATTTTTTACTACAATCTTATTACTATACAAGTAAATAAATTAAAGTCTGAAAAGAAAATGCAGAAAGGAAATAGAACACTCTTGAGACCTAATAATGTAATTAATATGCCTCTTCTTTTGGATTCCTACCCAAAAATGTCATTCTATTATCATTTTTAACTATTATTTTGCATTTATGAAGCACCAGCTGTGTTAAAAATCTTATTTGACATATAGTAAAAACGCAGTTCCCAGAAAGAGCAGTCTTCCAGCTGCAGCAACCTCCTAAGTAGATCTACTGTTTATATCCTTGATGGCAGCTCAGAAGATAATTTTAGAGAAAGCAAAGAGAAGAATTTTGAAAGTGGCTGGTTAGGGTTTGCTATGTTTTGTTAAGACACTTTCTCAAACAGCACACAGCAGAATCACTGGGAGATCGTTGGACCCTGATTTTTTTATTCCACAAGTCTACAATAGGGCTCAAGAATTTGCATTTCTAGCAAGGATTCAAGATGCTAATGCTGTTGGTCTAGGGGCCACACTGTGACAACCAAGGTGCTAGGAGATGGGAAGTACCCAGACTTCCTCATTTGCTGATACATTTTACCTTGTCTTCAAAATAGTTCTCACCCTTACCCAATGCACTGCCCATCTTCCCTTCCACCTCCCATCCACTCTATACCATTTACCTCTCAGAGAAACTAAGAATCTTTCTTCAGGACCATGTAGGCTTTCCCATCATAGGAGAATTTGGCACCCAATTTCTAGCTTTATACATTTATATCACTTGTGCACTTTCTCTTCCTAAGATGAAAAATTATTTCCTGAAGAGATGGATTTAATTGCTTAACAATAAGTGAGCTGGTTAAAACTAAAGTAACTAATTTCTAGAATGTCAAATTAAAAGACAGAATAGCACTAGAGTTTGAAACAGCTGCAAAAGCAGTTGCAGAAGTCAGCATTCAATCAATGGAAATCCAAAGCAGATGAAGTAGCATTTTTTTTCAAACACTTAAATGCTTTCTTCTTTCGTATAGCTTGTATTTGTTCAACTGCACTGTGATACTTTCAAAATGTCAACATGGTCATTCTGTGACCCTGTTCTCTAAAGAGATGGAATTAAATTTTCAACCTTTAATAACATAACACCAGCACTTGATATCTTATTGCATATAAAATGTATACTCCCATTCTCTTCGTCAGGACCTGGAGGGTGCAGAGACACACTAAAGAGAAAATGCAGGAGCAGCCTTTTTCTGCCCTCTCCACTTTATCTGACTCTTGAATTGAAGTGAGTTTATAATTTGAGCTCCTCCTGTGCAAACTCTCTGTTCAGTGCTCTGACACAGCATCCTGACAAGGATGACTGTAATATCTGTATTAGTTTCCTATTACTGCCCGTTGAGAATGAAATGTTTGTGTCCCCTTCCCCTAATCCATATATTGAAGACCTCCCCGCAATGTGATGATATTTGGAGATGGGGGCTTTGAGAGGTAATTAGGTTTAGATGAGGTCATGAGGGTGGGTCCCCATGATGGGATTACTGTCCTTATAATAAAAGAAAGAGACATGAGAGCTCTCTTTCCCTCCTCCATGTGAGATACAGTAGCCATCTGCAAGCCAAAAGAGAATTCGAACCAGGAACTGAATCAGACAGCACCTTTATCTTGGACTTCAGAGCCTCCAAAACTGTAAGAAATAAATGTCTATTGTTTAAAACACCCAGTTTATTGTATTTTTTACATCACCCCAAGATGACTAATATACTGCCCTAAATAATTTTTATAGTCTCAGCAGTTTAAACAAATATATTACCTTACAGTTCTGTAGATCAAAAGTATGTCTCATCAGGCTAAAATCAAATGTGTCATCAGTCTGTGTTCATATTTGAAGGTCCTAGGAAAGGACCCACTTCCCTGCTCATTTGGATGACTGGCAGAATTTAGCTCCTTATGATTTTAAGACTGATTTCTCATCATCCTGCATTCCACATGCCTTCAGGGTCCAGGAGAACTTATTCTTTGTCTATAATCAATGCTCTTTTTCTGCAATTAAATGCTCATTCATCCCCACTAACTCATATGGACCTGGAGCATGTTTGGAAGTTGGGGTGGACCTTCATAAACACATCTATGAAAAATTATCTGAAAGCTTATTGAAGTCTCAGCTGTTGGCTTTCTTTGTTCGCTGTGAGCATCGGACTGTTCCCAGATTGTCAAGGCCAGCCATATTCCTATTCGCATCCTCTGTCTTTAAAACCAGCAAAGACAGGTTGGGTTCCTCTCATGCTCATTATTTTTTCTTCTTCCTTTTTTGCTATATCTCTCTTACCCACTGAAGAAAGAATATCTGCTTTTAAGGATCATTAGTTGGGCCCACCCAAATAATCTAGAAAAATCTCTTACCTTTCAAGGTCCATACCCACAACCACATCTGTAAATCCTTTTGCCATTTAAGATAACATGTTCACAGGTCCTGGGAATTAGAAAGTGGTCATCTTTGGAGACATTATTCTAACTATTACAATGTTCAGCAATATCAGGCAAATAAGTTTGCCTTTGAGAATGAAAGAAAGCACTATTAATAATGCCATGATAAAAGGAATAAACCAAGACAGAGGCAACCAAATTTACAGTACTAAGCATTAAGAGAAGGGTCTAAAATAAGGTGTTTATTTGTATGTGTGTGTGTGTATGTGTGTGTGTGTGGGGGGGCAGTATTTGTATACTGAAGTAAGTGAAATGAGCTCTGCTATCAGGATATTCTCTAACTGAGTTAAAATAAATGTTTGGTTCTGTGGGCCAGAGTATGATGCATGAGGTGCTAAAATGATGAGTAGAAACACAACTATGACTTCAATAAGCTTTCAGATAATTTTCCATAGATGTGTTTACGAAGGTCCACCCCAACTTCCAAACATGCTCCAGGTCCATATGAGTTAGTGGGGATGAATGAGCATTTAATTGCAGAAAAAGAGCATTGATTACAAACAAAGAATAAGTTCTCCTGGACCCTGAAGGCATGTGGAATGCAGGATGATGAGAAATTATTTCCTAACACTGTAAGCTGGCAAACCAGGACTACTATATATAACTAAAAAGAAGATAAAGTGAATGTCCTATTTAGAACATTTTTTTTATTAAGAAGTAGACTACTGGGGACTCTGCTTTAATTAACCACAGAGTATCACATTAACCTTTTCTTATGTTGTTATAAAGTTGAAGCTTTACTACCCTAAGTGGAATTTCTTTAAATGCATTCTGCTATCCTTAGGCATATGCAGTCTGAAAAAGAAATTAAATATGGAGATACTGTTTCCATTAAAAGGTAATTATGAAACTCAAATTATGCATGTATTCATACATGATTATATAATGATTTAAAATGAAGCAATTACTTGAGACATTCATCGGTCCTAGTTAGAAATGCTTGCATATTTTATGAGAATTAATGTTTTATATTTATTTACATTTGAATCATTACACTGTAAGATGAGACTTTTTGGCTTGGGAATCTTAATGATATTAATTTATCATAATCTTACTTATACAAGTATGGCTGTGATTCTGAGTTACACATGCACTGCTTTAATATTCTTATAATCACCTGGTATTTTATGCATTATTTGAAATATTTTTTTGTAAACTGTTATAGAGTCTATATTAAACTTTGGAGTTGTTTCTAGATAAATATATTTAGAAATTTTCATGGTTAAATGTGTATATAAATAATTTAATAAATGACAATGTACTTTTATGCTCACTACTAAACAGAAAAGTGAACATTGTGAAGATAACTTAAGAAATAACTTATAACTTAAGAAATTAAAATAGCACTTACTTCTATTTTGAATTACTACTTTGAATATACATTATTTTTGGCAGAAATATGAAATTTAATTTTCTTAATTATGACATATAAATCACATAAAAGTGATTCAATCTAAACTTTAAATAGAACTATGAAATAAACCAATTTTGTTATAAGAAAAATATGATGGATAGAAAACAAAGTTGTTTCTTTGAGGATATATAAACAAAGACATTGAACATAAAAGTATAGATAATCCTTGAAAAGGATGCTGTTGATACCCATGAACATAAGTTTTAGAATAAGCTTATAATCAATAAAGGAACACGACTACATCAAAACAAATTTTACTTTACAGAGATAAGAAAAAAATACAAATGTTGAGTTCTATTATAATTTCCTAATATAAGCACATAAATCAACCTTACTGAGACTTTTTTCAGGTTGGTAAAGTTTTAATAAACACATTTACCACCAATGCATATTTACTGAAAAATGTGTTTATGTAATGAATATAATTATGAAGAAATTAATTTTTTTTCATCTGATGTGTAAGCACCACAAGTATTTAGAGGGTGAGTTGTTGAACTGTGAAAGAAGTTGGAATGAATTTGAACATGGGAACGGTGTATGTTATGGGAAAGCAGTTTCAGGAGATGGATATTGCTCAACAGCTTGGAAAAGAAGATAAATGACACTGGCTGATAACACAACCTTGGAAAAGGCTGGGTCACCAGAAGTGTTCAGAGCAAGGGTCTGATAGAAAAAGTACTCAAAATAGATTTTCAACTTTAAAAATTGGGGAAAAAATCTTTTAGTGTGGTTGAACAGATACAAATATGAATAAGACGTGACCTTTGTCCTAATAAGTGGGTAAGAAAGACATTCATTAACATGATTATATGAAAACACTACAAGTGCCATACAAAACATGAGGACAAAATGGTATGGCATTATGGAATGGAATGTGTGGTTAACTAAGCCCGCATAGAATCATGGCTTCACAGAGGTGGCAACTTAAAGTTTAAAAAGTAATTTAAGAAGTTCATAAGTGTAAATGATGACAAAATTACTACAAGCAGAGGGAAAATCCAGAGTACAAGCAAAGAAGCCCATAGGTACATTCAGGGGGCTGATAAAGGACAGCAAAGATGCACAGCTGGACCCAATTATAAAGGGCGTTGAGAGTTATAATTATGCTTTGGATTTTATTACATAGTGATGTAAAAGTATCAAGGATGTTTTTACAGGGAATGTATATATCAGAAGATTTAGGATGGACTATAGAGGAATTTGCAGAAAGGGTGACCTGGTAGATTCTGCAATGGTTTAAATGAGAGTTTGACAGGGATCAATAAAGAAGTGATGTAGCTGGATTAGTAAGGAGAAAGCTTGGAAAAAAATGGTGTAGACATAATTTGGAGGCGTGGTGTTGCTACCAGAAATAGGCCATATGTGAAGAACAGCAAGCTTGTAGACAAGTTAGAAAAGAGACAGAGACTTAAGTTCGATTTTAGACATCTTAAATTTGAACTGCCCCTGGGACTTTCCATTAGATGTATTCAGCAGGCAGTCAAATATCTTAATCTTGTGCTCAGAAGAGCGGTCAGATAAGAGATACAGATTTGGGCATGGGCTAATTGAACTTAAGAATGGGATGAGACTACCCAAGGCCAGCACATACATCACAAGATGATCTCAAATATTTAAAAGGTGAGCTGGTGATGAGCTGTGAAAGAAGTTAGGAATAAGTTACCAGAAAAGAGGAAAGTCGGGAGAGGGTAATGTATCTCATTTGTGATAATCACTGCGATCTGTGCCACAGGTGTAGCCCATTTCAGCACCATAGTGGAATTACAAATAACATCAACATATTAATGCAGTCTCTCCTTTTTAATTGCCCATAATTTCCTTAGTTATTGGTTGGGGATTAACATCTAAAGTATTGGCAGTCATTTCTCTTTTGATTTTAATGAGTTGTTGATTCAAAAAAAAAAAAAAAACAAAAACATTAAGATGTGAGTCTCTCATTGGTTGTGACATCGCTGCTCCAGTATTTTAGATGCACTTTAGCAATTTTATGAAGTAGTTTTGAAATACTATTGCTCAAAATTGCCGTCAGAATTCTACAAATCTATTGGGTCATTTTGATGCAGCACAGGTGATGAGATGGGTCAGGTATTTCACAATTCCTTTGTCTCTAAGCACACATTTTTCTCTGGTCTTTGTCAGCACTAGCAGGAAGGGTTTGAAAAAGACATTTATAAAAACTGTGCTGTTAGTTCTCTGCTGTTTATCTTTACTGAAGTTACATTATTTACACAAGCAAACACTATGTGTGCCACACTTAAACACCATCCTTCATTTTCCTGTTTTATTCATACCTAAGGCATCCCACATTTATGCTGTTTGTTTTCTTGGAACACTGTCACCTGAAAACAGTGTCTTTCAAAAGTGAAATTTTTATTCAGTGATTCTTTGGCTAACCTTTTAATTATTCCTTTATTATTCCCTCTTATGCCATTAACGAATATATCTTTCTACCCTTAGTATTGCTTTTTAAAAAGTTTCAATTTCCTATTAAACTAGTAGGTAACTTTTATTTCATACACAAGAACAAAGGAAACAGAAATTTAAAAAGAACAGAATGGCAGCTGTGTCATCGCTCTGCCAGCATAGTCTCCAACAAGCTTGGTAGAATTGGCAACTATTGCAGAACTCAGCATAAGTAGACTTATACAGATCTGCAGATGTCAATATTCACACATGAATCCAATGTTTTTCATTCTTTAAGTAGAAAGCTCCACTGAAGAGCATTAGAGAAATATGGGAAAGATACAACATATTTGCCTGGGTGTTTCTATCCTCAAGGTTTGCCAAAGAACAGCCTTAAAGAATTAAGGGAACTATTTGACTCTCATAATCATCATGTATGAAATAATCAAATGTGTTTCTATAACTCTCTTTGGTCCTCTAATACTAAACGTAATTAAAGCTTAGCTATTGGAACAAAGATAGAAACAAACTAGAATATTTAGCATACAAGCCCAAGTAGACCACAAGCATTAAAAAAAAAATTTTTTTTGAGGGGGTGGTGGTTGTGAGAGGAGTAACAATGATTTAAATGAATGGGAATGTGACCTGTGTGCAGAATTTTTGTCATCCTGAACATCTGCATTTCTGTCCAAATGTTCATGATAGGGCATTTCAGAGAAGGCTCATGGAGAAAGTGAATACAGAGCTAGGACAATCAGATGTTAGTGATAGAGGGCTGAGTCACACATTCTGATCTCTGAGAAGCAGACTGAGAAATCAGTGTGCAGGAATTTGATTGGTAACTGTTCTTGGAGGTTTCTATCAATGTTCTTCCACCAACCCAATATTTTCATACTTTAAACAGAAAATCTCCAAGGAAGATTAATATGAGAGATACGTAGGAAAGGCAAAGCAAGAACATACATTTGCTTGGGTGATTTGGGAAGGGGAAGATGGAGTATTGGATAGAGGAGAAGTTGGGCTGAGATTCAGTCTCAGGGAAGGTCTCACTCAACCCTAGAGGGATCTCGGAAAGTAGGATGGCTCCTTATCAACCAATTATTGAATACAAGCTGACCCAGGATGCAATGTGACTCTCCTTGTCTGAGGCTTTTCCTGAAGAGGAATAATAGCTGAGGGCTCTCTGCTGGCAACATTCTCAGTAGCTCAGGAAATAAATTCTTCAGTTCTGTGTCATATCACAGTATCCACTATACTAAAGACCATTTCTTTACCACTCAGATCCACTTCATCATATTAGATCTAGGAAGAGCTCCTCTAAGAATTTGGAAATCTTCTTTTTTGGGGAAAGTTAGAAGAGAAAGGCTGGTAGGATGAAATATCACCCCAATGCTGTAGGTGGTCTTAGAGAAGCAGCTAATATTGTTCCTCTTTGTTCAATTATTCTAGGTTCCTTATTTCAGTTACCACCTCTGCTTGTGTCAGTGGCCTACTTGTTGGCATGACCTACACCTTCATTCCCAAGGAGTCCAAGACCCTGGTTATCAAGGCTTTCTGCATTTGTCAAGCAATAGCTTTTATATTTGTCTATTTATTGTCAGAACACTCAGGTCATATCAATAGGCATCAAAGGTAATCAACTGGATGACAAATTTATTTATTCCTGCCCCTACTTGTAACAGTGGCCCTATTTCCTTCAGATGATTTGTTCAATTGCATTAACTGTGGAACTTCTTGCTTTGCCAGCTAATCTCTTGGAATGAGGAGCCTAAAGTATCATGAACTATACGCAACCAGAGATTATAGTTCAGTGGACCTCTTGCTGTGTCCCTGTAGAAACAGTTTTCCTTTGGAAATCAGGGACTCTAATACCACAGAACTCATATTTTGGGGCATGGGAAGCACATATTTTTCACGTGGTTCCCAAGAATGATGATAAGCAAGGCCAACCTGCTTCTTCCTTTTGGTTTCTAAACACGTATATTCTGCTTAGTGTGGACACATCACCATATAAAAATGTTGTTTTAAAGTGTACACTGCATTCTGGAGAATGGTGGGAGTAGATGGCTGCTGTACATTGGTCAAGTAATTTTGTCTATTTGTCTAGTTGTTGCCTCATGCCTCTTCCATGGGGGATGCTTTTGGGTGGATGTCAACATGTGACAGAAAGATCTTTGCATTCCCACAGGTCCATTCTCGTTCCTTTACCGCCAACCTCTGTGTACTCAGTTTGTAAATCTCTGTTTCAAGCCCTTGAACAGCTAGCCAAGCTATCTATATATATATATCTATATATATCTATATCTATATCTATATCTATCTATCTATCTATCTATCTATCTATCTATATATATATATATATATATATATATATATATATATATAAACTCACTGCCTGTGAGTTTATATATATTCTAACCTTAGGTCCCCCTGAGTGGGTCTGCAGTGCAGCTGCTCTCCATTTGTGGCTGGCACTCGTATATTGAACCAACACATTTATGAACCAATCATGTTTTTATTTTCTCCTCCATTATCTGGCCACATCCCCCTCCCCCAATGTGGTCAAAATGTGAGCTGGGAAAGGAGCAACGTGGTGAATGACCTGTGGGCCTGGACTACTTGCTTGTGTGGCCTGTGTCCTCTTGCCTTCCTGTAATGCTTCTATGTTATAATAGACTCTGTACCCATGGTAACTCTGCCTCTATTCGTGTTCAATAATATGCCAGGATTGTTTTTCAAAAGTTCTAATTATCCTCTAAAGATGGTCTCTTTAGTTAATTTTAAGAGTCTGTTCCGTGATTCTCCCATTAAGATGTGCAATAAACTCCACAGAGTATACTTTCCTACTACTCGTAATCTCTAATGTTAAAGAATCTCCTGGGTCTGTGGGGCAAGTGTCAGACCTGCTTGTGCTACAGCCAAGAACTGCTTCAGGGCCCTTTTTAGATCCAATTTAAAGGTGGCAACCATATATATTTCCTGGCATATGGATTATAGCAGTGTTTCCAGGTATGAAATATGCCATTTCTTTCAAGATGTGGGAACAGGTTCACTGGCTTTTTACAGTAGAATAGCTCTCAGCTCACAAGTAAGGAACAACGTGGGGATATCTCAGTTATAAATTAGGCGAACTGGGGAAATGACTCTGCAGGTTCACAGGCCCAATACATCCACTGTGTTCCAGATCTGAGTCAGTACTCTATTTATTAACATTTCCCAGAGGCTTTCACTAAGACTGGGGCACCATGATGTTATTCATCTTGGTGTGTCAATCTCTAGTTTTCACACTTTTAATTTTTTAAAACTTAAATTATCTCTCTCCAAAAGTATAATTGTGCTTAGTAACTGTACTTATAGTTACTCTACCTCATATAGTCTCAAATGCCTGATGTATCTTACCTTCTAGTACATTTTATTCCACTGCAATCTCATCTCAGCTCATCTACTGTCAACATTTTAGTAGCTTTCCTATATTCGTGGCAGGGACTATTTGCGCTGTTAACAGTTGACGGGGTTGTCTCTGGCATTGCCATCTGGGAGGGGTGATCCAACTCTCAGATTCTATCTTAGGGCCTTCTTTCTCAGCCCACTCTTGGCATCAACTATCACAAGTGGGTGTAACTGGGAAGGAAATAATGGCTTGGAGATTAGTTTCCCCACAGTTTATTAGGGAATGCTCTCTTAGTCAATACTCATGGAAGGAGAAGAGAGAGCTGAAATGGGAAGAGGGAGACGTTGGCCTACAATGCAGTCTCAATAAAGACCTCAGAAAAACCCCTGGGGAGCTCGGAGTCTGAAATGACCCCCACATCAGCTAGTTATTTGATGGAAGATGCCACAACAAGGGGCTGTACTCTTTGGCAATGTATTAGTTTGCTAAGGCTGCCATATAAAATCATTCAATTTTATTGGTCTGGAGGCTAAAAGTCTAAAATCAAGGTGTTAGTATATTTGGTTTCTTCTGAAATCTTTCTTTTTCTGTGGCTTACAGAGGCCCCCCCCTTTCCATGGTGTCCTCACATGGCCTTTTCTTTGTGCATACAAATCTCTGGTGTCTCTATGTGTGTCTAAATTTTTTTTTCTTATAAGAACACTAGTCATATTGAAGTAGGGCTCACCCATACAATCTTGTTCAACCTTAATTTCCTCTCTAAAGGCCCTCTCTACAAATCAAGTCATACTCTGAGGTACTCAGGGTTAGGGCTTCACCACATAAATCTGGGGGCGGGGTGATCCAACAATTCAGCCCATAAGTCAGTCTTTATTGCTGAATATTATCTGTTAGTTTTATCCCCAGCACCTGGACAATAAATTCTTTATTCCTGAAGAAGAAGCTGGGCAGGACATCATATAATCCACTAAAGGCAGGTACTGACTGTTATAGGATGAATGTTTATGTTTCCTGAAAATGCATATGTTGTAATTCTATCCCCCATTGGATGGCATTAGAATAAGAGGCCTTTGGGAGGTAATTAGGTCATGAGGGTAGAGCCTTCATAAAAAGAGATAGGAGAGAGCTTGATTTCTTTCTCCTCTTTCCACCACATGAAGATGAGGAGACAACTGTCTAAAAACTAGAAAGAGGGTGACTTCACTAGAACTGTACAATGCTGACACCCTGATCTTGGACTTCCAGTCTCCATATCTGTGAGCAATAAATGTATACTGTTAATGTTTACTATAATAGCCCAAGCTAAATAAGACACTGTCTCCTTCAAATTGCTCATATTTATTTTTCTTGTAGCCCATCTACATCATCCAAATAATAAAAATGTTACTCTTCTATTCTTCAAATACCAGTTCTCTCCAAGTACCATCAATGTTCCTTTCTCTCCTTTGTACTCCTTAGCAAGATTCATAGTATTTGCCTATTTTTGCCCTGACTCCTCTTTAGAATGTAGATTCCATGAGGAAAGCAATTTTTAATTTGGTGTTTGCTTTTTTAATATCATTTTTTAAAAATTTTAGCACTGTTTCTGGTATACACATGGTACTCAATAAAATATGTATATGTTCAATATTTCCTAAGTCAAGCAAAGCTATAACCAACTGTGGCTTTAATTAACAAGGTGATTAGAAATAATAATTTAGTCTTTGCACAAGCACATGTAGGCAGGCCTGAGAATGATGTAACTTTACACAAAAGCAACACAATGTTTTCTGTATATAGTAGCCCTTAGATGAGGATGAGATAACATCATTGGTGATTAATTTATTTGAATTTAGACTTACTTTTTCCAAGATAAATTTGTAAATTTGAATATCACTGGAAGGCTATGGTTTTATCAGTCATTAATATTTTTAGATGATTTTGAAAGATGATTTCTTCAGATTACCCTTCAAAAGACAGCCAGATATAAAGTAATTACATATAGAAAAGAAATGTTTTCATGTTAATGAAGGGAAAATTTGAGAATAGAACACTTTGGAGGTATGTGTGTACTAGATGTGAGTTCTTATTTAGCTGTGGGAAAAGAGTATGGGGTGATCAAATCTGGAGCAGAAGAAACCAAAAATGAGGTATTAAAAAGAGGAGGGGGGTGACTTCCAAAATTGAACTTCAGCTGCTTTAGAATTTTGCCCTGAGCACTCATCATTATTTCTGAATTTTCAGTCCTCATTCAGTACATTCATAAAATATCATCTTTTTCCCATAGAAAGCTATAAAATAGCATCTCAGTTCAGGTCAGAATAAAATATCAATGCAAGCAAACTGACATGAAATCAGAGAACACGGAATGGTAAAGGGTGTTTATAATTCTTTTCAATGGCCTCTGAACAATATTGGAGTATGTTATCCAATGCCTAGGACACGAATTCATGGCAATTCAAAACCAACCAACCAAACAAACAAAATTAAGCCCAGTGCCCCCCCATTTATAGCACATAATTTATGTTCTTGTTCTTTCACATTTTCCAAAATGATGAACGTTTGATCCAAGATGGAATATCTTTTACTGCTTACATGAGTTGTGAGTAAAATATTTCTAAAGTCAGTAATCCATCAATTTTATGAAAATTTAATATCACAATACGTATGCATGCTTGGTACTAATTTTCAGCATTGGTACATTGTATATTTAAAAATAATAGTTTCATGTTTTGGTAGGGTCATAAAGTAATATCTTTTCTTTCTTATAACATTACTAAATTTTCTATTAGGACAACTGAAACATTTATTTAAAGATAATAAAATATTGGTTTTTTTTAACCATGCTCTGTCCCATAAATTACATTTATATTTTTGCTCAAAGCTGATACCCTCTTTTATTTTTTATCGACAATAAAATCAGTAATAATAGATTGAAATTTGGATGCAAAATAAACAAATAATGTAAAAGATGAACATTAAATTGAACCATGAATCATGATTGAGTGATCTCATTTTTGAATGTTATGAAAATTAAATTCTCTTCATGACAAGATAGTTCACAGCAACTTAGTTTTTCTCCAAAAACTAAAAGTGGAGAGAGCCTTTGAAAAACAAGGATGATTCAACAGCATAAATTCAGCAGAAAAAAAAAAATCTATTTTATTCTGCCAGCCTTCCCTAGAGAAAGTAATAGAACTAGTAAGGAACAAGCCTAAGGCAGCTTAACATACATTTCCTTCCCTTATGTTGTAAAATCACAGTGAAGCCTAAATTACACAGGAGCCAACACTTTTAGATAAAAAAATTTATATCCTTGCAATGATTTTAAGTAAATAAAATATAAACATAATACTCTCAAAATCTTTGTTTTATATACATGAGAAAAAAACTATTTTGAGAAATTCTCAACGTGGGTGATAATTATTAATTATAGTCATAACATCTTTTATTGGGTTGTGGCTGAAAATAGAGAGGCAGGGAATACACATGAAATATATAACATTTTATAATTCAGAAAATAATGCATCTCAAAGTTGAGAGTTTTTTTAAAAATTATTTGTTTATAAAGATAGTGAAAATAATAAATGAATCAATCAGAATTTTTTAATTTTTAAGAAATTTTAAAGATTTAGAAGTGTTTAAATGCAACCCTTCAGTTTTTCCTTCTAAATAAGTATAAATATTTTAGAAAATGAGTTTAAAATCCTAATACCAGCATATCAAATAATTTGAATCTCGGTTTATATTTCATTAAAGTATGTAAGCAGGCAAAGAAAACCAATGTCTCCTATATTTTCTTTCTTTGTAGCATTGAATATCTTTTGATATACTACGTAATACTATCTGTTGTCATCAGTACCGACTCAATCTTCTCAAAAACTAGAATCAAAGATGATATAGTTTTAAAGTTTATTTGTCATCAAGTCTGTGCACTCTGGCACTCACATTAGTTCCCAGGGAAGGTACAGTCACTCAAACTCATTGTTTCAGGTTCATATGGACACAGTCAGTGTTGATAAGTCAGATGTAATTGTCTTTGCCAGGCTATTCTGAAAAATATCTTTGGGGATTAGACTTGAAGAATTATAAGAAAAACATAAGGATATATAGTTATAGCTTTCCATTTAGACTTACAACAAAATAGCTGTTGTTCCTTATTTCTTGAACATTTTACACAGAGAGTATTTTATTTTAAGATCTTGACAGGGGTAACTTAAATACTACCTGGCTCCATGAGAGCGATGTCTACAGGATATTATATGATGATGGAAAGTTGTGTGTGTGTGTGTGAGTGTGTGTTTTTTTGCAAAAGATGGTAATATTGGCAACAGGTACTAAGTTTGCTGAATTTAGCTGAGTCATTTATTCACAAGCGTGCGACCTGTCAAATAGCCATGGAGACCTTAGATGCTTAAGAAGGAGAACTGATTGCTTAAAAAAGAATAAACTCATCACTTGAGGCTACTAGTTCACAAGTGAGGTGACCTCAGCCTCTCTGTGGAGTAGTCTTTGAGAATAAAAATACATTATAGGTATAAAAAGAGACTTCCATGAACACCAGTAAACATTAGCAATGCCTGTTAAATCCCTTGTGCTGTCACTGTGAGCTTTAAACTGATCTGAAGTTATCAATGTCTCATTTTTGGACAGAGATTCTCATCCTGTTCAGTATCATTTTCTTATACTCTTCTCAATATCTTTTTTTATGTTAGTTCTTTTCAAACCATTAAGACACATTAATGTGCTCTTGAATAGCATCAATTTTCAAAACTACAAAGTCAAAGAAAACAAAAACAGGTCTGCCTGTGCCTCTTTTAAAGAGAATCAGTATAATTTTTAGGGTTCATAAAACTCAGTGAGCTGATCTAATTTCATCTTTTTGTTAGTTTGAGCATTTTTTATGTGGATGAATTTTCTGACAATGGATTTTGTGAACTTTTGACAGTTTCAATAGATTGCACAGACACTGTTCATCTGGAATTAATTCATTTCTATATTCCTGTTGCCCATTGTAACTTAAAATAACTCTTTTTATTCTCCTCAGAACTGTTTTTGTATTTGCTCTATAGTACACTGATTGTAGTACATTGGTACCACATGGATTTAATAAAAATTCCCAACGTGGGAATTTACCTTTGGAAATAAACTGTTGCATTTTAGTTTCCAAGGTTATTTTTTGTAACATTTATTTTGATATAATTTGAAACAGAGAAAAGTTTCAAGAATAGTATAATAAACTCATATATTTTTTATCCAGATTTATCAATTGTTTCTATTTTGACAAATTCATCTATTTGTCTATCAATCATCTATCTATCAATCTATCATCTGTAATTCTTTTGTTCCGAATCAGTAAAGAGTAAATTAAAGATGCCCTGCCTATTTATCCTGAAATAATTGTGTTCCATAAAAACAAAGACTTTCTTTCACATAACCACATTATAGTTCTCAAAATCAGAAATTTGAGCATTGGTACAATGTTATCAAATTCCAGTCCATATTAAAAAAATCAGCAATAGCCTCATAAAACACCTTTTATAGCTATTTTTCCCAATAAAGAATTTAATTCAGCATCATCTATTGCGTTAACTACTTGTATCGTTTTTTTCTTTAATTTGTAACCATTTAATCAACTTTTATTATTTTTTGACCTTGACATTTACAGGCCAGTTATTATGTAGAATGTTCTTCGATTTGAGTTTGCCTGGTGTTTCCTTGTAATGAGATTCAAATGATGCATTTTTGAGCAGGAATACCACAGAAGGTAATGTGTCCCTCTCAGTGCAACATATCATTAAAAAATGATACTGGTTTGTTACAATAAGAATTTCTTAAATGGTGCTTTTCTACCTTTTTCTCTGAGTAAATAGCCTGCATAGCAAAAAATGAAATACAATCAAATGTAATATAGTTCCCAAGCCTCCTAAGAGAAAAAAAATATATGGATCTCATAAAACTAAAAGGAATGTACTTTTTTCCAATTTCGGAGAGCTCTTTCCTTTTTTATTCTATATTTGGTTTTTATGCCCACATACTATGTTATTTTATTCAACAAATACTCATTGCCTACCTGCTTTGTGCAGACATTTTTTCTGCCTGGTTCCAAATTTCTTGAAATTGAATATTTGCTGCCTGATGGCTTCATTTTATATCAAAAATAATCTTAAATCTAGTAACCATGGCAATATCAAAATGTCTTCAATGAGGTCACAATTCCTTTTTAATTTTCAATTCAAATGAACATGTTTCCTTCTGAGTTCCATTTATCAGATTGCAACATTTTACCCCATTTACTACTCCTGTTATAGAACCTCACTAGATGTCTACAGCCTCATTCCCTCCTGAGTCTCCTTGTCTATTTCTAATGACTTTGTTCTTTTCATTTGGTTATTAACCCTCCAAACCACCCTTTGGTTCTATTTTTTCTTAAGCTCTCTCTGAATAATCCCTTCACCATCTCTCAAATGAGAACTTCAGTTATGACTTTTTCCTGGAACTCCCTACCTATATTTCAAGGTGCTTTCTGAAAATTTCCGCTTCGACATCTTACAACTATCGTAAAGTCATCTCTGTGCCTCAGCTCCAATCCTGCTTCATTTCCTATATTTTTCATTCAGGTAGTGGCATCCCCTTGCTTCAGTTTAGAATGTTGCTAAGAGCTTCCCAAGAATTTGGTCGTGGCCTCTGTTACAACTGCACCACAGTCCACCTTTCTTTCTGCTAATTGCTGCTGCCCCCACCATGAGCAGGTATTTCTAAGAGTACTCACCAATAAATGTTCTACACGGAAATCTCTCAGTCTGTTTCCAAGGGAATCCAATATATGAGACAACCTCCAATCTGCTAGACTTGAAAGAAATAGAATTTAATGAATTGGTGGAAAATTCTCCTTAAATAAATGCTTTGGGGATAGGGGGGCTTTGGACTCAAGAATCTGAGTTACATTCCCACCCAAATGTATTGAACAGAGTAAAGTCCCAGGTACACTGCCCTGCCCCACTCCATCAAAGCAAACAGGATTTTAAGCATGTCCTAGAGCAGGATTTGCCAGTTGATAACAGTACTGAGACCTGACCTCAGGAGTTCTGTGGTTGTCTTGTTATTTCTAATCTCATTTGCCTATCTGTGAGTCTCTGTTCCACCAAGTGCTTAGATAATGTAATATTTTAAGATTTTGAAACTCCTAGAAATAAAAATCTCTTTCCATGTATTTTTGAGATACTGCATTGATTGGTAATAGCTGCATTTAATTGCTGTAATATCACATTTCATTATAAGCAGATTTATAAAGCTAAGAATAAAGAATAAGAATAAAGTCACAGCAGGTGACTTTGAGAAATGAAAAATATGCCAGATAAATACTAAACTTATCAGGGTGATCATTTTGTAGGGTATATAATGTCTAATCACTATGTTGTACACCTGAAACTAATATAATACTGTATGCCAAGTATAATTTAAAAATAAATTTAAAAATAAGTGGATTAATAATAATTTTTGAAGTAGCTATAAAGAAAACAAGATTATTATATTATATATACTTGCAGAGCTAAATGACATTGTACACAAATATATCTATATCCATATTACAGTTAGGCATGATGAACTGTTAAAGTTCACCATTCAATGTGACTATTTAAAAAATATCTGTATAAGAAATAATCATCCTTTTATGTTCTTGCCTCTACTAAAGCTTCTTTGTTTTCACTGAGACTAAAAAAAGTCTATACCCAATCTACATGAGATATAGTCTTCATCATTTCTATGTCCAGCACAAATAATTTTATAGTTTTCTCTTCTGAAAAATGTAGAGTTCATATTAATAGATTTTAAAAGTAACTATTTTAAAAAATATTTTATATATATTAGGCACAGTACCAAACACATACCATGGAGCTAGAATTCAAAGTCAAACATTCTGACTCTTTAGTTGGTACGAATCACTTTTCTTACAATATACGATATTATGGACTAAAAGTTTGTATCCCCCCAAATTCATATGTTGAAGCCTTAACTCCCAATATGATGATATTTGGAGAACAGAGCCTTTGGGAAGTAAGTTGAAGTAGATGAGGTCTTCAGAGTGGGGCCCTTATGATGGGATTAGTGACATCTTAAGTAGAGACCAGAGGGCTTACTTCCTCTCCCTGCCCTCCACACCCCACTCACAATGCATGCACTGAGGAAAAGCCATGTGAGGACACAGTGAGATGGTGGTCATCCGCAAGCCAGGAAACATGTAGGCAAGCACCTTAATCTTGAATTTCCCAGCCTCCAGAACTGTGAGAAATAAATTTCTGTTGGCTTAGCGCCCCCAGACTATGGTATTTTGTTATGGCAGCCTCAGAGAAGGCATATTAATTTTATTGAAACTCCAAGTGATTTAAAAGTATGAAGATATTCAACAAAGATTGAGTAGAATATTTGTCATTAGGAAAATTTTGTGGAGGTATTCTAGTGAACAAACAAGCAACTAGTTTTTACTTTCAAACAAGCTACCGATTCTTGATGATGCTTAAAATCTCACTTATTTTTATTTTATTTTATTTTTTTGCCTATTAATTACTTATGGTTTTATGATTTTTGAGGGGGGAAGAGCTTATGCTAAATTTCCTTAGACACTGCATGCCATATATTTTTATTCTCACTTAGTGTTTCTGATTTCTATTAAATATATGTTTACTAAAAAGTATTTCTCTTTAGACTAAATGCAGAGATATGGTGCTATCATAAAGTTAGGATTTGAAAGACTCCTCTACATTTTCTATTAAAAGTAGTATTCAATATCAAGTATCTAAGCATTGAACAATATCTCAGCACCACAGATATAAAATGAAATACATAAAATATTCAGAAACATCTACCAGTCTCCAGTGAATACTCTGCAAACAATCTATGCTATCATAAAATAAGAACAGCGGTCTTTGTTTAGAATTACTTGTGCACAGTACCTCATTAACTAACCCAACCAATCAATTAAAGTCACTGAAAGGAGCATAATAGGACTTTGGAGGAAGATAACCATTTTCCTCGTTAAGTACTAACAAGCCAGTTCTCATACTTTTCTGATATCATTATGTTCCCTCCATTTCTTCCCTACCCATTAACTATAATCCTAACAATCACATATCTGCTTAGACCAGTCTGTCTTTTTAATTTACCCTCTGTATCATTTTGAACATATTTCCCTGATAGTTACAGATTTTCTTCCTTTGGCAAGACTGTCAGTCCAAAATAATCTTACCTTTCATTTATGAAGCTGCTTGAATCTTAAGCAGTCTGGTAATAAAATGCATGGTTGAAAATATGAGTGACTATGAAATGAACTGCATGAAATTGGAACAGTGAAGAGGTATATTAATAATGTCAGGATGTGTCCCACATATGACACTGTTCTTGGTGTGAGGTGTGGCTAACTAAATAATTGGACAGGAAATCTTCTGTGAACTGGCAGAGGGCATTCTGTTTACACACCTAACTATAATGATGTCTGTGCCATTGCTAAGGAACTTTCTACCAATTTTAACAATAGGATGTAAAAATGTTCTTGCAGAGACAACTTACACAGCTGAAACAGGAATACATGTTAATGAAATGACTCTTACTATTGAAAATGTTTTTCTTAAGTCTGTGGTCTTTTTGAAGTCACTCATTTAATAGAGAGGTAGGGTTTTGTATTTGATTTGGTGGCCTAAGCATACATGAGCACATATCTTTTTTTTTTCCTTTTTTTGTACAAATTTGCTTTTGCCCCTAACTTTCTGCTCCTCCAACAAACCTGCCTCTCTCAATTTAAGGATTTGTGGTCAGATTTGGCAACTATTTAGGAACATTGTAGGTTGTCTTTTGGGTGCCTGAATTCTTTCATAGAAGACAAGATGTTTATATGTGAATTTTTTAGAATCAAAATTCTCGCCTGACTTGTTTTCCAAAGAGCAAGTTCAACCTGGCACTAAGTCATTTTTGTTTGTTTTTCTTTTATCATTCTTCTAACTTACACATTTGCTTTTTGTATACTATTACTTTTACATGAAAAAGTACAAAAAATTATTAGTAAAGTTAACCATCAGTTGTCCTCATACCATGTTACTTTCAGTGCCCTTTGTTAGATGGTCATTTGGATGAGTCACATTGTTTCTCTTATTATTTTTGGAGGACACAGTCAAGTATCATAGCTGTCCAGATTCTAGGCAACACAAAAAGTTGTCATTTCATCTGAATTACCTAAATAGTTCCTGTCACTTCTTGGATTTATTACAGACATCTTCTCTATTAAAACCCAATAAAGGATGGCCACTAATGCTAAATAATACATAGTGTCTAATACATAATATCATTCCCTTAAGCTGTTTGAATAAATTTTAAATAGCGGGTATATAATCATTTAACAAAATTATTATTTAGCATATTTACAAAGTATATTGATCACATTTAAAACAGAGGAAATGTAGCTCTCACTAAAAACTTAAAACTCTGGTCATCAGTTATGCAAAATATTTAACAGGAGCAAGCAGTTTCCAAATAATAGAATTCTTTAAATGGTGGTTGAACAATGTAGTAAGTACAATATGTGTAAGTCAAAATTTTACTTACTTATAAACTCAAGTAACATAAAGTGACAAAATTGTTACTATTTAATATAATTGATGAGATCTGGTGCATTTAGAGTGGTAGACATATTTAAATAACTGAAAGCTTCACATATATATAATCTGGATGTTACACATAAAAAATATGATCAGAGAGAACCATGAAATACAAATAAAAGTAGTATATTATGGGTTGAAAGAATGTGAAACTGCAAAAATCTTTAACCATTATTTGGATTGGATCATATTTTAGTATTAAATTGCATTAAAAATGAAAAAAATTGGAAGAGAAAGGAAAAAATAATTACCACTCCAAAATGGACATTGATGTTATTCTGGTGTATATCTTTCCAAATTTTTCCTTGCATATGAGTTTACTTAATTACCTCAATAATAGTACATAGGTAATTTATATACTCCTCCAGTTAATGTACTCCTTGAGTCTATACAAAATTCATAAGTGTATATTTTGTTACTGCACATTATTTTATTACATGAAATTGTTAATATTTATGTAACTATCTATTATTGGTCATTTAACTTTTCCCTATTACAACACCATGATAGGCATCTTTGTGAATTTAGCATTTTCTATATTTTGCTTTTGTTCAGAATAAATAACCAGGAGAGAAGTTGCAGGATAAAATTTCCAAATATTCTGTAACCAAAAAAAGTACACTTTAGTTGATTATTAAAAAAGCCATGAACTAAAGAATGTCACTTTATGATAACTTTTTCAGCCATTGTGGAAAAGACCAATATCCATTATCCCCTTTATTCTTGTAGAAGCTCTGATTTTCAGCTGTTTTCAGCTAGATGCATAATGTATTTGAAAAAAATCACTCCAACTCATACAATAAATAGAATTTAAAAATCTCCAAACCAACTTCAGTAAAAAGGGGATCATTCTGAAATTAATAATTAAACAGTGATGTGGTTGTGAGATTTAATTATATCCTTGTGAAAGCTTGCTCTTGCTATGTCAACATTTATAAGTGCAGTTGTTCAGGCCAACAAATACATGAGTCAGTTAATTTTTCTATTTAAACAAATAATTTTAATGTCATAAAACCATAAAACTTGAAGAAAGGTTAACATGTCATTTGGTGGGTCTTCTTCTTTGGGACTAAGTTTTATTATGCTCAGATGAAAACACCAGATTTGTTAATTCAGAATTGTTGACTCAGTAGTCAACAGATTGACTATGAACTCCTAATTAATAATGTTTGAAGTTCAAGGTTTACTTATGGCCAACATGGACCTTCCTATGAAAGATCAAGCCTTTCTATATTACACTGCCTTCATTTTCTTAAAACTTAGGTCTAATTTAGCTATGTGCACTTGGTCACTATGTGTTCAGTATTGGATGAGGTCTCTTCCTCCCTTGATTTTTCATGGTGGCGTACATATTTATCTTATCGTGTAGTGATTTCTATTCTCATGGCAGCTCTTTTCTGTCTTTCTCTTTCTCCACTTTTCTCCCATTTCCTTCCTCACTAAATAAATTTTAGACTGTTGAATGGAGAGAGGTTTGCTCTGCCCTTCCCATGGTAGGAATTTAATAAATATTGGGTTAATTAAATTAAATTTTTGAAAGTTATTTGTCTAAAATAAGAGTGAGCTAAATGTGTCTTTCTTTACTCCCCTTCAGCATTCATGCCAATTGTTGCCTTAAATCATATGGAGAATTGAGCATCCTGGTGTTTTGTTTACTTTTAAGCACTTCATTTTGACTCTGATTGATGAGGCGGAAAGTAATTTACATTTGATGTGTGGCTCCCTTATCTTAACCAGAATGACAGCTGCCAGAGAGATAACTTGTTAAATGTAAACTATATACTTACCCATTGCTTGCACAATATGCCTTGTCTTAATACATGCGGATGTAAATATAGGCCTGTAATTACTTTCTGTTATGCTTCCCTGCATTTATGGTCCTGAATATATACAGATGTTAGAACAAAATGCAGCATAGTTGTCTTACCTCCAATTTGGTGACAGAAAAACATTTTTGAGGGATTCAAGGTTAAAGTGGATGCTTCTACAAATAAAATAGCTTCAGAATTTGTTTAACTAGTATATGCCTGTCATTAGTTCATTTAAGGTCAAATGAACTTTGATCATTGTTTGACAAATCATAAAAATTCAGTTCAATAATAATTCTATATCTAATAAAGATATTTAACTACTTTTTAAAATTATGTGAGACATGGGCCACAAAAACCATTTTGTAAGTTCAGGAACTTGAAGTGCTATTTAAAAAGCAAAGTGAAATTATGCATATTTTAACCATAAAAGTTTTTATTAGTATTCCTTGATGTATTATTCTCCTTGAGGTCTTGAAAGTGAACATGGCATGTCTGTGATATAGGACTAAATATATTGTACTTAAGCAAACCCAAATTGAATGACTTTTGTCTAGAGATTAGTAGGTTAGAAGATATTTCCTATTATACTGAGCAGTTAGTATTCCCATTTTACACTAAGTGAAGTATTTATGAGGCACAGAGGCATAGGGTATCTCAAGTGCAGAATTACTGCTTAATATATGCAAAAACCTAAATACCCTCTTCATCTGGTTTATCTCTGACTTTATGCTAGTGTCAGTAGCCTCATGTCTCCTGACCATAAAGGATATATACTACAGTTAAAGATTTTAGTGACAAAGGATATTTGATTAATAAAAAATAACACTTTGAGGACTTCATTTAAATCTTCTAGTTATTTTTTATATGTTACCTTATTAGGAATTTTATAGAATCACAATATGGTATGTCCTTTCATCCACTTTTTTACAAGGACGTTACTATATTGTAAGACATCTTAGAGAAATTTGCTTAAATTTTTAAGACTATTTTATTTCTAACTTTCAGTAATGAAAAGACTTATTTTAAAAATTTTTTTCAGCAAAGGTTTTTAGCTGTGTAGTATAATGACATTGATTGTAACAGTTGACTGAATAACAGACAACACAGTTTAAGGAGAGAAATTGATAGTGGGTTGCCTTTCTCTTACGTAAAACAGACTTAACATTTGATCTTTTTAAAAATAATCACCCTAGGCTTAAAGGAGTTATAAAATCTGAGTTTGAAAGGCAACCAACTATACGAAAAATATGAGTAAAGAAAGAAAAGCTTATTCTTGTGTTTAACTACATTTTAGCCTGCAGTCAAGTGACCTCTAAGACCTGAACTTCCATTGAAAAAATTTGGTTTGCATTCTAACTCTGATTTATCGGTTCAGTGTAACTTTGTCTCTAATAGTCATAAATTTGTTTTTTCTATATTAACACAATGTAGATAACTTGATGACAAACAAGGCATTCTTTTGCATGTCTACTTCACCATTGCTACATAAAAATTGTATACAATAACTTTGTGCCAGAATTAGAAAGTTTCATGATTTACCTTTATAACACAAAACATGGGGTAATGTTTCATGTTGCAAAGAGAAGCCTAAGCTGTTCAAATTTCCACAGTCATAAGCAATTTATTTTTAGATTTCTGCTTATATTTTCATAATTTCTGCTTAAAAGTAATAAAAATCTACTATGCTGTTATGTTTGCTTAAGTATATTGTAGTTTACATACTGGCACTTCAATTTTATAGAACATTACTCATGTTTATACTTATGAGTAATATATGTAGGTTTGTCATTATACTAATTTCTAGGATACTCTTTGTAAAGTCCTCCTGAGGATAGGCCCAATGTCTTTTTATTATAACCTTCATTCACAGTGCTTACCATTGTGCTAGCTTATCTATCCGTAGCTGAATGAATGATGACATCAAACTCTTTAATTTAAATATTATAAATGCAGACGACCATGAAAAGAATCAGTCCCTTAAGATTTTGGTGATGTGAATAATATGTTAATTTTTGGACTGCTAACAATTGATACTATGGTGTATAAATAATATTACTAGGAAACATTACATAAAGCATTGTTTTAACCACTTTAATACTCTTTATATCTATTAACACATTTAATCATCATGGGGACACTGTGTTATAAGTTCTGTTTTTATCCTTTTATAAATGGGAAACTGAAGCTCAGAGACTTTAAGATACTTGACCAATAACACAGTCAGTTGATGACAATGCTTGGATTCAAATTCAAAACCATTGGCTCAGGAATTTATGTTCTTAAGAAATACTCTATTCTGCCTCCATAAAACTATCTTGCTTTAAGAATGAGAATAATAATAATACCTAGCATTTAAAGAGTATTGTGCTTTTCAGCTTATAAAACTACAGAAAATTAGAAATGTAAGTTGTCTGTTAATAGAACTTTAGTAGAATATATTCAGTAGTTTGGAGATTCATTAACTTGATCTTAACTTGGCTAAGGAGGAGTTTACATGTTGGTAAATTTAGTTATCATTGAGTAACTTTTGCATATTTTAGATTGTAAAATTTAGTTATTTTCTTTTAGTCTCCCTGCTGCTAATGTGTGACACCATAGAACAGAGGTTGGCAAGGTTTTTTGAAAAAAACAAACCAACATATTTTTAGGCTTTGTTGTGTATATATGGTCTCTGTCACATAGTATTCTGCATTCATCAGTTGATATTCACACCTTAAGTTTGTTTTCAGAGCTGTACTTCCATGGTAGACTTTCTTTAGATTATCAAGCATCTCCTGTACCCTATACACACATTCATGACAAAGCTTCTACCTCTTAAAATAATCTATAGCTTAAAGTTAAACCATGCATTTTTTTTCTCATGAGATTCTTGGAGGTTCTTTTAGAAAATACCTTCTCTGGTTATCAGTTATGTCAAGGAGATATTCAAGGAACATGTTATTACAGAAGCTTCTCAGTCTTGCAAGTGATCTTTCATCAGCATGTTTTCCCTGGGTGACACACACAGTGATGTATTACTAGAATGTCAGATACCTATAGCAAGAATTCTAAAGGTGGTACATAAGCTGGTACATTTTCAAAAATCACCATTTTTATCTTCAAATTGCATGTTGATTTAGGAAGTGAAAAGATGCTTTTGATATTGAAGTTTCAAAGACTTTCAGAGTCTTATTATCAGATTTACTGGTATATAAAAGGAATAACTCAGCAATAAATCAAAAACATTTTTGCTAAGATTCTAGCTTTGGTGTTATTTAGAAAGTTCAATTCCCTCTGAGATCTAATCTTTAAACGACTATATATTTTAAAAAATTCCCTGAACTGTCAATTTTTCTAAAGCCCATATTATTTTTTATAAGTTTTCTAATTAGAAAAAATATATACATAGTAATAAGTACATCAGAAGCAAAGAAAAAGTAGAAAAAACTCTCTACACAAGAAATCAACATTACTATTTTGAAGTATTTTTTTCAAATTTTTGTCTTAAATAGTTTTCACAGTCAAAATTATGACAGATATAAAATTTTTATTGTGACTTTTTCATTTAATTTTGTAATACCAGCATATTATAATGATTAATATAATAAATGTAATAAATATATAATTAATATAATATAACATATATAATATGCTGGTATTACAATTTTATAAATATTTTATTGGCTATATAATTTCCCATGTTATGAATTAACTTGATTTTATATTACTATTTATCTACTGCTGGCCATATATGTTCTCTCCAATAGTTTTAGAAACATAAGTAGCTTTCAGATAAATATATTTTTCTATATTATAGATTATCTCATTTTTTAGATGTTTAGAAGTAAAATTATTGAGTTAATGATTATAATTATTTTTAAGGCTCATGATTGTACTGCCAAAATGCTTTCAATATTGCTCAGATAGGTGAAAGGAAGGGCAGTTAATTTCTCTGTAACAAGAATTCAATGTTACTAAGTGGATGTAATTAATCAGGATAATATGGTAAAGAAGAGTGGACCTCATAGTCCATGTTTTAGAATCATAGTAAAGGGCTCTCTCACCTTCCATATTATTCTATTTCATTCAATTTCTGAAACTTCATTAAAACCATGAAAATTAAGCATTAGTGTTAAAGATAAAGCTCCAATACAAATTCTACATAATTTTCACCAATGAAGCATTTCTCAAAAAGTATTTTTTATAGCACTTTTCTTATGCCACCCATCTATCTTGGTCTAAGGCAATGAGCCATCTCACAATCACCATGAAAGCTCATACACTGGCTGCCAAAACACTTCCTCAACAAGTTCAGGTGCGGGAGAAAAAAATAGTCTTTCCTTTTAGCACAGCAAAATTGGAGCTCGGGTTGTAAGGTGAAGTTAGTAAAGAATTGTTTATCATCTGATTAAGTGAATCATAATAGCTATTAAAACCAATATTTCTTATTTCATATTCCATCATCTTCTCCCCTAGAGTTAGATTATTAATATTATCTGATGACCACCCAAAATTTTCTAAAACATATTTCCAACATGTCCTAACCACAGCAAGTTCTTCAAATACAGGTGACAGGTGATACTCTGAAGGGGTGAAGGGATGCCAATATCATCCAATTATTTGACGAGCCTCACTATTCCCCTTCTCCTTGTTTCAATGTCAAAAATCATTATTTGATCAGATACAAAGATTTAACATTAGTATAGTCTAGATACAGAAAAGTTTGATTAGATTGTATATCATATTATTAACACTTATAAACCACTTTTGGATAATTACACTTTCTACAGCTATTATCTTATTTTTCAACAACTCTATATTATTTTATTTTTATTTTATATCTAGGGAAGGAGATGCTCATGGAGGTGCTGTTCTTTGTCTAAGCTCATTTATTCAGGATAAGTAGATAGAGTTTAGATTATTCATATCTTATTGATTTCAGTTTGTGGTCTTTTCAATACATTATACTAATAACGGTTTCCTACCTTTCCACTCTTGGCCTCTTAAAATTTTTAATAATGCAACATTTTGAGAAGTGTTAGATAGGTATGGGGTAGAAGAGGAGTTGACAAAAATGAATGAATGAAATGAGAGCCTATGCGGGAAAAAGTCAGATTGGTCTGAAGACTTTGCAGGATGTCATATTGATTGTTTACAGTAAGAATCTTTTCAGATTGGTTATGGTGTTTATAGGTTCTGATTGCTTAGTGATTATTTTTTCCTAATATTTTGAGTATCTAAAAAATATATATGCCTATATTAGTTAGAAATATGGATAAAGAATAGCAGAATTCCAACTGTCAATTTAACTGGGATAATAAAATATCGTTCTATTTTCTTCCTGAACTTACTTTTTCTCTACCAGTACAGAAGTGAATTTTAAAGATCAAAAAAGTCAATGTGACAGTGTTTGCTATTGCAATATAACCTTTAAAATAGAATTATTTCCCCTTTGTTCCTCAATTTGGACTTTTATTCCTGAGTTTATATTTATACACATTAAACAGAAAGTTATTTTCTCAGATGTTTTTATATTGACCTCTTTCTGCCTGACACTCATTGCTATGCTTGTTAACAACTTCATTGACAAGCTATGGCTCACTGAGTACCTGAATTGAGTACATACTGCCAATTACCAATCAATACCTATGGATTCATGAGGAGCTACCACCTCTGTGCTGTGGGTCCATAAACTTTCATGAACATTAAAATATACTCAATTAAATTTTTAAAAAGGAGGAGCAGGAGCAAGAAAAGAAAGCCTGAAAAGGCCATTCAACCAACTTGCCAGTTTATTCACAGATACTGAGGATCTATGCTCAATTTGCCATTTCTTTATTATAATCATGCAATCAAAGTTCAGAAAAAAATATTTAAAAGTAAAGAATATCTGCTAGGTTATTTAGGTTATAGGTTCAGATGAAAGTATTATTACTCTTGCAAACAAAAATCTCCCTTCATATTGATGCCAATGCCACTTAGCATTTTGTTACCTTTTGATCCATAATTTAGTGACTTTATTATAGCCAGTGGGTAGCTACACAGCATTTTAACTTCTGAGCAGTAACACAGTCATGTCAATTACTTAAGAATAAGGTGTTGATGGCTTTAATGAGCTAATAATGATGCAATAAAGGCTCGAGTGTGTTATTTTGTGTGTCTGTGAAATTGTTCCCCTTTACCCAGTGAGGTGATGTGCTGTGTTGTAAAGTCGTACACACACCAAGGTGCATTAATAGATGTTTAAAAACAACACTTTATAAGCCTTTCTTGATTTGTTTCATAACAATCTCCTGTTGATTGCCTAAAAGTTCCTGAGAGAATTGAACTTAATTTAAAAATTTGCATCACGCTTTCCTGGTTCCTAGTCCTCCATAGATTAACACAAAAATTGGTTTACTGTTCTTGATGCATTAATCACACACACACAAAAAAGATGTCTTCAAGAGAAAAGAAAACATAGCTATTTAAATTGAGGCAGTTTATTAAATCACTCTGTAAAATTTATTGTTACAGTAGAAAAATCTAAAGAATAGAGCTTCCTACAACTAAGAATATTGTTTTTTCCTTAACGAAAGTTCTAGTGAGAAATTTTCATGCAAAAAATTTTCCTACCTTACTTCTTTTTCTAAATATCATTTTAAAATTTTATTTTAAATACAAAATCACTTTTTTCGAGTATGTTTCAATAATTGCAGGAATAAAAATGATGTAAATTTCTTTTTCTCATCTGAGAAAAATTAAAGATTTTTTAACCTTTTCTGGTAGAACTCAAAGCGGATTGCCATTTCAGAATTTCCAACAGTAAATCAAGTGGGCAGTGGTCTCACTTTCTATATTCACTTTATGCTCACACTCTACTTTTAGAATTCTTATAGAGTTGAGTCCTTCCTATACAATTTAATAGACTCAGCAAAAAATCACTGTAAAATCACAATCACATTATTAATATTTAGAACCCATATTTAGAGTTAAAATACTATAAATCATCAGAGAAATATGCAGACATAGGCACAAATAATTAGCTTTTTCATTAAAGAACCTGTTCACTCTTATTTTATGTTATGGAGATGTGATATAATCAGGCAAAATAATTTTTTTTAATTTAAAAGATTAAAAAATATGATATTATTTTGAGAACCCCTTCAAATGTTATGAAGACAGTGTAGGATCATGTGTAAAAACGCGGTGGTGGTGACGGCAGTGGATGACCATTTTAGATAAGAGGGCCAGGGAAGTCTTGAGACATGATGACTGAGATTTTAATAATCTTATGGAACTATAAAAGTCAATTACTAAACTGAAGTTTTTTAAATTAAAATATAGAATTTATATATACATATACATATATTTGTATATATGTATATATATATGTAGATATGTGTGTGTATGTTTATAATACACACACACACTCATATGTATTCTTTTTTTTAATTGAAAAAGTGGTGGTTGGAACCAAGAATTTCCCATTGACTTTGAGTCTTCTTTTCATGCTTATGTGAGCAATGGCTTTTCATCAAACTGCTGCCTGATGTCTGGGTGAAAGAAAGTTCCAGACAGAGAAAATACCAACTGTAGGAAACAATTCTTAAAATACACATTCTGGCATTTATTTGTATAATTACTATGAAGCAGTATTTGCTTTAAAAAATTTTTTGAGCATAAATTATTTATTTTGATTCTAAGGAACTGTCTTGAAATCTGATCATTTAAATGTATTTTTTGGCTTAAGATTTTGTTACTACATTGCTAAAAATTCTGATTTGTTGCAAAATATTTCAAAGAAAATATCCTTTTTTTTTGCAATTAAATAACACTCCATTTCTTGATGAAGTGAATCCAAAAATGTTTAGCCATGTTACGACTATTTCAGGATTGATGGCAAAAAACAAAGTTTTAAAAAAGTGATGTTCATGGAGAAATAATTAAAATAGCATGAATATTAAATGTCAATGCATTGAACATTTAAAGCTATATCTAAGATATTTTTAAATATGTCATTTATTTTTAGAACCAAATTATAACTTATTTTTATTATTAGAAAACATTCAAATTTCTTATTCTCTAATTGTATGCTCATGCATTAGGTCATTCAATCCTCACAACAACCTTGTGAATAATGACTACGGTCTGCATTTTATACAGGAGAAAAATGGATTTTATCATAAAACTAAAAATATAATACAAAGCCAAGGTCAAAGACACCGTTAAAGATACCGTTAAAATTGTTTTAAGGCACTAGAGTAAGCACAGATCAACTAGGGAGACTTGAATCTTCTGATAGCTTATAAATTACTTAAAACATCAGATTAAAAAAAATTGATAAATGCCAAGATGCTTTCTTATAAAAATTCAGTACCTTATTTTATTGTGAAAACAAAATATACCTATTATAAAAACAACAAAATTATTATATTGTCACCATTTAGTGGCAACCACTGTTAACTGTAGGCTACATATTTAACAAATGTTTCTATACATATACAAATATTTCTATCTTTTTTTGAAAAAAAGATTATATTCGATTTATTTTTACCCAGACTTTTCTACTAATGTAGCATAAATATACTCCTATGGCATGAAATATTATGCTATCCTGTAATATTTAGAAGCTGTATGGTTTTATATTGTGTAGATGTATCGTGAACATTAACAATTTTCTTCATCAGTAACTAAGCGGTATACAATATTTCTGTGCAACGGCAACCCTAGCAAGGGTTTTCTTAAAAAATATTAGTATCTTATATATGTCTTTGGGTACATTTCTAGAAGTGGCATTTCAGAATAAAAAAATATATTCACTTTTGAGACTTTTGATACATATTGGCAGATTATCTTTCTGAAAAGTTTCATATTCTCAACGGCAGCATGTGAAAATTCAAAGTATCTGTATATATTTGACTAGTGCTTGTTGGCTTAGAAGAAAGAAAAAAGAAACTCTAAACAAAAGCAAATCACAGCTGAGAGTTGTGGAATAAGCCAGCCTAATTCTTTTTTCATTAACCAAGAATGTTCTACAATAGCTATGTAAAAAGAATAAATGGATTTCAGACCTGCTACATAATATATCCGTTTTCCAAAAGTGTCAATTTATGATTGTCAGCCATTTCAGAGTTTCAAGACAAGATAGTGGAGGTAAATAGAGACAGGTTCCTTGCTTAGCCCCACTTTATCTCATGTTGAGAGAGCTTTATGCACACTCCTATGACATTTTAGTCTCCATGTTCTGAACATCAAATCCCTCCCTCAACAGATTCTCCTTGGTCACTTCTTACTCAAGGATGCACACACTAGTGTCATGGGATTTCCTGGGGACACAGACAGAAAGGAGAGAATGGATCGTGAGAAATTTTTGGATTCCTCTTTGGATCTTGGTCTAGAAGGGGAAGGTCTGTGTTTCCATATAGGCATGCCGTTTGGGGCCATGAACTCCCCCTCACCCCATGGGGAGGGCTCAGATGGAGAAGGTCCACCATGGAATCTTCTAAATGTAGAGCTTAGGTCAGGGGCCTCTCTTGACTAGATTTAACCATAATAATGCTTATCCTGGTTATGGGGGGAGGGGCGGGGAATTGTAAAGGTTAAAAAGGGATCAGAGAATTGATGTTGGGAGGCTTTTAAACTGTGTTTTCAAGGTTTATGAGAAAATAAAGTGTGAGTAAAACCTTAAAAAAAGAGATAGAGTTAGCTATTGATTATTTAGAAAAGCATATGTAAGGCAGAGGGGAGCAGCAAGAACAAAGGCTCTGGGGTAGAAGCAGGCTTCAAAAGTTTGAACAGCAAGAGTCTAGTGCAGAATAAAGCAGTATGAGTGAGACAGAGAGGAGAGACAAGATCAAGAGATAATGGAGGTGAGGATGAGGTATGAACAGATCATATAGGTACTTGCAAGCCATTATGAGGTCTTTCTTTTTAACTAGATCAAATGAGTAAACTTTTGTAGGTCTTAAGAGTAAGACGATCCACCTATGTTTTCAAAGATCTTTCTGATGGCTGTGTTGATAATAGGTTCTTGGAAAGCAATGGAGGAGTCAGGGAAACTCGTAAGTGGGATTTGCAGATACTCAGGAAACAAATAGTGGTATGCTGTACACTAGATAAGAATTAGTTGATATTGGATATATTTTAGGAATTGGCAGCTACATTTATTTTCTGAAATTAGACATGAAGAAAGTAGGGGGTGGGGAAGAAATAAAAGAGAATAAAATGCAGAAAGAGCAGACTTTGAGAAGGTAATACCAGGAATCCAGTTTTATTTTTGTTGTTTTGAAGGTATATACTATGTGATAATAAAGTAGTGTGGATTTTAAAATTTGAATATATGATTCTAAAGTATAGTACATAGATGTAGGCTACTGATGTACATTTGGGTGTTGTAGGCTTGTAGGTGATATTTAAAGTTGTAAGACTGCAGAAGATCACCATGGATGTTAATCTAAATAAATGAATTGGGGTAAAGATGAAGAGCTGAGTCGTAGGCTCTTAGGGAGAAGTGGAGAGATCAGCAAAATAGACTAGGAATAGGAATGCAGTGAGTTTGGAAGAAAACTAAGAATATGTGGTGTCCTGCAAGCCAAGTGAAAGGTATATCAAGAAAGACGGAGTGATCAGCTAGGTCCATGCTGCAGTAATTCGAGTTAAGATAGAAACTGAATGTTGACTACTAGATTCAGCGAAGAAGACATTACTGTTGTTTAACTTATCAAAAGCAGCTTCAAGAAGTTTCATCCAGGCAAAGCCTGATAGAGTACATTTAAGTTAAAAGGGAAGGAATGAAATTAGAGAATCTAAGTCTAGGCAATTATTTAAAAACTTAAAATGTATACAAAACCAGTAAGTATTTAAAACTTATTTATACTCTTTACTCAAAAATAAACAGGTTTATGTTATATATTTTCTTTACATGTATATACATTATTAAAGAAATTTATACCATAAACATTCCCTGTGTCAGTAATAATTCTACAAAAGCAAGATTTTAATTACTACAATAGCAATAGTTCATGCCACTGCTATATTAGTATTTATTTAACTAATCCCTTTGTATTGGATTGTTTCCCCATTTGTTATAAAAAACATTATGATTAATTTTATTGCACATAAAGCCTGGTAAACATCTCTATGTTTCATTAGAATAAATCCATAGACACAGAATTACAAGGTCAGAAGTTATGAGCATTCCTGCTTTTGATATATTCTTCTAATTTGCTCTCTTGAAAAGCAGAACCAATTTACACCTTCTCATTAAAATATAGAAGTGCACGTCCCATCACTTGTTTGACAAGTAGCAGGTTTATAATTAAAAACAATACTGTTTTGACATTAGGAAATGTTTAGCTCATTGTTGCAGTTATGTGATTTTAATTGATAGCTAATAAATTAATTTTCTTAATAAATTTAATTATCTTAATAGCTTAAGTTTATTGGCTTTAGGCTTTTTTCTTTATACTGTTTGTCTATAGAAGTTCTTTTCCAAATTAATTGAGATAGTCATTTTATTCTCATTAGTTTTTCTATTATCTATACTTTCAATTAACACATTGCTAATATTAGACATTTACTTTGCAAATACACCTTATCCTGAAATCAGATATCTATGTTATTTTTTTATAATTCAGTTATGGTTTTATTTTATAGGAATGAAATCTAATTTATTTGTATTTTATATTGTGAGCTCACATACAACCATACTCTGTAATAAACAACATCACAGCAGCATTTGTTCAATAATTTACCATTTAATTATTGCTTTAAAATGTCACCTTCACCTTAACCTACATATTTTATTTGATAAAATATGCTCCTAGACTTTCTGTTTTGTTTAATGGAATACTTTATTCTTATACAAGTTCACATTCTTTAATTCTTCCTTTACAAATATTTTAATAGCTAGTAGTTCAAGTCCAAAAACTTCTTGATTATTCTTGTTTTTATTCTTATATTTTTCTGAAATATGGTTGAAATTTACATTGGAATCAATTTAAGTACTCCTCTTAAATATCTCTGTAATTACATGTGCTCATCAATGTGAAACATCACATTAATAAAAAGATAAAAATACATGATCATTTTAATAAATGCAGAAGAAGCGTTAGACAAAATTCAACATCTATTAATAATAAAAACTCTGAACACATTCGGTACAGGAGGAACATACTTCAGCATAATAAAGGCCTCATATGATAACTCATAGCTAATATCATACTCAACAATAAAAGGTTGAATGCTTTTCCTCTAAGATCAAGAATGAGGCAAGGGTACCAACTCTCACTACTCTTATTCAACAGAGCACTGGAAGTCCTACTCAGAGCAATCAGGCAAAAAAAAAAAATTAAAAAGGCATTTCGTTCAAAAAGAAAGAAGAGAATTGCCTTTTTACAGATGACATGATTTTATATATAGAAAATCCTAAAGACTATACCAATTATTAGAAATAATCAATTAATTCAGTAAAGTGGCAGGGTACAAAATCAATATACAAAAATCAGTTATATTTCTATATACTATTAATGAGATATCCCTCCCCCTAAAAAAATAAAAAATAATAATCCCATTTACAATAGCATCAAAAACAATAAAATACTTACAAACAAATTTAACTAAAGGTGTGAAAAATCTGTACACTGAAAACTATAAGTATTTTATGACAGAAATTTAAAAAGATATAGAGTGGAAAGATAGTTTATGTACATGGATCAACAGAGTTAATATTTATAAAATGTTCATACTACCCAAAGCCTTCTTTGGTTCAATGAAATATCAGGATTCCAATGACATTTTTTACAGAAATAGAAAAATCAATTCTAAAATTTATATGAAACTACAAAGACTCCAAATAGCCAAAAGAGCCCCATGAAAGACCAAAGCTGTAGATTTCACATTTTCTGATTTAAAACTGTATTACAAAGGTATAATAATCAAAAAAGTATGGTACTGGCATAGAAAATAACACATAGACCAATGGAACAGAAACAAGAGCCCCAAAATACCATGCATATATAGACAGCAAATAATTGACAAGGGAGTGAAGAATACTCAGTGGAGAAAAGACGGTTTCTTTGATAAATGGTGCTAGAAAAACTGAACATTTGTATACAAAAAAATGAAACTGCACCACTATCTTACACTACTCACAAATATTAACTCAAAATGGATTAAAATTTAATATAAGAGCAGAAACCAGAAAACTCCTAGAAGAATACATGGCAGAAGATATTGGTCTTTGCAATATTTTATAGCTAAAACACCCAGAACACAAGCAAGGAAAGCAAAAATAAACAATTGGACTGTCAGAATGAAAAGGGCAACCAATGGGTGAGAGAAAATATTTACAAACTATATATCAAATAAGGGGATAACATTCAAAACATGTAAGAAACTTAGACAACTCAATAGCAAAAAACACCAAATAATCCAATTCAAAAATGGGCAAATAATCCAAGTAGATATTTTGCCAAAGAAAGTATTTAAGTGACCAATAAGTACATGAAAAGGTGTAATGTCATTAATCATCAGGTAAATGCAAATCAAAACTGTAGTGAGATATCATCCCTCACCAATGAGAATAGCTGTTAGCAAAAAGACAAGATAGCAAGTGCCATGGGGTAAAGGGAACCCTGTGCACTGTGGATGGGAATGTAAACTGGTATAGCCACTATAGAAAACAACATGAAAATTATTCAAAAATTAAAAATGAAACTATCATGCTATCCAGCAATTTCACTTTTGGGTATATATCTAAAGGAAATGAAATCACTATCTTGAAGACCTATCTACGCCCTTATGTTCACTGTAACATTATTTATGATAGCCGAGGAATAGAAACAGTGTCCATCGATAGATGAAGAGATAAAGAAAATGTGTGAGATACATATTTAATATATATAATATATTATTCAGCCATAAAAAATGTCTTGCCATTTGTGATAACGTGGATAAAATTTGAGAACAGTATGCTAAGTAAAATAAGTCAGGCTGAGAAGACAAATACTATATAATCTCACTTACTTGTGGAATCTAAACAAACCAAACTAATAGAAACAGAGAACAGAATGGTGGTTGCCAGGGCCTAACTTCCCTTGTGTATGAGTATGCCACACTAGTACATACTCATACTTTAATGATTTGTTAAAATTTTGCTGATTTCTCCTTGCCCACATTATTGGGGTTAACTCTTTTCCTTGTGATCTACCACAGGTGGTACAGTTCACATGCTTGGAAAATCCTGTGTCTCTTTGAAATTCAGGTTATGATGTTGTCTTGAGACCTCAGCTGTCTAACAGGGTCATAAAAACTCATGACTCTGTACTTTACCTGGCTTGCTTCAGTTGATCGGGAGGTACTTTCTTTACAGGTTTCTATATACTAAACAGAAGCAGAAATTGTATATGAAGTTAAACATTTATCTTTATCTGTTAGACTATTTATAGTACTTTAATAAAATTTCATCTGTTTATAAACAACGATCCATAGCACAGATAGCTTTCATAAATACTTCTGTTTTTGTTCATGCCTTAACACTTAAAGGATGGAGAATTTTATCCACACAGATGCTGTACATCTCTGCTCATCTATTGTAAATATAGCTCTATTGAATAAGGGAAATAAACTATCTAAATGGACATAGAGAAACTGGTGGGAGAAACAAAGTGTAGTCAGTAGGAAAGAGATCATAATTTTGCCCTAGTAAAACCAGCCATTGGCTGTAAGGAATAGCTGCCGAGTACCTTCATACCTTGGCTTGGCTTTTAACATGCATCTCTAATCTCATTTTCTGACTTTCCCATCTATAATTACCATATTATAGCCAAAGTGAACTATTCATCCCAAACATACTTCAGTTTATATGGAAACGCATTTATGATTTCCCTTTCTGCACTGCCTTTCCAATCTGTGTGCTCTACACGCAGCCACTACATTTCTTTACGGAATTAAAATGTCACCACTTCTAGGTAGTGTTTCTTAAACCTCTGTTGTTCCCTCTTCTGTGTTTTCCTAAGAGTCTGTTTACCCTCTGTTGTTTTCTACCGCATTTGGTGAATTACCTGTTCAGTCTTGCAAAGACAAAAGCATGTAAAATCCTTGAGGGCAAGGCCAAATGTCACACAGATCCAGACATAATGCACTATTTATTTGTGAGTAATCAAATATTTCCTTTTTGAATTTCGAAAGCATAATAAATAAGTCTGGGAGGTGGTATTCTCCATTTATAATAAGGATTAGGACTTGGATGTCTAACTCCTCCACAGGAGAAGCAAACAGTTCTAGTACATAAAGACAAAAGATCTCTCTCAGGGTTTCCCCAAGGCTGTTCAACAAATTTAAACTTCAAAGAATGGGGTCTGGAACTAAGAGCAGTAAAAAAGGACAAACAAGTGGATACTTAGCAAATTCCTGTCCTTATCCCACAAACTTTAGCCTGAGGACTTGTATGTATGCCTCCAGAGTTTGAGAGACCCAGAATCCTCCGCCTGTTTGTGTTGTAGAATAGCCTATTCTTTAATTTACTAGGATTTATTTGTGGTTCAATGTCACAATTTCTGCATTAAATGAACTGTGTGCCCACTTCATAACATTCTGAAAGGACCTCATTTGATTAATGCAAATGTGTAGTTCCCTAGTCAATTATGAAGTCCACCAACAAAGATTTCTATTTTCCAAATCAGACACCCAAATTTTCTTTGTTGCAAGGAAATGGAAATAGGATTTGTGTTGCCTTTGCTTTCTGTCCTCTGCACAATGGACCTGTAAGTAGTTATGACTAAAGAACTACAGTGCCAAGAGGGAACTAGTGGCATTGTAAAGTATGACTGTGCCATTTATTTTCCCAGAACATGTTTGGGGTTTTATAATTTCCTGGGAATAAATTTTCTTTCTGCTGACAATGAGAGTAATTATTGCCTTGAAGAAAACTGCTTAAACATTAAATTTACTTTGCTTATTCTGAAAATAAAAAATATTTATTCTTATGGATTAAAAATATTCAACCTGAATGTTCAGTTTTTCTGGGTTGCATTATGCATTATAGTTCCACACACAGTATTTGCTAGGTCTGACACAATAGAAAAAAAAGGCACTCAGGAAATGTGGCTATTGATTATATTCTTTTCTGCTTCCTTATATTTAGAATTATTACGTATGTGAAATTGTGAACCAAGTGCAGAAAGCAGTTTTGCTACCCTAATCTCCTTCAATAGCCTGAGAAACAATTGGAATACGTACAATCATATAGAAACAATTACCCTTAAATATTTCCATAAAAATTTCAGTTATTTCTTTATGAGTTTCCGTAACAAATAAAAACTGTATAGACAGAGGAAATATGTAAAATCCTCAAAGATATAATGAGAAATGAGATCGCTGCAAATTGCTTGGAAAAGAAAATATTGAATATCGAAATAACCAATTTAGTGTATTCAGTAATATAACAGGTTCTTGAAGAATTGTAATTTAAAAGATATCATGATAAGCAGTATATTCCCAAGAAAGGGACCTGACCATTTTGGCCATATATACTGCTTATTCCTACCTTCTCACAGACAGCCACTAGGCAACAAGGACAAAGTGGAGATGAGCACTGCTTTTTCTTCAACAGAGATTGGTTCATTTTTTTTTTTTTTTTTTGTTCTTTCCCCCCAGGAAATTGGAAGTTAGAAAGATAGATTATTTTAAGAGGAAGAAAGAAAGGTGTGTGTGTCCACTAATGAAGCAGAATTTCTGATGTTTGGCCTCCTTACTTGAGGTTTTAGTTTGCTGGAATTTAGGATCCATCTAAATTCTTTAACTGGGTGGGGAGTTTTCTGGAGACATTCACAAACTGCTTTCTCTTTCATGTCCATGTACCTCCAGGTTCATCAATATTGACAGAGTGCTCAGACTACTTCTAAAGTATCTACATTTAATCATAAGACCAAAAGCTTCACTGATGCCCAGAGAAGCTATGCTCCACGGCTCTGCCTAGTTCATGGTGGGTTTCTGGCAAAACGCATTTCCATTGCTTTTCTGCACAGTCATCAATTTTTTTTCCTATTGTTTATGTGACTACCAGTACACTTTCAGCTTTCTACCCCTATTCAAAGTCTAAAATGCCTACATCATCACTACACCCCAAAAGCACATCTACCAAAAGTTCTTGCTCTACTCCAGTCAACTACTTATTTATTCAAGGTGAAGAAATCTTAATTTAGAATTATGGAAAGCCCCTAGAATTTATATAGCCCTGCCCAGGAGATGAATTGAGTCAGTTTCAGTTATGGTGGCTCTGAAGCTATGAAATTCTGGGTTTTTCTCTTCACTTTCCTGAAGGAAATAAATGTGATTCTTAAAACCTTGCTTAGAAGTGTATTTCTTCTTTCCTTCTACAGCCCCTACATTGATTATCTGTAAGAACTTTTGCTCAAAATAAATAAATGCATACCTCCTGAGGATGTAAAGACCATAAACAGACATGCTAAGTGTGATTGAGCAGTAAGATACAAGTCTTTGAAACCAGGCTGACCTGGGCAACACAGCCAGCTTCTCCACTGGTTAAGAAAGACCTTATTCTGTCTACATCTTCTTTTTCTCATCTATGAAATAGGACTAATACATATGCTCATAAATTATGGAGGATAAATACGACAATACACATGAAACATTTAATATGGTGCCTGACATACAGTTCTGTACTCAGGAAATGTTTTATTCCCTTACTTGTCCCTTTCTTCTATCACCCTCAGATCAATTAACTTGAGAGCAAAATAGAAAATATACAAGTAATTTTAACATAACTGCCATAGAGAAGTCCTAGTGTCTGATTATAAACCATGGAATCACACTACTGTTGACATTAATTACCTTCTTTCAAATATACTCCAGTGATAATTATTATTTCTGCCCCCAATTAACTCAGTTACTCTAATTTTATCAAAGAAAAATGCACTATTATTTTAAAAAATTATATATGAACACTTATTCCAAGGAGATCCAATCAGAGCACTTCCGGACAGTATATGTATTATCTCCAAGAAAACTAGAGATTGGTTAGAATTCCCTTTTTGGATGCTTATGAGAACTGACAGAAAACCTTTATCATAATCAAAGTTTAATTTTCCCTTGATATTTTCATTTTGTCTACTATTCACAGAGAGAAATCTGGCTCAAGTTAGAAAAGCAGTTGACAATCAGCAGGCACTTTGGTTCAGGATGTTATAACCTGTCAAAAAACAAACTTTCCAATGTAATTACAAATTACTCCTCTTTGGCCCCATTACATCTCATAACTGAACTGTCATTTACTTGTTTTAGTCATTATGATAATGGATGCTGTTGGTAAACGTATGCAAAATGTAGCAAGTAAGGTTGTGGCCTGTCAGGAGGAGAGTTTGATACATTGTGCATTGAGCATTTGGGAGACATCAGTCAAAATCTGAAATGTGTTTAAGCAGCCTTCCGGGCTTTGACAGGAATGATAACCCATTTACCTTCTCTGCAGTGAAAAAGTGCTCTTTCATGTCCAGATACTTGTTGCGTTAATAATTTGTATTTTAAGGTGCATTCAAAATAATAACAACTACTTCTCTTCCTTCCTTTCTCCCCCTCAACTTCCTTCCTCTTTGCCCTAGAACCATGAAAAAAAGATTCTTTGTTAAATGTTTATATATTTTCTCTCTTTTCTTAGTTGCAGAATCCAATTTTTTAAAATTTCAAATTCAAATTTTTATTCAAATCTCCCCAACGCAAGTTGATATACTGTACTATCAATTTAGTAACATTGGAAAGGAAACAGATGAAATTATTTTTTTTCTTTTTATAAGCCCCAATCCTTATGGATCTTGGCTATTATAGAATGAGACCAAAGTGATAACATATCTGATAGTAATTAAAAAAAGTTTACCCCATTGAACATTATGTTGAGGCTAGAAAGCTCTTGACAGAATCCAAATTTCACTGGGGTTATAATGTACTCATCTATTTCACAGTCAGAAAGAAATCTAACTATGGGTGGTGAACACACAATGCAGTATAAATATGCCTTACTGTTGAACTGTAAACCTGAAACTTACTGGATTTCATTAACCAATGTCACCATAATAAAAATAAAAATAAAGTTTTTCGTTTTCAAGTTGTTCCATGCTCTTCCATAGAGCTGTGCTGTGTGTTTTGATAAAAATAAAATAAACAACCTCAAAACACTGCTAATTAAACATATAAAAAACAACAAGACAAAACAAGAGCCTGGGGGTTCAATTAGGTAGCAAAACAATTCAACCTAATGCATACATGGCTGATATTCACACCCACCATCTACAGCAACAAATTAAAGCCTCTGTACTTACCATAGCAAAGAAAACTGGTTAACTTTGACACAGCCATTCTTAGAATTATTTGTTCATGGGTCCCTTTCTTGTGAAACACTTTATAATTTCTCATAGAATAGTGTCTTGGAATCATTGTAGGAAACATCACTTTTGTGACTGAACAGAGTCTTGGGCTATACTCAGGAAAATGAAGTTTGAATCTCAGCTCTGTCACTCGCTAGCTGTTGAGTCTGTCCTCTGTAAAATAATGGACTTTGAATTTGACCAGTAAGGTGCTTTCAACACTAAAATTCCATAAAACTGACAGATTATGCCTGAGCAAACAGTTATTTTTTGGTAGTTTCTGGACTTTAACATATGCAAATAACCTACCTTGTATAAACAAAAGCAGAAAACAAAGTCTCAATTTTTAAATTCTTCCCTAGTTTTAAAGAAACTCAACTAAGAATTAGGATATGGCAATTTCCAAATGACTTTGTTTCTTGACTTCCTTTACATTTAACCATATATTTTTTATGCAATGGTTGTGATTACATTCATCATTGAAATAGAAGATAGGCGCGGTCAATTATTCAGATGAAGTTTTTGAGATAATTATTATCTTTTTACTAATTTAAAGCTCTTCACATCCCAACTTGAAATGGTTGACTAAAGCAACTGCAAACTAATTCTCCTGACATCACAGGTTGTTTTATGGTTGTTGCAATCTGCGGGAATCTGATTCTTTACACTATACAGAAAAGTCTTCTAATCTGGCTGAACTAAGTAACCCAAAAACATCAAGGAGGAAGAATATGCAAATGCATTTGTAATCTTTATACGTATAAAATTTGATAGTTTTGCTTTATGAATAGAAAAAAGTAAAAAAAAAGTGTATTTTTCATAAAAATCTACTTTGTGGAAATGCAGACCCACAGATTTGTTTCATAATTTTTATATTTCAAAATATTTAATTGAATTTTAAAATGCTTTCATTTTTATCTTTAGAATTTAACTTTAAATACTATTTCTGATAGCAGGTGTTTTGACATGTCACATTATTTTAACATTACTAAATATGGTACAACGATCATGAAGACAGTTTAAACTGTACAGAACAGCTAACTTCAGTCCAATAACATCAAAAAGCTTAAAGGACATAGATCTAAATTTGCACAAAGAAGGAATTAAGAAGGGATCATTTACTTCACTAGGATTTTCTTAATTCACCATTTCCTCTCACAGTTTTACTCTAGACAGTGAACCAACCAGGAATCCTTTTAAAATGCATTTGGACTGATAAAACTGGTTTCACAGACCTTTGTTGTAAGCATAAAGCAAAAAAGACTGAAAGTCCCAAAAGTCATGTATATAATTGGACAAATCTAAAAGGCCTCTGTGTTCGTAGGTATTTGATATGGGTGCAAGCCTATAGAGAAGTGGCTGTGTAGAAACATCTCTAAACTTCCTTAAGATACTATGGGTCCAAAGGTGAGAATTACAAATGTAGGTGAATATCAAATGCAGTAGCTATGGCCAGTAGCACAAAACAAGGCCGCTTTTTCTCATTATTTATTATCTGCTTTTGGTAGTGTTCTGTTTTCTTTACAGACTGTGAGTTCAGATATGAACATTGAATTTGGGTCAGCTAAAGCTCTGGTCATTCTTTGACACTTTACTAGCAGAAGTGCCAACTCACTCCCGGTTTCTGTGGCCCACCATCAGAACGAAGGACAACACTTGATCATGTGGCACAGAAGCACCTAACTTAGGCCTTGTGAGAGAGTCCCGACTAAGAAACTCAAGCATTTTTCTCAATGTCACTGTATACTGTCAATCCAGAAATAAACTCCCAAGTCATGTGAAAGTGTCCCATATCAGTAAACTCTGCTCTCTAGCTTTACATTCCATCTCCTGTCCAGCCCAACTCTTGCTGGATCCACTTCCACGCTGTTTCCCATTTTCTTGCCAGTACGTATTAGCCAGGTTCCAACTCTTTCAATGACTAGTCCCAGAGCAGACACAGTGTTTTCCCTTTTGGCCTCTGCTGAGACATGGCTCTAGTTTCAGCCTGCGTGTAATGAGAGAAGGTGGGCAGATCTGGGAAAGAATAAGCATTGTCTTATAAGGCATCTGCTATAAATAAGGTCCTTGCAAGGCATCCAGACACCAGTAGGCTAGTCTTCTCGACAGTAAGGAAGAGAAGATTGTTTCTGCTAACCCAACGGAATAGGAAATATGAAGTTTCAGGTATTTAGGCACAGCTGCACCAATACACCAGGTCTCAGGATCCTACTTTTTCCCTGCCAAGGTCCTGATGACTTTAGTATAGAGGCCTGTCAAGCTCCTATTCAGTGTCCTAGATGACTCAGCTAATTTTTCAATTAAACCCTGGGCTGGAGATTTAGCACAGTACGATCTAATGCTGTGAAAGATGTTTCATGGAGCACTTACAGCATTGCCAGAAAGCTCCGAGTTGCTTGTGTACTAATCGGTGCCTTGCCTTTGCATTGCCCCTTCCTCCCTTCCTCCCTTACTCATTTTCTTTCTTTTCTTTCCTTCCTTCCTTCCTTCCTTCCTTCCTTCCTTCCTTCCTTCCTTCCTTCCTTCCTCCTTTCTTCCTGTCTTCCTTCCTTTCCTTCCCTACTTTCCTTCACTTTTCTTTAAGGATTTCAAAGCAGATAAGAAAAACTTGCTAACATACAATCTTTATAATTTTCATTGCCCTCATCTCGCTCATGTACTACAGCTACTAAATAACCCAGTGCTTTCATTTTCACCTGCACTTCATCCCAACCAGAGAAATAGGACAATGATGCTAAAGCATACCAAAGGCCATTGTCACCCCACTTTGTAGCAGCATTGTCATCTTTGTTGTTGTCTGAAGGTTTAGTGTTCCACTTTCAGAATTTCATTTTTGAATACTGGGGTTTACTTTCCAGGATCAGATTTGGCTCCAATTTTGTGTGATTTCCTTCTAAAGCAGAGACTGAGATAAGGATTTTGGTAAGGGTGACTATTTTACGTGTTGGGGAATCCTAGCAAGCAAAAGGTGTGAAAAAGGAAGAGTCAGTTATGTAGGTTGCTGCTGTGTGCAATGGGGCTTTGAGTGCATTGAGACCCCTGAGGAAAACACAGAACACCTCCTAGAATTTTCTTCCTGAAGGACAGAAAGCTATTATTAACCCACTAACATCTGTCTCATATTCTTGAAAAATCCTATGGTCATGAATCCCCTGTAATTCTGGGCAATGTTTGCATGCGGGGCAGGAGACCTCTTGAGGCTTCAGAGAAGGTGATAAGATGCACAGTGCTCTTGAGATCAAACGCTGTCAGTGCAGTGGTGACTGAGGATAAAATTTAAGGTGAGCAGAGAGAATATGTGACATGGGGCACCAAGCCATCAACTACAACCCTCATCTACAGGTGACTGGTACTGATTAATATATTTATGATACAGCAATGGCCTATTGTGTATTTCCATGGATTGTTGGTTATTAAAGTTCAAGGCCCTCAATTTTAATATGCTAATAAAATGTCTAAATAGAAAGCTCACATTAATGCAAATGTGTAAACAAGAGGCCCTAAAGTAAGGCATATTATGTATTTTTTCTTAATTATGTTTTCATATAAGTCTCTATTTCATTACTTTTGTAATTTTGGTCATAAATTAGGAGCACTATAACTTAGTGTTCAATTTAGAAACACTAGTGTAATTTCTTTTTGACTTTTTATTTTGAAATAGTTATAGATATGCAGGACATTACAAAGCGATAATCGCATGTACCCTTCATCCAGCTTCCCTGAATGCAATACAATTGTAAATCTATATCCATTTCTAGTTTCCAAACTATATATTGAGTTATAAGATTAATTTTTCAAAAGCATAAATCTGATTATGTCCCTTCTTAAAAATATTTGATTTCTCCACATTGTTTGTCTTGTTTTCAAGCCTCTTTCTGCACAAATGCTATATGTTTACTATATGTTTAGCTCTCCTTTTTGGTTCATTTATTCATCAAATATTTACTGAGTACTTACTAGGTGTTTGAGATACAGTAATGAGCAAGGCTGGCAATAGGCTTGTGTTTCAATAGGAAAGACAGACCATCTATAAACACACTAAGCAATAAACATACTAATAAATTACATTAATCCAGATTATGGTAACTGTCATAAATGATATAAACAAATTGATGCTATGTAAAAATAACTAGAGCAGTCAGCTTTCGATGGGTGAAGGAAGAGCAGTGGGTGAGAGAATATTTTAGGCAATGAAAAAACAAGTGCAAAGGTCTGATGGTAGGCTTTGATTTGAAAAGGAAGAAAAACAAAGTCAGCGGCTGAGGGAATGAGAGTGGTAAATGATGACTTTGGAGTGATACACAGGAACAATACTGTGTAGGACTTGAAGGCTATGGTATGAATTTGGGGTTGTATCTTAGCTGTAATGAGAAATCAGTGGAGGTTTTTGAACAAGGGGTTGCAACGAGCTGACTCATGCTTTGGAATAGCACTGTCCATTAACACTCTGTGCGGGTGATGAGAATGTTTTCTACTCCATCTAGTATGGTTGCCATGATAAATTAGACAAGTCATCACCTCTAGGGCACAACCTGCATCTTTCTTCTATCTGTGCTTAAATTATAAAGTTATCTGTTTGAAATACCATCTCTCATTTTTATCTGGTTATACCCCATGCAACATTAATAAATATTTCTTATATTTCTTTAGCCAAGGATAATTGAAGAGAATATAATTTATATGAGCACATATGTACATATATTTTGAAACGAATTTGAGGAAACAATACTTACTACTTATGATGTCCCTGGACATTTTCTTTTCTTTTCAATTTTATTTGATTCTTTAAAATAATGCACATATTCAATTAATTGATTTCTCTCCCACTAAAAGGTCAAGACCTAGAGTTTTAAATTCACTTAAGAGTGATATCAAATACCACCTTCTCTCTGTAAAAGCATATTCTTTCTCAGGGTATTTACTGTACTCTGCCTTTTTCTTAACAATATTCATTTACTTTTCTCATCTATCTGATTCACTGCAAGTTCTGTTGTGGCAACTAATGATTATTTTTCATATTGCACTAATGACAAAGTTGGTCTTCAAATAGGTATGGACTGAGTTGAACTGGAAGATGTATTCCACTGCACAGTGTGCAGACCACACAGCTGTTAAAACCTACACTTCATGCTTTCAGAAAACACAACTGGCAGCTGGTCCAGACCTCAGCTCTGCACTGTGGAAGTCACTTTCAACTATCAGTGAGTAAAACAACTTCTATAATCCACAGGCTTTCTGAATTTAAACCTGTAAAAACACAATTAAGGATAACTAAATAGGACACAATAGTTTTTAACTGTCAACTCGTGTTTATCCCATGATAACATTTTATAATGCTATTGCCACAGGGTGATTTATTTGAGAAAGCCACATCTCCACTGCTTTGCCCTTCCCTGGAATATTTTGTCCTAAAAGTTTCTAAATTTCAAGGGTACAGATAAAAGTCTTTTTGTGTATTTGTTGGCAGAAAAGAGAAATTTCAGTGTATGTAGGTTTCCCAGGAGAAAATCTCGAAAGAGGCTTTTTTTTTTTTTTTTTTTGGTTTTGGTTTTGGAAGGCCTTAGACTTATTTCAGTGATTAAGCTGGACTTGTCCAAAGTCAGAGGAGGTTTGTTTGGTGACTGAGGGAGACTCTGAGAGGATTGTATTAAAGCCCTCATAATGGGAAGGAGAATAAGGAATTTTCTAAGTGTCACAGAGAGTTGAACCTGACCAAATAGCTCCTTTGAGAAGGATGAATTCTGAAGGGGATGTCTGCCTGGCAGCCAGTGCATGCTGAACACTGAGCCCTGCAGCCTTGACAGGAGCCTCCTGTATCAAACTTGGCCCAGTGGGAAAAAAATCTTCCAGGGTCCCTGCTGGCATTGGCTGGGCCATGTGCACCCAATCACAGACCCCGACAGTCAGGGCTCATTCTGTTTCTAAGGGTGTTTTAAAAGATAATAGTTTCTAGTATCTTATGTAATAAAAAGGATAAGGATAGATTCTTGAAAACTAGCTAGTATTGAAAATTTTACTAACCTTGGTGATTAAAGACTTATGTGAATATTTAAAAAGTTGGTTTTATCTGTAATCCAGGTTCCATGAAACAATACCATTCTCATTATATAATAACTTTAAGTGGATTAATTCAATTGGAAATTTCTTAGTGCGCTTAAGAGATCTGACTCAATATATTCATTTTCATTCTACTTTAGTAAAATAAAGCAGGCCAAATAAATTGATCTTTCATAAATGTTAAGGTCCTTTTTCTTTTGATATGTTGGAAAACCAATATTGCCTTGTATAATGCAATACATTGACTCATAAGGTGTTAGTGTGCTTTCTTGTTACGAAATACTTGAGATGTGAATTTGGCATTTTAAGTGAACAGATTAATGCTTCTGTTATACAGATACTATAATTACATAAAATCAAAGAAGGTATATCTTTTCTGCAGTTGGCCTGTGAGAAGCAGACCATTGGAGAAGTTAACATGCTATTATTTCTTTAACTTAAAAACACTGACCAAGAAAAAGTATATACTAAACTCATGGACCTTGGACTTAGAGAGGATTTAATGAATTTGACCTTAAAGGCAAAAGAAGCAAAAGAAAAAATATATGAATGAACTACATCAAACTAAAAAGCTTCTTCACAGCAAAACAAAACCATCAATAAGGCAAAGAGATAACCATCTGAATAAGAAAATACATTTGCAAACAATGCTTCAGATAAGGGCTTAATAACCAAAATATACAAAGAACTTATACAACTTAATACAACTTAACAACAACAAAACAAACAATTCAATTTAAAAAATGGGCAGAGGTCCTGAATAGACATCTCTCTCAAGAAGAAAAACAAATGGCCAAAAAACATATGAAAGAATGCTCAACATCGCTAGCTATTAGGAAAACGCCAATCAAAACCACAATGAGATATCGTCTCACACCTGTTAGAATGGTTGTCATCAACAGGACAAGTAATAACAACTATTGGAGAGATTAAAGGGTAAAAGAACCCCCTGTATACTGCTCATGGGATAGCAAAGTGGTACAGCCACTATGGAAAATAGTATAATTATCTCAAGATAATTATGCTAAGAGAAATAAGCCAGACAGAAAAAGTTGAAAACCACTGATATCATCACACATATGTGAGATATAAATCTAAAAGCAACAAACAAAGATGACAAACAAACACAGACTCATGGACATGGAAAGTGGATTAGTGGTTACCAGAGGGAAAGAGGTACATAAGTGAAAAAGTTCAAATATTTGGTGACAGAAGGAAATATAACTATGGATGGTGAACACAAAACATGATATATAGATTAGATAGATGATAGATGATAGATAGATAGATAGATAGATAGATATAGATAGATAGTTATAGACATATATATGACATACTATGGAACTGTACACACTTGAAATTTATTATATTTTGTTGATGTCACCCCAATGATTTTTTTTTTAGTATGGCAACATTGGTTAACAAAATCCAGTAAGTTTCAAGTGTATAATTCAACATTAAGTCATATATATATTCCATTGTATGTTCACCACCAATAGTTCAATTGACCCCACAAAAAGCTTCTCTTCCTCCTCCAGCTTCCACTCCCTTCTCTCTTTCCCTTTATATAAAAACTGCACAAAAGAATTATCTATAATCCTTGTCTCTTTCAATTCTTTTGTCCACATCACTATATCTAAACTGTTCATATGGTCACAAATGCCCTCCATTGCTAAATCAAGTGACCAGTAAGTACCCCATCTTTATTTTCTTGATTTAACAGCAGCACATAACTCAGATACCTTCCCCTCCCTCTACTTGATACACTAGCTTCACTTGGTCCCCAAATCGTTTCCTCACCTATTTCTCTGAAACTCCTGCTAGTCAGTCTTTGCTGGTTCTTTCTCACCTCCCAGATTCTTTCTCACCTCCCAGACTCTAAAGGTTTGAATGTTCGAGTCTCACTTCTGGGTCTCCCCACATTCCTTTTTTCCTCCTACATTTGCTATTTTGGTGATTTCATGCAACATCATGGTTTTAAATATGGATATGCTGATGACTCCCAAACGTTCATCTTTAGACTGGGTTTTAAATCCTATGGCCTTCTCAACATCTCTACTTGAATGCTTAATAGACATCACAAATAAATACGGGTTGATTAAAGAAGGAATGAATAAATATATTTATTACATAGACATTTCCAAGCCAGAGTCCATGGGCAATATTACAGCTCCCAGTGTTTACCCTGCATGGTTTATTATTAACTTACTTTCCCCTTCTCTTTCTCTGATTTCTAAGTAGATATTATATGTTGACATCAGAGGAAATGCTTAGTAGACTATAAAATTTGAGTTTGGGAAACAAAGCATTTAATCAACTAATCAGAAAGTTTACTAAATATTATAAGCAAGGAACTTTGCTTTAATGAGACTTAGAGAAGGATGAAGAATTTATTTATTTAAGACATACGTGCCATGTTCTGTTCTAGGTACTGTATATACAACATGTGATAAAACAGACAAGACCTTTATTCTCACAAAATTTGTTTTATAGTGGGGCAAGGGGGGGTGAAGAGGAAGAGACAATAAATGAAAGCAAATAAATATACAGTACACCAAATGGTAATAGGGCTATGAATAATAATACAAGGAATGGAGAATAAAGCGAAGTGGTATCTACTTTAGATAAGATGATCGGGACAACCTATGTGAGAGGATGAGGTTTTGGCAAAGGCTTGAAGAAAGGGAGGGGAAAATACCATGCCATATTCCTAGGGAAAGAAGTTTCCAGACAGACAGCATAGACAGGGTAAATGCTAGAAAGAACTAGACTGCTAAATGTGTTTGTAAACACAGTGCCTACTATATGGTTCTGAACTGCTACTTGGCTTTGTTTGCACCCTTCTCTTTCCTTCCCTTTCATACGAAGTCAGGGAGATCTTTGCAAAAGTATCCAGCAGGATTTTGGTTTAAAGATTATATCATTTACATACTATATTCTTTTTACTTTTCTGTATTAAATCAATTGTTTGTCTAGGTAAGAATGGGAACACATAATAACGACACCAGCTATCAAGGAAGCACCAATCAAACCCAGCATGATACAGTCTGTGAATAAACAACACTGTAGATGAGTATGAACACAGACATGCAGCCTCATTTCTATTTCATTGAAAAGTTCAGTACAAGATGTTTTCTTGAAGACAGACTTGTCATACTTTGTTTATGACCACAAAAATGAATTTGGACAGGTTTCTATTGTCCTTTCTCTTTTCAAGAACAATTTAAATTAACCTAAATCACAATATCAGTATATCTTTCCCTCTTACTACATGTCCTATTTTGTTATTTAGAGTTTCAGGCTCTGGCAAGTGTACTTTCTGTGTTGAAATCTCATTAAGCTATGATGCATTGTATGTACGTTACTTTGGGTGGTTAGAAATTACAACTGAAGAAACAATTAGTTATATTACACTGCTAAATAAAAGCTGTCCTCATCTTTCTTGGGCTGCTCATTTTCCTAGACAAAGCATGCAGCAGAGCTAAAAAGGTGCAAACTTCCTTGCCAGGTAGTGAGGTTGGCCAAATCACACAAGCAGTTAATGGATTGAAACATGTTCTAGCCAAATAGTCCAGTTTCCTGTATTAATAAAGATTTTTAGAAGAGATTTTCTTTCTAAGAGAAAATAGACTAATTCAAATAAAAGAGTTAAACTAGTTGTTTATGTATAGAACCAATGTTTCCTAAATTGTTGACTTGACAATTGCAAATAGCTCTGACTAGTTCTTTGATTATTTAGTTCTTGCTTATCTTATACCTAAATTAAAATAATCTTCATATTACTTCTTTATGCTGCAAGGTTTAAAAAACAAAAGAACACTCCTACTAAAATTTTCTTTATATATTATCTTTTCAGTTATTAGGTTAAAATATTCTCAGTGTCCTGTAATAATTGTTGAACATTTCCCTATTTTAGATATAAAACAATAGTAATAATTAAGACTATTCAGTAGACTCTTATATGATGCTTTACAACAAATTTGAGGTAAGTATATATTTTAGAAAGCTAACACTGAGCATACTGAGTTTCTCTAGCTAGGCCCTCCAGTCCATATTTCATAATAAACTTTCATTCACAAACAACAAATTGGATGTTTCCTATGTATATGTGTTTTTTATGGCCAAATCAATAGTTTCATATGCAACTTCTCTGCTGAGAGTGAGGCTGCTAAGGCTGTGAAGGAGATGTTTGAAAAAGAGAAGGTAGGAGAGTGAAAGTTTACTGATAGGGAAATAAGTGATTGAAGGGCCAGTTGGAAATTTGTAATAGTCATTTAAAATGAGATAGGTAATTATGTTGTGGGGAAAAAAAACAGACATGAGTGATTACATACTGAAAGACTCCATTTGTAAAAACAAAAAAACCTAGAAAATGGAAAACTGCATGGACAGTAGGAGAAGGGCTCTTCAGTAAAGAATAAAAGTCTTGTGTCTAGATTGTGTTAGTAGTTACACTGGTGTATGCATTTGTCAAAACTTATTGAATTATATGCTAAAAATGAGAGCATTTTATTGTATTTATATTTTACTTCACTGGTTTTAATTTAAAAAAAAAAACTAAAATAAAAGTAAGACCGTTAGAATAGAATGTTTTCATTCTTCCTCTATCAAATTACCTACTTGTTTCTAGATGCATATAATCTGATTCCTCAGGTTATAAGAATGGTCTATTTCTGCTTCTCTACATCCATCTCTCCATTTATGTATAGAATACCATTCATTTTTTCTCCACTCTAGGGTTTTTTCTTACAAAAATCCACCCCCCCTTCTTTTTCTTTCCCTTGTCCCTCTCTCCCTCTCTCTTCCTTCCCTTCTCCTCACTCCCACATAGGATTATTTAAATCAGAATAGGACAAACTATCTCCCATTTTAAAACATCAGCTTAGAGTTTACATACAAACTACCTGCTGCCTGATTTCATTCTTCTCTTAGGGCAAAATCTTTTAAAAGCATTATCTATGTTTACTGTCTCACTCACTTTCCATTTTCACATTCCATTCTCTCTACTTTTCCAATTGGATTTTGTCCACACCAACTTCTACCAATGTCACTAAAAACCTCTAGAACTCCATAGTCCCAAACGCTTTGCCTAATTCTTAGTGTTCACCATACTCAATTATTTGTAGCATTTGATATAGTTACTCTCTCTCTCTAAATGCTTTCTTCACCTGGCTCCTGGGACATTGTACCATCCAGGTTTCTTCCTGTCTCCCAGGATTCTTCCTATTGGGCTCTTTCATTAGATCTTCCTCCTCTTCATTCCTAAACCACTAAATATTGGCATATCCAGGGTTCATTCTCCTATATAGCCCCTTTAGGTAATTTCAGGTCTTATAGTTCCTTAACATGTAATTATTCACTGACGGCTCTCCAGATTTATACTGTGTGTAAAGTTCCATACTAAAAAATTCAACTGCTTATTTGGCATATCTAGTAGGATGTCCAGCTTAAATTTAATATACCTAAAATGAAACTCTTGTTTCCTACTCACTTCTGCAACCCTTGTACTTTCACACTTTGTTTTATAAGATTTAAAGATTCTTGTGTTGGTGACACTCAGAAGAAAGGCAGAACTGTTTTACTTGCAGCTCTGATTAGGAGAAAAACTATTGTGCAGGGACACTTAGAATGTTGCATCAGGGCAGAGTAACAACAAACTGAAGCTTATATGTGGCAAGTAGTTACTAGATTTTGTTGTATCTCTAGAGCCTGACTACTTAGAACAATTTCTCAGGGCTCCCAGGCATAAGGACTGTCCCTAGTTGTCTAGTAGTTGGCCCAAGGGAAACTAGGGCAGGTGTACTGTGGTCTAGAATGTGAGAACCACATAAAGGAAGTGGTTGCCTTGTTGACTTAATCGGCTACTCAAAAGGGAAACTGACCAGCTTCTAGGCAGAGCTTCAAAATCAGGTAAAAGTAGTATTAAAAAGAGAAAAATAACTGTTTCACACATTTGACCTGGTATTATTCTCTCTCACACATGCATTTATGTGTGTGTGTGTGTGTGTGTGTGTGTGTGTGTGTGTATCTATATTTACATGTAGAAATGTATTGATTGCTCTTTACTGGCTCTTCTCTTCCCATTTCGTTATCTTTAGAGTACTTGGATAATAGTTTCTTTTGTAGTTTCTCAAACATCTTTCTTTAACCCTGAAATGAAATAAAATCTTAGCAGGACCTATAATTCTTGAACTGCACCACTTTTCTCACAGTGGTTGGTAGCTGCTCTTCTGGTTTCCACTGTTATAGATGAGGATTCTGACTTTTTGCCCTTTGCCTTCCCCCCTCCGCCCCGAATCTTACAACACTTTTTTTTTTCTCTAGAGTTCTGAAATTTTACAGGATATCTTTAGGTGTCTTTTCTCATCAATCTAGCCGGGAGCTCAAAAAGCTTATTTAATCTATGGCATCAGGGTTTTAGTTCAGGGAAAAATATCTCCTATCATTTGTCTTTTTATTGACTCTCCACCATCTATCTTTTTTCTCTCCCTGGTAGTTTTTTCATATTATATTGTCTCCTGTTATATTCTCCAAGATTCTTCTTTTACTCTCATGGTTTTGTTCTGATTTCTCTGTCAGTTTTTCTCTGTGCTTCAGAATATTTCTTGCACTTCATTTTCCAAAAGATACATCTGAGTAGTAAACATTCTCTCTTTCAACTCATCTCACAAATTGCTTACTTGATAAATCATGTTGCTAATTTACAAATATCCTTTTCTAGGTATTTTCTATACTTGAGTCTCTTTATGAATTCTTACTAAGTTCAATTATCATATTTGTCAGTGGCTTTACTTCTCTAGGTAGTCATTCTGCTTGTTCTGGCCATTCTTTCCTGGCATTTTTGTTTCTTTTTTTGAACAGATTATTTTCATTGTTGGATTGTTGAGGTGCAGGTCACAAATGGGGGCAGCCCCACAGGTAGTCAACACCATCTTTATCCTATAATGGACAGTATAGAAACAGATGAGCTGTCATGCCCTGAAAAGGTCCCTGAGATAAGTCACTATGAGCGGGGATTTCCTTGTATCTTCCAGCCTTGGCAACAACTTTATTAGCAAACCACCTCTTCACCTTCTTCTTGGCACTTTTTTAGATTAGTTCTCTGCAAAGGATAGAAAGTTTCTCACCAGTTCTCATTATTTAAACCTGAAAATACCCAGACCACTCTTGACCCTTATTTTTCGGGGGCCACAAAAGTAATGTAGCTCACTAGTTGCTCTCTAATCTTTTAATATTCTTTATTTTTATTAGGTCTCTTACTTAGATATTAATTATCCTACTCTCTCTAGATTAAAAACACATGAGAGCCAAGATTCTTTGTGGTTCATGATTCTTTCTCCAATGTTTGGCATATAAATAGTATATGTTTTATAAATATTCTTAAAATTTTAATTAAGGAATGAGGCGAGTTGCTGAAGAACAGAGTAGCTGTGAGAGAGTAAGAGAAATAAAAGAGGGAAGGGTAATTAAGGGATGCTGCTGTGGAGTACATAATGTTGAAGAAATGTCAAAAAATATGTATGTAATGTTGAGATTTCTTGAGGCTGTCTCTCTCTACAACTTGTCTCTGTGGACTTTGGCTTCAAAAGGGCCACTAACACATTTAAATTGATGTTACTCTATATGGTTTGCATATAATTTTAAGTCTAAAAATATAAAAACACGTTGTATTTACATGTACAATCAATCAGTGCTTAATGAGAAATTTTCATATGGTGATGTTAGTAAATCACTGATTTGATTTGAAACTTCAAACCATTTAGCAGACACAGATTTATAAATAATCAAATTAGCAAGATACACATATGCAGTTATATGCCTTGGTTTTTAAAGCACACTAGGAAATATTCATATTTATCTGCCTTAGATGATATTAATTTAAAAGACTTAAACAGATAAAATAACATTTTAAAAATTTTAGTTTCTCAGTCATTTGTATAAATTCTACAATTGTGTGAATGTATTAAATTTTAGTTAACATGTGGCTAGGAGGACAGGAGGGGGAGGGAGAAAGAGGAAGTGGGAGTGAGAACAAGAGTATGAGAGAGAAGACCTGAGTTTTAGTCTTGATTTGTAGTGTTTCTTAACATTTTAGAGTCAGAGAATTCCTTTGACAGAATGAGAATTTTAACTATATGATCTTATTGCTCTCTGACTATAAAATTTTAATGACTAGAATGGATTTTGACTTAAAAATTTCTGATTACATTTAATCTCCATTGAGAAATCTGTGCATATGGTATGTGTATGCATGTGTCTCTGTGTATATATAAACATGTAAATTTATTTATATATGCATATGTACTCACACATAAAAGTATATATTCAGTGGTGCTTACTAAAGTGAAGTCTTCAGTTCAAAATGTTAAATTTGACCAAATGAAATTACTTATGAAGTCATCTATTACTGTTTTAAGCAAATCTAGTGAGAATCTATTATTTTGAAAGCAAGGTTGTCAGAATGCTTGGATGTTTGCATGATATCTTTCATCATGGTGCTACAAGTTCCATTGGTTTGTCTACTCTTATCTGAAGTAGGCAAGCAATGAGCTATATGGGTAAACTTCAGCAAATAAAGTGGGCCATATTTATTATACATGACCCACATCAATAATGTTCAAAATCTAATGTTATCTTTCCTAAGAATTTATATGCCTATGTATATTAAGCAGGCAAATACGTATATTGCTTTGAAAGTAAGTCTCAGTCTTTCATAGTTTTGTCAATTTAAACTGTTTGATAGACTCGGATAGTTGGTAGTGTACTGTTACATGTAGATTTAGAAGGCATTGGTAATTTATTCTTAAAGATGAAGGTTTCCTCACTTAAATGTCTTTCTTCTTATAAATTGACAAAAGATGCATTGTGTTTCTGTTCTCGTATAAAATAGAACTTGATGATTATATTTTAATGAGGGCCGTGGTTTCAATGTATGAGCAAAGTAATAGCTCAGAAACCCTTTTACAGTCCTATCAAAATCAGATTAAATACCTGAAACTATGCCAGAAAAATAAGATAATTTTCAACCATTTTTAGTCACTGAATAAATAGAAAGGAGAAAAGAATGACTCATATCACACCTTATAATTATACCTCTCCTGCCAAGGTATCCCAAAATGTGCAATTAAAAGATAACTACACAAAAAATAAAGGCTTAATTTAATATTGAAATAGAAATTCAAGGACTTCGAGTATCCAGAAAATAGATGTGTTTCTTGGTTTTCCTTCACAGCCATCTGCCCAGTGGATAAACATTTCTTTGAATGAAAGAAGCTTTAATGATAGACATCTTTCAGATGAAATTACATGGTCTGTGCTGAATCCAAGGCTCAGAGAACCTCAAACTTTATATCAGAGATATGCCAGGACTCTTACTTTTCTTTACTCTTTTCTTTTTTTTAGAATATGTGCTTTCTATTTTAAGAGATGAAATCAAAATAGTGAATGCATTTAGTTATTGTTGGCATATTAGTTTTCTATTGCTACTATTAAAAATTTAGTTATTGTTGGCATATTAGTTTTCTATTGCTACTATTAAAAATTTGCCACAAATTTAGTGACTTAAAACATACATTATTATGTTCCACTTTTTTACATCAGAAGTTTGAAATGGATTTTACTGGGCTAAAATCGAAGTATTGACAGTGCTACATTCCTTCTGAAGTTTCTAGGAAAGAATGCTTTTCCTTTTTTCTTTTTAGCTTCCTGAGGCCTCTTGCATCATTTGACTCATTCCTTCCTATACCTTCAAAGTCAGCAACAATAGATAGATTCTTTCCCATTGGCATTTTTCCCAATTTGATGTTTGCTCTTTAATCTCATTTATAATATTTTCGTTGCACAGATATTTTTATACAACATAGTCACATGTACTGACTTTACCAAATATTAACCAATTATACATAGTTTGCAAAAAGAATCAATAGTGATAACTGTTAGGTATATATTTTATTAAATTAGCAATCATTGTTTTTCTATACAGGCTTCCCAAGGGAACTAAGTACATGTAGTACAGCTACACTGCTGGGGTAAAGAGAGTATTGTCAGTTGGGCTATTTAGTGCCTAATACTTCAAGTTCAGAGTCCTGGTAAGACCATGTTGGAGCACACAGTCTGCTGAAGTGAATGGACATCTTTCCATAAACCTAAATACTAATTCTATGAGTTTACTTCCTCTACCTGGCTGCACAATCCAAAGTGAAAAACAGTCTGCTTTAGCTATGTGTACAAAGAAAAGTGTCACAAGAGAGAAATATCTGGCTTACTGGAAATATCTGGTTTGACATGGAGGTGACAGGAAGTTGTAATTAGAAGTATGGCCAAACATAGCATTTCGGACTGCAGTGACTGCCCATCAATATGGGCCAATCAGTGCCTTGGAATATAATCAAGGAATGGAGAAGGAATAGAGAGCATCTCACCCTATAAAAAATTCAACATTCTAATAAGAGCTTAAAAAAAATTCAAGTTCAATCAGTAGGAAGAAAATATACTAGCATGGATCATGTCTAAACTCTATGGGAAAGATCTGCAAATAAATATACTCTTTAGATGTCTGAAAGAAAAATATTTGCCCCATTATAAGATAATAGTCACTGAAAGCATTACAAAAACTATCACAGCAGATGGTATAAACAATAAGCTTATTTGGAGTTGCTTAAAAAGTAAACATAAGATTGAACTTTATGGCAAAAACTTTTTACTTTTATCCATTGATCTTACATCTTAAATTTTTTACACGCAATATATTAAAGATACAAGTAAACACACACAACACACAAATATTAACCCAGAAAGACTATATAAAAAAAACAAAATTGTTCCTCAGGAATAAATATTACACTTAGCTACTAGATAAATATAACTATATAAATAAGTAACCAAACGGACTTGGCCTTTATTTATATGTTCAGAGAAAACAGCTCCAGGACAATGCAACTTATGTAACTTCAAACATATTTGTATTTTTCATACTCCTAATATTTAGTAGTTCTCTAAGTTATGACTTGGAAATAAACAGAAGATTTAGTGGGCATTGTCTAGGAGTCTCTCCAGTGATTATCTATCTCGCTTTTAATAGATTTACTAATTGTAAGTTATTTTATAATTTTGTGGGTTAGAAATTAATTTGTATAGAACTATTGATAAGGTAAACAACATTTGTCTAAAGTAATAGTTGTCCATAATAGATTTTGTTTAGTGAAGATACAAGTATTTTCTGCCATGCAGAAAAGATAACCACAAACATCTCATTTTATTTCCCTAAGGGATATTAATCTGTTTAGTATTAACTAACATTAATTTCAGCATACACACACAGTATATGTTCTTTAAATTCTCCTTGAATCAATTTTTACATCTTACTTGTTTGCTCACTAATTTCTGAATTGAATAAAATTGCTGACTTGCATTATTCCGCATTTGCATGAGACTCATAGTTTTAACTTTCTGAAAATTATAAATCACTATACACACATATAAATAAAGATGATATTGATTTGAATGAATACATAAATTAGTGTTACTCTTAAGTGGTTCAGAGTGGTCAAAATAGTTACTGTTTCTTTATGACAATGCAATAAGAAGATTTTTCTCATCTCTAAAAAAATGTGGTAACTTTTTGTCAGATACATTAAAGTGTAGGGCCACTTTCTGCAGCCATGGGCTGTGAACTACATAACTGTGGGGGTGCCATTTCCACAAAGTGATAGGACTGCCCCAGGAGTTGTATGACACTGAGGCTCTGTTAAGTGGAATAATAACAATAATTGAACCCTTATTATGCTGCAGGCATTGTTTTAAATGTTCTACATGTATTAATTCATTTTGGTTTTTGTTTGAGAAGTGATAATAAAGACAGCTTAGTACTATGGGGGGAAAATAGAATAGTGTAAATTACCTTATGAATTTTAGGAGTATAGAAAATCTGGGAGGTGGTGGTAGAAAACCTTTCTGAAGGCAAGCATTTGCACTAAAAATAGTATTTGTTCTGTCTAAATACTAAATAGTTCACTTATTATGATTACATTCATTTTTTTCCTTTTTGCTTTATTTTTGGTATCTTTTTTTTTTCCAAATACTCTACTGGCAAGAATTTTAAAAAGAACTACAGAGCAATAAAAGGGAACTATAGCCAAAGAGGAAAGATTTGCTTTTTTAATACATGCTTTTAGACTGATTAAAGCTTCCCAAGAATATGGAGGCAATCTAAAATAATTTTGACAGGTAACTGTACTACACATGTCAACATTAATTCATGCTGAATGAACATCAAGGTCAACTGTCTAGAACATTTTAAATTAATTTCAAGATTTTTGAAAGAATGGCAAGGTATGCCCTTTTTGCACATATCATTATGGGATTTAAGTTAAAGTACTATATTTAACAACACTTGAGGCATTATAAATAAAATTATTTAGACATTATTTCATTGACATAATAGAATTTAAAGGTTTAGAAGAACTTAAAAATTATCTTATAAATACGCCTTTATTTTGTTTAAATATCATCAGGAAGATATTCTTCATGTATGCCCAGACTCTGCTCATATGTTTCTAGTACCAAAATAAAATCCTCATTACTTTCTTGAGGTAATGTAGGATATCTTTAGAAACATCATTTTTAATCAGTTCTTCAGTTAAGCAAAATCTATCCTGATACCTCCCAAAAATTGGAGAGAGAAGGTTGAATATAATGCTTAAGTTCCAGAAAAAGATAATAGAGATGGAATAAAAAAAAGTCTCCCAAATTGGTAGAAGAAATAAATGCTCAGATTCAGAAAAGTCAGCAAACTTATCATAAATAAATCAAATCTATATTTAAGCACGTTGTAATGAAGCTGCATAATATCAAAGACAAAGATCTTAAAATAAATTAGAGAGAAAATTTACTTTAAGATAGAGAATTAGACAGAAAGCTGATTTCTTACTACAAAATAAAAGCTAGGAAAACATGCAATATTTCCAAAAAAAACTGAGAATATCTATCAATACACTATTGTTGCATAGTGAGTATATTTAAAATGTGAAGATGAAACAAAGCTACTTACAAATGAAAAAACATGAGAGTATTCTTTTTAATCAATATATAACTGTATTGACTAGACTGTAGTCTCAAAGGAAAATAAGTTATTATTATCATACTACGTATGGCGGTCATGAAAATACAATGCTCTGATCTCCTGCTGCAGGGGTCATAGTTGAGAGTCAGCCCAATATGTTGCCTTCTGGATGACATTATATTTTCCTTGAGACTTTCCTATCTTCAGTAGATTCTAGCCAGTGATTGAGCATGGTAGTCTTAGCTGTACAGCCCACTGCTTTGACTTCCATGATCAGTAAGGACTGTAGACCATCAGCCTAGTAAGAACTTTCTAAGAGCTGCCCCGCAGCTTGAGACTCTCTCTACCAAATCCTTCTTCTTCCTTCCCCTTCTCTGTAATCCTTCTTGTTGTATTGATGTTTAGTAGTATTGTTATTTTTTAAAAAGTATGGTCTACGGTTTTGTGAATACTAGAACTATTACTTGGTAGTCTCCATGAGAATAGATGGTCTATGAATTGAACAAAGAGCCTTGATGGGATTTCTCAAGGAATTAGTATCTTTAGATAGGTCTTTTTTTTTTTTGGGGGGGGGTTATATTTCTTAATGAGTTCAGAACTGAAATGGAGAAAACAGTATTAAAAGAGTAACCTTGCATCTGTCATATTCAGCATAATACTGTGCATAGTAGATAATCAAAATTGAATGTATAAATTCAAATATGCCACTTCCATGAAGACTGATACTTGTATAAAATTCACTGAACACTTTTACAATTTTCAATACTAGAAATTTAATCTACATTAACAGGTACTTAAGTTTTTAGCCAGAAGATTATTACATTATTTTTCTTTTCATCAATTATTCATATGAAAGGGGAAGACTTTACAAGTTGTCATTTTTTTAAAAACTCTCATTTAGCTAAGTTCCCTGGAAAATGCTACATTCATTTTTTGAAAGTGTGTTGACTTTTACAGTAAAATAAAATCTGCAATAAAATCTATTTTCCTAATTAGGTAATCTCTGGTGTAAAATAGGGAACCATAAAAACATAATATTGTGCACTCTGGAAGACCTTGACACTGAGAGGTCTGCTGTTGCAAGACTGCTGATCCAGGAACATGTACCCAAAAACAGGCTCATAAGTGTTAAAAAATAGACAAAGTCTTCCGTTTTCCCATTTCAGTCCGCACATTTTCTTCAGTCCTGTTTTTTAATGACATTCTCACCAACATGGAGAATGCTTATAAGCTTCTATAGATTTGTAATCTATATCCTGCTTTATAACACACAGTTTTCCTTGTGGGGTCTGACTTAAGGGTTTATGCACATGGTCACTCACACTTCTAGCTCAGCTGGGATGGTGCGTCCTGCTCTTCTTTTTGTGCTGTCGGTATCTGATTTGAGCCCTCACTCTCTTTCTGTATTCTCTTTACATTTCATTTCCTCTTCAAATCTTTGTTTTACCCACTGAGGAGAGAAAGCTTGACTTTCAAGTAGAGCTTGAGTGTTTACTACTCAGGTTCTTAGTCTCTCTTGTGAAAATGGATTTTTCTTTCCTTTCAGTTTGCTGTTTTTAGTTCAAGACTATCCTGTGTTTACAGCTAGATAAAACAGCCTGTCTTCAGAGCCAAGGGCAGAATGAATGGCTCAACTTATTGAGACTTCCAAGTCCCTAACATGACCATGAAGAGGCTTTCCTAATATATTTGAAATCATTATGCAAATATATTATTTGTATCATATGGTATATTAATGGTTTTAAGTAAAGAACACAATTTTGACAGTATTGGAAGATTTAGAGAAGGGATGACCAAGGATCCCTTACATGGATCTCTACCTATGAGTTCATGAAGACTCATCATAGACAGAGCTGACTAAGTATAATCTGAGATGACTTCACATAGTGCATGACTCATGTCTGATAATCAAATGAAAGCCAAATATCCAAGCAGTGGCTATTTTCAATTTTTAACTAGATGTCTGAGTCTTTAAAAAATACTCCTCCAGTTATAAATCTGGGGTTTGAAAATATTTCTGATTATAGATAAATATTATAGTGATAAAGTAAAACGTTTATTAAGATGAAATATGAGAAGAATTATATAATTATACATATATTGCATAACTCTCACTTTTCAGGGACAATAAAGTTAGACAGAACCTCAATGAATCATCTGGACCAGCTCCATTTCAGATAATTGAGATAGACGCAGGATAAATATCCAGGAGGCACAAGTTTAGAAAATAAGAACCAGGTCTCTTGTTTCTCAGGGTAGGGAATTTTATCACGTACTTTTCTTATATCTTATCACTTAAAATTGAAAAATAAATTTACATTAAAGGAGCTAGATAATCATATTTAATCCCTATAAGAACCTTGAAAACTAGAAAATATTATTTTCACTTTTACAGTTAGTAATCTAAGGCTCCAGATTAAATAAACAGGCCAAGGTGCCACATTTATTGATTTTACACACTCCACACTTATAAAACCAAACCCTCTCCAGGAAAGAATGAAGGTCATTTTGGGCGTAGAAACATAAAGAATCATAATTTCATCAAAATACTTTTCTCATGTTATTGTCATCATCCAAAAGCTGAAATTGGTCTTATTTGTAATTTGGCAGGTGAGCTGACTACAAAGAAACCCTGAATAAGCAAAAGCAATTTTACCCCTAAGAATGCTGAGTTTTTTCTTTTTCAATTTTAAAAATATGTTCATGAAAAAAATTTTTTGACAGCTTTATTATTTTAATTAAATACTGTTAATTATATTAAAAATTACTATATTTGTAGCATTAACTTTAATTCAAGTTTAAATTTTTAATTGTATTTTTTATTATTAAATGAAAAATTTTAAAAAGCACTCATACTCCCACCATTACTACATATCATTGTCATATGTATATAATCATATACACATAATTTTGTGTCCAGATATTTATTTAATATTATCTGCATTTTTCTTACAGTATATAATACTGAGAATTACTATTTTAAATGTCTTTGTGTGCCATCATTACTAACATTTACTCTATTTATAGCTTTTTTTATTAAATGCTATGGAACTCTTTACATATGTACTTTAATCCATTTAGATTATTTTCCCAGTGTGAGTTTCCTGAAGAATAATGATTTATCTCAAGTGTTAACATCTTTTCTCCTCTTGAAAGATATTAATGAAACTTTTGTTTTTCCAAAAAGTGTTTTGGCCACCAGCATGGTTTAGTCCTAATCATCTTTGCTGTGCATTTACTAACATTAGAAAGTGCCCACAAAAAGGAAAAAATGAATTTGACCCAAAGGATGACACATGGAAATCTTTGTTCTTGGTATATGTGTTTAAATTGTGTCCTTATATTTGCTATCAAGTTCTATTTGTTTTCTGTACATTTTCTGTTCATTTACATCCTTTTTTGTGCTTATCATGTTCTCTATCTCTACAGAGAATTCTTATAGAATATGATAATGCGTTTACTTTTGTACTACTGTAGGAAGATATTTCCCAGTCTAGTTTCTTTTATATGCAAAAGTTTTAGGTGATTCTTTAAGCACTGCTTCCCACCACAGCCTCAGATATTAGATTAACATTTACATTTATTTTCTGAATTTTTTTACTGTTTTACACAATTATTTCCCAGTTCTCTCTCTATATATATATTTTTCAAATTAACTGTTGATTTAGGCTCAAACATCTTAATTTTTTCTTTAGTTTTTAAGTTTGATTTGAAAAGGAACCAGTCTTCATACAGACCATAAAACATATTAAGCTAGCAACATGGAACATACCCCATCAAGATGTTTTGCTTTCAACATAATTTAGTTTCAGTTAATTCATTCTGCAGTGTGTTAACATTTTCCCCCCAGTAAATAAACAGCTATCAAAAACTCCTTTCTTCTTTGAGGCCCAGATGGAAAATGGCAAAAGTTCAGATTAAATGTTTCCACCAACAGTATTCCCAGCAGGTGAGATAAATTCCAAACCAGAGCATGAAAGAGATGGTAGACAGAAAAAATAGAAATTGCAAAGCTTAGAAAAATCAATAATAGTATGTTATAGTCTGTGTGAGAAGGATCAGAAACTACTTTTTTGGTGAACTGTTGGAAAGCTGTGTCTGAGGAAAAATTAGCCTACCTTTTAAGAGCTAAATGACTTTGAGGTATTCATTTAATACTTCTTTATTTTGGTTAGGCCTAAGTGAGCAAAATTGAGTAGAGAATTAAGGCTTGTCCTACATACATTCATTATCCACTATGCCCTTTTAGAAATGTTCTTTCCTATGCTTTCAGGCAATCCATTTCTTTCCCTTTGAAAACACAGCTCTTTAGGCTAGTACTTCAAGTTTCATTGTTCAAATTCATTCAACTATAGTAATTTCTTGATTTGATGATACTTTTTACATATATCAATATGCATATATTTTCTATTTGTTATTGGGTTGTACTTATAATTCTCTCTGAACATAAAAATAAAAAAAGATAATCATTATTGATTAATTACCTGGATAAATCAGGCCAAACAATACTTTTTCATAAAATATTCAGATACTGTTTTGGGTTAAATTACCAGGATCACAATGTTAGCTCTTCTGTTTTTCTATACCTTTCTTACTATAAATTTTGTTTTAGACAAATATATTGGGGGAGAAAAGATGTATTTTTAATAGAAATACCATTTATTTAATTTTGCTAAATCAGTTTTTAATGTAATGTTTATAGTTTTAAAGGACAATTGAGAGCAAAAAAAATTCAAAATTTGGAAATATTTAATGATACACAATTTGATTTTTTTTTCTTTTAGGGGAAAAGCAATGACAAACCATTGAAATTATATTGCAAACAACTGAAATAATATTTCTTTAGATTACATTACCATCCAGAGTTAGCCAATGGTGAGAATATTAACTTTGGTCTTAATTTCTTTTGAAATGTTACCATTTTCTACTCAAGAAAAATATGTAATTAAAAAAACAACTGTCCTACCAGTAGTATTGTTAAATATAAAATGTCTTTTATCAAGATCTTACCATGATAAATTTAGATTCCCATTCCTTCTGTTTCAAAATTATTGAATGCCTGTTTTACTTTATAACAGAGGTCCACGAACTATGGTCTACTACTCACTAGCATTTGTAAATTAAATTTTATTAGAATAGTCATACTCATTTATTTACTTATTTTCTATGGCTATTTTCACAGTAGAACACTAGAGCTGAGTTGTTGTGACAGAGACCTTATGGCCTGCAAAGCCTAAAATATTTATCATCTGACCCCATACAAAAAAAGTTTACTAATCCCTGCTCTAAAGGAACAGGAAAATTGATGGTGAACTAGATACATGTAGTTCCTGCCCTCATTAGAGTAGAAATAGATATATAATCACAGAAATAAGTATGATTGCAGTAACAGCTATGTAAAAAACTGAAAGTGTAAATTCTTATTTGTGTAGTTTTTCGGATTATAAATTCACAGACAAATGACTATACTTATAATTTGAAATATATGAAAGAATTTTTTGTAAAAATCATATTGGATTTTTATAAATAATAGTATATTGAAAAAATATCATTTGCTAGTTTAATTGTTTCTATTCTGGATTATATGATAAAGGCAAAGAGAAGTGGTAGATGTCTAACATAGATTTTCTCTTATTAATAATTATTGTATTCAGAATCATTTCCAAAATAGATCCACAATAAATACTATGTGAATGACTTACATTTTATTTTGTTTTTTTTTTTCTAAATACATATTCACACAATTATAGCTTTTTTGGTTGTTCGAAGACATTATTTATAAATTCCAGGGTTTTTTTTAGTTTTCTTAAATGGCTTATAATAAAGATATAGTACAAGTGATAATGCAATAGAAATAAAAAATCAGAACAAAGGAAAATAAGAATACAAATTCTAGCCATTTATTCAATATAATTTTAATTTGCCTCTGAGCTTCTTCAAAATTATGTCAAAAATGTAACTTGATTTGTTATAGAGCTTCAATTTGAAACAGAAAAATCAAAACAAATCCTTAGGAAAATGTAAAACTTTCCTAGAATAAAGATATTTTTAAAAATTACTCTTTTTTAGTAAAAATTAAGCAGCTTAAAACTTTAATACATAGTTGTTCATTATCTCTCTTTAATATAGAAAAATAAAATGTTTTTGTGCATATTTGTGTGCATACAAAATAGTCTTCCACATATTTATAAGTATACCTCTCATTTGCCCATAAATTTATGGTCTGGATACACACACACACACACACACACACACACACACACACACAAATATATACATAAATATATATATACACATATACACATACACACACATACATGCACACACACAGATATGTATGAATTTGTACTTTAAGTTTTTTACATAGCTCTTATTACAATCATACTCATTTCTGTGATTCTTTAATATCTGCCTCTAATATTGGCAGCACACATATACATACACATACACACATGCTACATTATTTTGAATTAAGTCTTTCCACAATGAACAAAGTAGTTTTATATACATTAATGATAGAAAGGTAGAGGAAGATCCCTGAAGTAACTAGTAAACCATTCTTCAGTAGCTTTGTACTAGTGTTTAGGGTGGTGACGTGATGGTAGATACAAAACACATATATAGGTAGCTTATTTTTTCAATGCTTAAATTCTCCAAAGATTTCAGTGCTGTGATTCTCTGAAAAAGAAACATTCTCCGGTGTAGTATTGGAAAAATCACCTTTTCTTGAATCTTTTTTTTAAGTTAATTTATTTTTTATTATGATGATATTTCAATTATTGTTGAGTTGTATGCTTGAAACAATTGCAGTTCAACGGTCATATATTTTGCATTGTGTGTTCAGCGCCCATATTTAGCTTTCCATTATCACATATTTGAACCCTATTAATGGCATCTACTTTCCCCCTTTCCTCACTCTCTGATAACCATTAGTCCATGTCAACAAGTCTGTCTGTTGGTCTTGTTTGTTTGCTGCTTTAGGTTTATATCCCACATATAAGCGATATCATGTGGTTTTCAACTTTTTCTGTCTGCCTTTTTTAGCTTACCAAGATTAACTCAAGGTCGATGAATGTTGTCAAAAGTGGCAGCATTTCATCTCTTCTTATAGCTGAATAATATTCTATTATATATATGTGTCACATCTTCTTTATCCAATCATCTATTGTAGGGTACTTTGGTTGCTTCCATGTCTTGGCTACTGTGAATAAAGCTGCTATAAACATCAGTGAGCAAATATCATTTCAGATATGGGTTTTTAAGTCATTGGGGTAAATACACAGCAGAGGGATTTCTGAATCATATGGTAGATCAAATCTCAGTTTTCTGAGGAAACTATATTGTTTTCTATTGTGGCTGTACCAATTTGCAGTCCCACCAGAAGTGTATGAGGGTTCTTTTTTCTCCACATTCTCTCCAGCATTTGTTATTTCCTGTCCTGTTGATAACAGCTTTTTTAACAGGTGTGAGATGGTTTCTCATTGTGGTTTGGATTTGCATTTCCCTAATAGCTAGCGATGTTGAGCAACCTTTCACGTTTGTTGGCCATTTGTATGTCTTCTTGGGAGAAGTGTCTGTTAAGATCCTCTGCCCATTTTTTAATTGGATTGTTTGGGGGAGGGGTTGTTATTGTTCTTATTGAGTTGTATGAGTTCTTTGTATATTTTGGATATTAGGCCCTTATTGGAGGTGCTGTTTGCAAATGTATATTCCCATTCAGACGGTTGTCTCTTTACCTTGTTGATGGTTTCTTTTGCTGTGCAGAAGCTTTTTAGTATGATGTAGTCCATTCATTTATTTTTGCTCTTACTTCCCTTGACTTTGAAGTCAAATTCATAAAATTTTCTTTTAAGTCCAAGGTCCATGAGTTTAGTTCCTATGTTTTCTTCTATGCAATTTATTGTTTCAGGTCTTATATTCAGGTCCTCAATCCTTTTTGAGTTAACTTGCGTGGTGACAGACAACATTCTAGTTTCATTCTTTTGCAGGTGGTTTTCAAGTTTTTCCAGTACCATTTATTGAAGAGGTTTTCCTTGCTCCACGATTTGTTTTTGGTTCTTTTGTCAAAAATTATTTGCCTGAATAAACATGGGTTCACTTATGGACTCTTGATTCTTTTCCACTGGCCTGTGTGTCTGTTTTCCTGCCAATACCATGCTGTTTTGATTGTTGTCACTTCCTAGTATAAATTGAAGTGAGGCAGAGTGATGCCTCCAGACTTGTTCTTTTTTCTCAGGATGGCTTTGATGATTCAGGGTCTTTTGTACCTCTACAAAATCTGATGAGTCTTTGTTCCATTTCTTTAAAAACTGCTGATGAGATTTTGATGGGGATTGCATTAAACTGTATAATGCTTTAGATAATAAGGTCATTTTAATTATGCTGAGTCTTCCCATCCAAGAACATGGCATATCTTTCCATCTCTTTGTGTCTTCTTTGATTCTTTTAATAGGGTCTTACAGTTTTCATTATACATGTATGTCACATATTTCATTAGATTTATTCCTACATATTTTATTCGTTTTGTTGCAATTGCAAAAGGAATTATTTTTTCCACTTCATTATTAGAATATAGAAACAGTTTCTAGAAGTATTCTTATGGACTCTTTAGGATTTTCCATGTAGAGAATCATGTCAACCACAAATAATGACAGTTTGACTTCTTTATTTCTTATTAGGGTGCCTTTTATAACTTCCTCTTGCCTAATTGCAATTGCTAGGACCCCCAATATTATATTGAATTACTGTGGTGATAGTAGACAGCCTTGTCTTATTCCTGATTTTAGAGGAACATCTTTTAGTTTTTCACCATTAAGTATAATGTTGGCTAAGGGTTTGTCATATATGGCCTTTATTATGTTAAGTTACTTTTCTTCTACACCAATTATGATAAGTGTTTTGATCATAAATGGATGCTGTATCTTGTCAAAAGCTTTTTTTGCATCTATTGATATTATCATGATTCTTATTTTTTAATTTGTTTATGTGATGCATTACATTAATTGTTTTGAATATATTTAACTATTCTTGTGTCCCTGGGATAAAGCCCATTTGATCATGATATATAATCTTTTTAATATGTTATTGTATTAGATTCGCTAGTATCTTAGGATTTTTGCATCTGTGTTTATGAGTAATATTGGTCTGTAGTTTATGTGTGTGTGTGTGTTATCTTTAACAGGTTTTGGTATCTGGGTTATATTGGCCTCATAAAATGAGTTGAGAAGTATTGGCTCATCTTCGAGTTTTTGGAAGGGTTTGAGGAGAATAGGTATTAAATCTTCTTTGAATGTTTGATAGAATTCAGATGAATATTTGGTGAAGCCATCTGGTCCTAGACTTTTACTTTTTGGTAGGTTTTTGATGATTGCTTCAATTACCATACTGCTGATCAATCTATTTAGATGTTCCAGTTCTTGATTCAGTCTAAGAAGGTTGTATCTTTTTGAGTATTCACTTATTCTAGGTTATTAAATTTGGTGTTAATTTTTCATAGTACTATTATATGATCTTTTGTATTTCTGCAGTATCTGTCATAATTTTTCCTATTTTATCCTTAATTTTATTTGTGTCCTCTTTTTTCTTTAATGCATCTGGCAAGGAGGTTGTCAATTTTATTAAACTTCTCAAAGAACCAAATCTTTGTTGCATTTATTTTTTCTTGTTATTTTTTCAATTTTATTTAATTCTGCTCTAATTTTGATTATTTCTTTCCTTCTGCTGATTTTAGGCTTCATTTGATCTTCCTTTTCTAGTTTATTTTTAAGATGAAGAATTCGTTTATTTATTTGGGCCCATTCTTATTTTTTGAGATAGGCCTGTAATGATATGAACTTTCCTCTTATTACTGCTTTTGGTGTGTCTCAAAAGTTTTGATATGTCATACTATCATTATCTTTCATTTCTATATATCTCTTGATGTCTTTTTATTTCTTCTCAACCCAGTCATTCTTTAGTAGTATATTGTTTAGTATCCATGTATTTGTGGTTCTTCCCACTTTCTTTTTACAGTAGATCTCCAGCTTCTAAACGTTTTGATCAGAGAATATGGTTGTTATGATTTCAACCCTCTTATATTTATGGAGATATCTCTGTGTCCCAGTATGTGCTCAATCCTTAAGAATGTACAGTGTGCACTGGAGAAGAATATATGAGCTGCTGTTTTAGGATGAAAGGCTGGTAAATGTCAATTATGTCTATTTAAGGATGTTATTTCCTTATTTTCTTTTGGATGATCTGTTCATATCCAATAGTGAGCTATTTAGGTCCTTTACTATAATAATGCTTTGGTCTCTTTCTCTCTTTAGTTCTATTAGTAATTGCTTTACATGTTTTAGGGATCCCTGATTTGGGAGCATAGACATTAGTGTTATGTCTTCTTTGAATATGATTCCCTTTATCATTATGAAGTGTCCTTCAGTATTTTTCTTTACCTTTTTTATTTCGGAGTCTATTTCATTTGATATTAGTACCACTCCTCCAGCTTTTTCTTTGGATTTACTTGAAATACCATTTTTTACCCTTTCACTTTGAGTCTGTACTTGTCTTTGGAAATGAGATGTATCTCCTGGAAGCAGCATATGGTTAGGTTTTGTTTTGTTTTGTTTTGTTTTGTTTTGTTTTGTTTTGTTTTTGATCTATTCCGCAACTCTGTGCCTTTTTATTGGTGAGTTGAGTCCATTTACATTTAAGGTAATTATTGAAATATAAGGTTTTTCTATAACCATTTTATCTTTTACTTTCTGGTATTTTGACATTCCCATCTCTTTCTTGTCCTTGCATTTCTATCTGTTTTTTGTTGTTGTTCTTGTTGTTATTGGGTTTTATGGATTTTCCCTTTGGTCCTTGTGGTTTTACGTTATGTACTTCAATTCTGAATCTTTGGCGTGTAGTTACCATTTCAACTAAGTACAGGATAGTTATATATATGTATATATGTATACCTAATATAGTTTCTTTTCTTCTGCATGTGTCTTATCTCCATTCCCCTTTGTCAATCAGGATATATGAATCCTCTATTTTACTGTAATTGTTGTCTTAATTTGTCCCTATGTGTGCTGAATGTTCATTGCTATCTTGTAATAGCAAATCTCTTATTGTTTAAGCTTATATTATTCTGTTATTAATAAAGGTTACACTACTCTTCTATCTACCTTACTCATAGTGATGTATTTTTTTGTCATTTTGTTTTAGGTGAGCTGATCCCTTTTAGTATTTCCTGTAATGCCAGCCTCATAGTAGAGAATTCTCTAAATTTTTTATGTCTGGAAAGGTCTTTATTTTTTCTTTATATCTAATAAAGAGATATGCTGGATACATTATTCTTGGCTGTTAATATCTTTTGTTTAATAGTTTGAATATTTGATACTGCTCCTTTCTGGAATCGTTTTTTAGTCCAGAAAAAAATTGCTTGTGGGAATCTGACCTTCTGCTCTATGAAAACAAGTATCACAAAATTCTACCACTAGTTTGCAGTGAGTAGATATATATGGTTTAGTTGGCATGCTTCAAGAAAATTTGTCAGAGAATCCATCATGTTTTCAGATATCTTTATCTGTTCTACTTAAACCCTGCCCCCTCCCCCCCAAAAAAGGCTCCAGGACAATCCCTTCAGAGAAAGTTTCTTAAAAACTATAGGCATTCCTTCAGTTTATAGGAAAGGTACTCAATTTAAAAATATATTTTTTATAAAGTTACTTTTAAAATTGTCTGTTCTTAAAGGTGAACCAAATGTGAATTTCTGCTTCAAACTTAAAGGGCATCATCAATGTATCTTTGCATGAGAAAATTTATAATCATGGCATGATTATTTTTTATAGTATTGCTTATAATAATTTAGTAAAAACTAAATGTGTAACAATAGCACAGTCATTAAATAAATTAAAGAGCATCAATATAGTGAAATTTACAGTGGACAGACATATATTTTTTTAAAAGACCCAGATTAGATTCACCAAAATACTCACATTAGGTATTGCTGATTGGTGGGATTTTGATTAATAACTTTCTTCACTTTGCTTTTCTGCAGACAATAAATGTATTTTCTGCATACCAGATGATTATTATTTTTTAAATTTAAGGAGTGAATTGACTATGAAAAATGTGTTTGAAATGCATGTTGAACATGGTTGTCATATAAGGAAACAAAATGACTGTGTAAGAAAATGACAGTCATTTGTTTCCTTGTAAAAGTGAGGAAGGGTATAAAAGGAATGAAGTAAGGGTGAGGGAAGAGATAGAATTGGTTCACATAATCTCAAAAGTCTGCATGTGCTAGAGCATAAAAATTCTTGTGAATTCTCAGAATTTTAAACAAGTTATCAAGTTTGTAAAATTCTTGGTGAGTTTATGCTTGTGTAGGAACTGGTGAAGAGGGCAAGTTTTGCATCTGGATTGATTAGTAGTTCAAGGCACTCTCTCCTGACCTCAGTGTTGGAAGGGCCTCAGCCATTCCTACATGTGTTTGAGAGCTCTTCCAGAAAATATAAACTGAAAGTACATTTCTCTTTGTATCCTGAAATTCCCACACCAGCTTAGCAGTACATTGTCAACATGGCTCCAAAACAGTTAAGTGAATAGTGAATAGCCCTGAATAAATCGTTATGGTTTTGGTAATAGCACCCAAAAATGGGAAATGTCTGATATTAGACCTATAGGCTTTGAGATAGATTATTATAAAGATCAGTATTATATAAACATATAAGAATGATAAAATTTCCCTGTGAAGAAGAGGCACTATGCTTAAGAGTTATTATGTGATCACAATTGAGAAAAAGATCTAGCTCTTTCTGAGCATAATGACTGACCATTCTCCCACTGTTATCAGTAACAGAGACTCTCGGGACTTAGACACCACAATCTCTCTCATAGGTAGGGGAAAATATCTCTGCATGTTGTTGAACTTTTACAATAAACTGTAAACAAACTAATAGTGAAAGTATTTTAGGAGGCAAAAGGAAGAGAAGCAACTTTAACTTCCATACAGGGACAGACCCAGAATACAGTTGGAACTGTAGACTTCCTTTAGACTTGGGAGTGGGATATAACGGGTATATTCAACTACATTCACAAACAAGATCCCAGGTAGCAGAAGAGATCAGACATCTCTGTAGAATGAGCCCTGTGACCTGATCTGAGAGATTGTGCCCACTGAGAAGACTGTGAGAAACAGAATCTTTAGCAACAACAGACACACATAACCTGGCATGGGCCAGGTTAAAGTCTGTATGAGGCAGACATAAGGAGAAGCACAGTATTACCATGGACCTTGGTCCCAGAGAGATTGGGGCTTCTGTGGTAAATTTCCACAGTAACCTTTAGATGGCGAGGTTGAAAAAAAAGTAGGGGTCAGGGAGAAAAGGGCTTTGCTGCTCTCAAGAGTTAGAGGTTCTCATTTCTAATACACTTTTCTCACAAGTGTGGTTTTCTCACAAGTGTTCAAAAACACTTGTGAAGACAGTGTGTCAAAAGACTCTGAATGGAAATTTATCATTTTTCCTTTTTTTTTTTTTGTTAAATCTAAAGGCTCTCTTGTTTGAATCAAATACATCTGTAAAATTCTCAGTCATCCTCATGGCCTATAGGGCACTTGTGTTGCTGCAGGGGAGAGGGGAGCTAGTTGTTGGGCTTGAATAAAGAGGAGAATCATTATGGGTAATCAATGTCCAAAGTAGAAGTTAATGAATAACAGAAAAAATTCTAGGAATAGTGCTCTACGGAGGCCTCAACGAATAGCCCTGCAAAAGCCTAAGTTAGAAAGGAGAGAGGCTGGGCCAAGTGCATGGAAATGTTTGTCATTGTGCTCTTTTCTTTTACTCACCTAAGGTTCAAGGAGAGAATTTATGAAGTAAATTTGCAAGGAGCTATAACTGTATTGCTCACAGGAGAATGTAATGAGGGAGAAAATTGAGTTCTCATAGCTGGTAGGAAAAAGCGACTTAGGAATCAAGCTGCCTGTGTTTGGAACATGCCTTGATTAGACCACTTGGGTAAATGACTGTCTGCAGGGTATGGATGTGACCTGGTATTAGGACTTCAAAGGTAGGAGGATCTAGAAGAGGAGCAGCACGAAGAAAAGGGTAACCTGCTGGGTTGTGTGACCCCCTCTGATTTCTAAACCTCAAATCTGGTGTCAAGTTATAAGTTTACAAAATGCTTGGTATAGGGCTGTGTGTGTGCATCTACTGATAAACAGGACTAAGCTTTGTGTAAAGGTCAGCACAAGATAAAACGAAAAGTGGGCATATCAAAAAATGAGACAGAAATTGAGGGGAACCGTAGAAGTACTTTTATAAATTAGCACAATTTTGGGAGAAGAGTTTAGAGCTTTGACGTACCATAAAACTGGGTTTTAAGTTAATAGTATCTAGAGTTAATGAACTGAGAAGACCCCATATTACATGTGGGTTAAATCTGACTAGAAAATATAAAATCTATTTCAGAAAACTTTCTAGAAAAAAAAATGTATCCTTAGAAGCTCTCATGGTATACTTGTATTCTGGAAAAAGGCTATTGGTTTATTCATTCATTTAATTCACAAGTATTTATTGATCATATACTATGTGCCAGCACTGGCCTAGTTGCTAGGGATATAGCTAAAGATGCAGATAATGGAATTTAAAGCAGTCTGAATATTATCAATATTTATACTTTAGCAGATGGGAATTTTAGAGATCAAAGTTATTGACTGTTCTGTTTTGTACCTCAGAAATATTAGAAAAAGGATATGTTTGATACTATAACCCAACACCAATTTTTCAACATCAATTGGATATCCTACAGTTCAATTAAGTTCTGACACTAACTACCCAGGAATAGAAAGACCCCACAAGTAAGACCGTTCCTACTTTAGACATCAACTTCAAGTGAAATCCCCAGGTGTCCTAGTCTGCTCAGGCTGCCATAACAACATAACATAGATTGAGTAATTTAAACAACAGAAATTAATTTTCTCACATTTCCAGAGACTGAAAAGTTTGAGATAAACATGCCAACAAATTTTGTTCCTGGTGAGAGCTCTTTTTCTGATTTGTAAATGGCTGTCTTCTTGCTAAATGTTTACATGGTGCAGGGAGAGACAGCGACAGAGAATGCACAGCCTTCTGGTGTTTCTTATAATGGCACTATCCCATCATGAGGGCCCCACTCTCCCAACCTCATCTAAACCTAGTAATCTCCCAAAGGCCTCATTTCCAAATACTATCATGGTGGAGGTTAGAGCTTTAACATATGAATTTGGGGTAGGGGGACTCATTTAATTCATAGCACCAGGTTACCTGCACTTCTGTGCAAACTGGCTGCAGATTCAGGGGTTCCCACAACCTTCTTCAGGTTCAATGATTTGCTGAAAGAATTTGCAGAACTCACTAAAAGAGCTATATTAATGATCATAGTTTTATCATTAAGGTATATTTCTGTCACTCAAAAAATTTAAGGGTTTTTGAAGCTCTTTTCCAGGAACTGGGGATGAATATCAAATATACAGATAACAATGCTACAATTAATCATCTCCCTGGCAACACAGTCCAACCAGTTGGCAGTGAGCTGATCTAAGATGAGCTCAGTTGGGCAGCTCTGTGGCTGGGGAGATGGGTAGGTTGGAAGGATCCAGTGAGAACTCATGCCTTTCCTATAGAGGCTGCTTCACCCCTCCAGACATCCTCCAGGAGGGAGACTTTGACTCTCCCTCTGTCCCTGATCTTGTGAGTTTCTAACTGGGCCTTGAAGAAGAGCTTACAAGTGAGTACAATTTCCCTGTTTCTGAAGCTGGTTCTCACTTGGTCTCATTAAAGTTACCTTTCTGTCTTTTCTTAGATTTCAGGCAGTTTGAATGTTATGCAATTCCAACTTTCTTAAAATTTCAACGAAATTTAGATTTTTATAGTTTATCTATTTCTAGATGATCTTTTAATTCGAAGCTTACGAAGCTTTTTCACACTTTTAGTAAGACTGGCAGAGTAGCGTTTACTAATACAGAGTTGTTCTCATTAATCTAAAGGCAGTATTCCTTGCAGCAGATTACATATTTCTTGAATGTTCTAAATGGATTGTGTATGTTGCCAACCCTCTGTCAGGTTCCTTATGACCTAGTGTTTATTAGTAAAAGAGGAAGTCACTCAAAGGATGAAAGAGAGTTCAGAAAGCATATGTAAGATTTTTTTTGACCATCCACATGTTTATAAAAGGAATTGAACATATTATATTTAAAATATTTTCCAAGAAGAAAACTCTAGGCCCAAATGGTTTTACTGACAAATTCTTCCATACAGAAGATAAAGTATTAATAGCAATATCACATAAATTGTCCCAGAAAACAGAAAAAAAGAATGAAAATTTTCTAATTATTTTATATGAAACCAGCATAATCTTAATTCATAAATTTAACAAAAATATCTTAATGAAAGCAAATTATAATCATTTTATCTCATAAAATCCTTAACAAATTATTAGCTAACTAAATCTAGAAATATTAGAAGGATAATACATCAGGACCAAGTGGGGTTTATTTCAAAGTATGCAAGGTCTACTAAAGATTAGAAAATTGATCAAGCAATATAATTACCAAATTTAAACAGTAAGGAGAAAAAATGAATATCTTGATTGATGCAGAAAATACATGTGACAAAATTCACCACTCATTCATGAGAAAACTTCTAACAATCTTCAAATAGAAAAGAATTTCCTTAATTTAATAAAAGTATCCAAAAATCTTCAGTGAGCAACATAACTGATGGTAAAACATTAAAAATTTTTCAATAAGATCAGGAATGAGACAAGAATATCCATTATCACCACTTCCATTTAATATTAAAATGAAGATCTTAGTTCAATGAGGCAAGATAATGATATAATAGGTATTAGAATTGAAAAGGAAGAAATGCATTTGTAACTATTCAGATAACCTAACAGAATACTTGAAAATGAATTTAGCAAGATTATAAGGGTATACATAATATACCAAAAAAATTTAATTGCATTTCTATATGCCCTCACAAAGAGAAAAGGACAATATAAAATGAAACCATTAATGACATTAAAATTTTAATATTTAGAAATATATCTAACAAAGAAAGGGCAAGATGTTTTAATTAACATTGAAATATATTATTAAAAGAAAGTACTAGCTGTAAGTGAAGAATTTTGCTCTGTTCATATATTGAAAGATTTAATAATACTTCTATAAAAAATAGATTCAACATAGGCCTAATCGAATTCCAGCTTTTTTTCCTAAGAGAATTGGTTGACAGATTCTAAAATTTATATAGAAAAGTAAGGAACCAGAAATAGTTCTTCAATCTTGAAGAAGAATTAACATCTAGAAGTTGTACAGTACCAGGTATCAAGACTAACTCTATTATAAAGCACGGTGATTAAGACAACATAGTATTGAATCAAAGACAGAGAAGGTGACTACAGAAAAGAAGCAGACACAGATATATGATCTGATTTCTGACAAAAGTAACATTTCAATGCAATGAAGAAAGTCTGTCTTTTTAATAAATGGTGTTGAATAATGATATCTGTATGCTAAACAAATTTTCTTGGCTCCTACATTACACCAAACATAAAAACCAATCATAGATAATTTGTAGATCTAAATGTAATAGGTAAAATAACAAAGCATTTAGAGGAAAAAAATGTGATTTTAGAGTAAGCCAATATGGTTTTCAAAGGACACATATTTTCCACAAAAAGAAAAAAATGGTACAGTGAACTATATTAAAGAAATTCTCTTTTTAAAAAGATACCATTGAGATGGAAAGGGCAATGCATAGGGTAAGAAAAGGTACTTGGAATACATGTCTGACAAAGAATTCATATTCATAATGTATAAAGAACTCATCTAAATCAATAGTGAAAGATGATCAAACCAACAGAAAAATGGGAAGTTTACAAAAGATGATATTAAAATATCCAGTTTGAAAATGGTTCAAATTGATTGGTTTTCAGGGAAATACAAATTGAAACCACAGTGGGATTTAATATTTCACCCTCAAGAATGGTTTTAAAAAAGACTGAAATATCAAGTGCCGACAAATAATCGAAGCAATCACAACTCTCATTTATATGCTGCTGTTAGTGTTAATAGGTACAAAACTTTGATAAACTTTTTAGAACTATATAGTAAAATTAAATAAAATTGTTATCTAGTTCACTTTTAGTTACCTATGTAATAGCAAGACATATATATATATATATACATATATATATATATATGTTCATGAAAAGTTATTAACAAAAATGTTGATGGCAGCACTATTATGTGACAGACTTGAATAGGAAACTAATCAAATGCCCAAATATAATGGATGCTTATGGGTGAATAAGTATATATTGTTACATTCATACAGTAAAATTCTACACAACTACATACAACATGAATTAATTTTACAATCCTAATTCCCAATGAAAAAAACTAGTTGACAAAGAATACATACTCTATGAACTCATTTATATTAAGTACAAAAACAGGCAAAACTAACTATGCTGGTGGAGTTTACAAAAGTATTTGCTCTTGTGGGCTGGTTAGTGACTGGGAGAAGAAGACAAGCTTATGTGCACCAGTGATGTTCTGCCTCTTGACTGGATAATGATTACATGGGTGTTTTCACTTTATGAAAACTTATGAAGTAGCACATTTATGATATGTTAACTTTTGTGCATATGTATTTTAATTGAAAAAATTTAAAAATAAAGCTTACTATAGCTGTTCATGAAGAGTTTCTTTGAGATGAGCAAGAATACAATTGAGGAGTCTACTTAGGAGGCAAGACATAATAATATCCCAGGATGGTAGCCCAGTTAGAGAAAGTGATAGAACATTTCCTAACTGACATAGCAAGTAACGTAAGACTGAGTTAACTAAAGAAATATAGTAAGCACTTTTGAGAGCCAATAATTGTATACTTATAATGGTACTGATTCATCTTGTATATATTTTTTTCTAGTTGTTTTAGCTGCCCAGGCACTAGTAACAATGATGTATACAGTTATTTTATACAGTATTGGGGTATGGCCAGATAACTGTGAAAAAAGGACTCAGTAGCATGGGACTTTAGAATATTGGCAAGAATGTACTCATATTTTTCAATAAATATTTGATTTCCTGATAGTAATAGCATTGTGGTTCCACCAGCAACTTTGTTTGCTATTCATTTTCTATCATCTGGAGATTTTTCATCAGATGCATGGGTGATCAATACTTAAAAAAATAAAACAACTAATATTACAAATGGCCGTAAACCTTTGAATTATCTTAGACTCTGCTTTTTCTCTCATATCCCATTTTTAATCCATTATCTTGAATTTCTACTGGTTGAAATTCTCTCTACTGGCTTATCTTAAGAAAAAATATAATTGCAAAAATAGTTGTGTTTTATAACCCAGGATTTTAAAGCTATATAATATAAGCTCCAAAAATTGAGTTTATGACTTGTATTTTCTGGGCTAAATATATAGTGAGGTTCTGTTTTAGATCATAGAAGAAACAGAGGGTACAGCTCTCAAGCATTGCAGTGAAGGATATTTACACTAGATATCTGCTTTGGGCTTTTAAAACAAATGAAATGGATATAATTGAAACTATAATCTCCATGGAAACATTTCATTCAGAAACCATATGACAGAGAATATCATCATATGCAAAATTATCTAGGTGGCGTATTTGGGATGGTGTGAATTTCCATGTTCCTTGTCCTTGTGTGAAAGTTACCTTCTGAACTTATGTTGCAAGTGCTCATTAAATCAAATAACTTTTATGGTGTACTTACTATTCTCAAAGCATTTTGGCAGATATTTGGAAAAATACAATAATCATATATGGTCTCTATTTTCAAGAAGCCTATGTGTTTGAATGATTTATAGAACAGAGAGGCAATAAAGACTTAGAGATTTTCAAAAATATTTTCTAGCATGATTCAGGATAGATACTGTGAAGTTAATTGTAAACTGTATAATATGAATTTATAAGGAAGAGTGGGAGATTAAAGATACATTTCATAATCAGATGCTGAACTAATAGCTATTGGCTAGCACCCCCAAACATGACCATGATGATATCACATGACCTTGAAAGAGAACCCTGATTTATTTTAGAACCTAATATTTAAACTGCAAGAAACTGCTGATCAGCTAGCTTGTGATTGGGTCCTAATGTAAGTTAAGAAAGTAATACTCTGGATAGAAAGAAAAGGTTGCCAAGTAGAACTCCTTGGCAGCTCTTCTGATTATGCTTGGTTGGACCATTTATTGTTCCAGCTTTATATGGGGGCATTTCTCAGACAAGACCCTAAATGGAGTCACTGGGGTAGTAGCATCAAGGACATACTGGCTAATGAGTTGATTATAGAAGAGTTCATCTTTGTATTCACTGGTTGGCCATTATGAATCCCTCCTCATCTACCACATTAGATGAATAAACCTAGGGTAGTTGTTTGAAAAGAACAGTACCTAGAATTTAGATATTAAGAGATTCCTTGAAAAACAAGATTGATTTGTAGACTGGAAAGTGATGGGGAAATGTTAGAAATATATTGATACTAGCAACTCTCTGCCCTAAAGTAAATTCCACCATAATCTCTCAATAGGCAGAAAGAGCAGAATTTCTTTCATATTAATGTAAGTAGACATTTATATGAAAAGAAAATATAAACAAAAAGGAGTTATTGTAGCTCTTTTAACAGCCAGTGAAGAACTAAGAGGAAACTTACATATAGACAAAAGTGATGTACCATCAAAAAAGAAAATGATCATAAACTTTTGTTCCAGAAAAAAAAAAAGTCTTACAATGTAAAAAGCAACATCTGACAGAATGCCAGAGAGAAATAAATGAATCAAAATATATTTTGAAATTTTAACTTCTCAGAAACTGATAAATCAAACAATTGAAAAAAACTGGAGGGTATCTATATACTGATAGTCATATAGTAATAGGTATATATTGTTGAGTAAAAATTCATGGAAAAGAAAAGTTATAGTATATGACTTTCATGTAAGAATGTGGTGGAAATAAGAATGTGTATATACACCTTTATATTTGACTAGAAACACTGGAAAAGTAAACAAAAAATTTAAAAAATCATTGATAAAAGGACAGAGAAAGATGGCAGGTAAAAGGCATAAAAGTATATTTTTGTGTACATAGTATTTGCGGTTTTAATTTTATAGATACTTATTGGAAAATAAATATTTTTTAAAAAGAAAAGAAAGCCCAGGGCTTTTCAAGTTGTCCACCTCAGATCCAATGGGAATGAGTTCTGTGATTTAACATTCTCCACCTCAACAGGATTAACACAGGGAGGCTCTGAAGGGTCAAGAGCGCCGATTTGTGAGCACAAATGCAGTGGGTGGTAACCAGTCCAAGACTGTAGATATGAGTAGAGGCCTAAAATAAGAATCAGGTTTGAGGGCAAGGATAGAGGGAAAACTCACAGCTAGACCAGCTTCGGGGTGGGACCCAAAAGCTACTTATCAATGATTTGCCGTGAGTTTGGAGCCAACTTAATGTTGGGACTTCAAAGACCAGAACAGAGGGAGAGGAGAACATGAATCAAAGTTCTGAAAAAATGCTATATCAGGTAATTTCTAACAGACCTATGTACAAATAAAGAGAAGGTGAGGATGTTCCAAAACTGGCTTTGCCAGAGCTTTAACATGGTTCCATTAACGACCAAACCAGCCCAGCTTGGTGGGTGGGCTCAAGATAAATCAAAGGATTATGAAGAGTGTCTATATAAATCATGTAAGTTGGTCTTGGGGAAAAAGGTACATATATATTTTAATAGGAATGGGTGGGTTAAAAGTTTTCACATTTCTTATGTCTCGTGAAGTTTCAGATAATTCTGTTAAATAGCCAGAACTCATATTCCTGTTAACCACATCTTAAATGAGAAAACCAATATTCAGATAAGTGAAATGCATGTTCATGTTCACATAACTCATAAGATGTTTTGCAAACTGCAAATATAATTCTTATTTTTGCTCACTGCCTTCGTCATTAACATATTCATTTATCACTCATTTTGAGTACCTAATGTCAGGCACTTATTAACAAGAATCAGTTTTTCCCCTTGAGGAGCTCACCAGATTATGAAGTTCTCTTTTTGCTAATGCTGTGTTCAAAAGGAATTTTCTTCTCATGCCTTTAATTGTACCACTGGCAAGAGGAAGTGTGCAATAAAAGCATTAAATTCAACTCCAGGGGGTTTTGAGACTGCAATTGAGAGGCCAGAAAGTCTGAGTATTGAGGGTCCTATTATCTAGTTTTGTAGTTTGATGAGCATCCCCCACCTATGCTACCCATGTGTTCCTTAGGGTCATGTCACTGGATATTAGCAGCAGCGTCAAGGAGAAGATACAGAAAAAAAAAAGAAAAGAAAAGACAAAATTCAAGTCCATCATTTTTTTTTCTATTTATTAGTAGCCAATGAATAATAATGGTAAAGAGGAGGCAGTAGGGCTTAAATCGTTTGATATAAATTATTCAATCTAACTGTCCCCTATACCTACCCCATTACCATGGATAATAAAGTTGGGATTTACTCACAGGCACATGACAATTTGTTTTGAAACTTATTTTTTTCTGTTATTTATTAATTATTATTAATTATTATTATTATTATTATTAAAAAGGCCTTCTCAAATATACCAAATTGTTTCCATGTTAAAATCATTATTTGCTTGCCTGTTTGTTTTGCATTTTGTTAATGGGGCAGTGAGTGGCAAAGACAAAGTAGCTATTCTGAAAATGATAGACCTGCAGCCAGTCTGAGGACTGAGTTTTGTAACTCATACTTTTGTTTAAGATGGGAAAAGAACAGAGAAACAATTATCAGGATTGAGTAGATTTTTTTTAACCATAAATGAAAAAAGGAATCAAGCTAAAAAACTCAAGTGCACACTGCTTATAGCTGACTTCTAATGGAAAGATCTGCAAGTTTATTCCAGACCATAACTTTTAAAATGAGATTGTTGTTAAAATAATTATTTCCCAGGGAGGCTTTGCTAGTGTGGAACAGGTTTTTCTCAGTATAGTTTGATAGAAATATTTGGAACCTGTGTCCCAAAGAATAGAAAATTGAATTTAGAGACGTCCACAGAAGTTTTATAAAAAATAGTTAAAGTAATGCTTTGTTCGGTCTCTGGGAATTGTCTGGAACTTACCATCAATGTTCCACTAAGAGTGATTCCAATGACAGTCATAAGCTATTACAGTTTCCAGAACTGGTCGTTAACTATTGGCTGCTTTAAAGAAGAAAGCAGCTGTTTGAAAATGTTGGAAAGAAAACACGGTTCCCTAAATATGCTTCTAAACAGAAGTTTGTGTTGGCCAGGCAGAAAATTACAGCGAGGTGTGTTAGAAGCAATTCCCTCCCCTCACATAACTCAGACTGCCTGACAAGCTTCTATCTTTCTTTCAGCTGGCTTAGTCTTTCCTGTTCCCAATCCAAGCTACTGAAAGAGTGAAGAAAGAGAGGAATGATGGGAGGAAAATAAGTGTATCACTCCTATTTTAGTTTTTTTCCACTTGAGCAAAATGTCTTTAAACTTTGGTGTGGTGGGCAAACATGACCAGACCTATTGCAGGGGGCTGAACTAAGATACAGCATTAATCACAGACAGAAGGTTAAATAAAGATGTGCCCACCCTGGAAAATCAAGCTCTGTGAACTATGTCACCTTGATATATTAGGCTAATACTGAGAAAGGGGCTTCAGGTTAGAGAGAGAATAAAAGAAATGACAAAAAGTAAAGCTAATTTGACAAAATAATACCTATGTAACCATTTGTATTGGTAGACAGAAAAAGATGTCTTCTGTTAATGTGACACCATCATGTCCTTAGCCCATGACAGTGAAAATGAAAACTACTGGAATACAAAACAACTTAATATACCACACCAACGCAAATTGTTTGTGTCTCACCGAAATGGGTGTCTACTTGACATAATTTTCACTCTGAACCTAAGCTAATACAGGTTTGTTATATTAAGTATTTTAAGTAGACTTACTTATAAATGTACATACATTAGGGTAAAGAATCTTTACCTTTTTCCCTTTTCTCTTTCTTTTTTTCATGCTCTGTTTTTATTATTATTATTCTACTTTTGCCAGGAAATTCTCAAAAGTATTTAGCTTAGAACATGTCATTAGTTCTTACATGGTGGTCAAGGATACAACTTGTTAGGATGTTTCTCAAAATTGTTTATTTCAGGATCAGATAAATTCATGTTTTATTTTTATCTCTCGGTGATGACAGCTGCCTCATTTTCATTTTGGATGCTAATAAAAGTAGATCAATGTTGACAAAAGCTTAACTAATTAGTCCTCTTGACTACAGGACAATTTAAAATCAAATTTCAGAGTCAATCTCACATTTATTTGCTAGGTGTCACCTACCCTGATATTTCTTACAGGTATTTATTATTCACTTTTTGATTTCTGTACATCATAAATACATTTTGGATATTTTATTTTTGACTAGTAACATATATAGTTTATGCAGATGGAGACTTATTTTCTAATTACACAGTTACCCCATCCGTTCCCTTCTTTCTCACCCTCCATGTCTTGCTCCCATTCTTCTTTCTCCTTCCTTTCTTCTCTATCTCTTCCTCTCTTTCTCTTTTTCTCACCCTTACATCATTATTTCTTTTGGTTGCTTCCTTTTATAATTATTTAAGGAGTTCTCCTGTGCCAGTAACTATGCTCAATTCCAGTGGTTCAGGCACAGTTCCTGTCCTTTGAGGAGGTCAGATTAGTGTTGTAGGGCAACAGAACATGTACCAGGTACTATGTACTATGGAAAAACTGGGAGGTGAAAAAGGAGCAGTTCCTCAGAGGAGCAAAGGATAAGATGGAAGAAATGGGGACATTTTCAATTCTTAATTCTTTAGGAGTCTGTCAGAGAAATGAGGAGGACATTTTAAGTAGAGGGAAAAAACAAACACGTGTACAGAGATATGAAAATGCACAGGGTGTTCAATGATTAGTCAGTACAAGTAGCTCATGCCAGAGGAAAAGTGGCAGAGTTTGAGGCAAGGGACGCAGTAGGTGTAGGAAAAGATTTTAAAGGGTGTTTCATTCCTTAGGAGGCATCGCAAATTTTATTTTGTAGGTGATGGACTCCTTAAAGAGTTTAAGATAGTAACTAGAGTAACTCATTATATTTTTAAAAACAATCTTTTATAGAAGTGGATTATGGAGTCTCCAAAGAAATTTACTTTAAAAAAGTCTTTTTATTATTATTATTATTCCTTTATATGATCCTTTCTCAAATAATTTTATGTAGGCAAAAAGCATCTCCTGCCTGGGAAGCACTGCCTGTTTCATCAGACCCTCGCGAGGCAGGTTGTAGTGCCCAGCACTGATCAAGGAGTTGATGTGTGGACAGTGCATCTCTCACAGCTGTCCCTAAGCCCCTATCAAGAAGTTGCTCAAAGTTTCAATTCATTCTCTTCAGCCTGTATTTTGAGTACATCCAATTTGTGTCATCAAAATCTAAAATGTTGGGGGTGGATGGAGATCCAAAATATCAGAATAAAGGTATTTAATTAGTACATCCTTTCTTTCACTCTAAAATGCCTAATGGCAGTGCATTGCTTCATGAGAAGGATTTCAGTTATTTATTTATTTATTTATTTATTTATTTATTTATTTATTTATTTAACATTGTGGCCCTTTTTCAAGTGGATGCGGGGTCAGCTCAATATATATGCCATGAAGTTTTAATCATTGCTATAAGAAAACTGTGCAGTATCTCATACAAAGTTGTGGCCATCTTCTTAGACAGCTTTAGAAGAAAAAGTAAAAAATTACAGAAAATTGTAAAACTATGCAGTTAAAATAGTTTACACTTACTGACAACCTCTATCTCAAACCCTGTTATTTTGTCATTTATTTAATATAATCTATGATTTCAGCTACTGGCTTAAATTTCTCTTTCGATTTTCTTTCTTGTGGTAAGACTGCCTGGCCCCTTGCATCTGGCATCGCAGAAGTGAGCATGTACTCATTTTTGATTACCAAGCACCTGGGCAGTAACATATTCAAATCTGCAGCTCTACATAGTGATGAATGCTTATTAAAGACTGCCATTTTATGCATATATTTTGGCATTATTCTGTCTGATTAAATTGCAAACATTTCAAACTTTTTATTGCATTTAATCTTTTTAAAAATAACAACAGATGTCTAGTTTTTAATAATTGATAAGGCTGTTTCCTCATAATTTTGAAGATTTTGCATTCTCAAAATGTATGCTTTATAAGCATTTATGTCAACAACTTAGGGTTCTCTTTATCAAAGGTGAAATATTTGACATTGAAATGCTATTGTAAAAGTTAGGTAAAAATATCAACAAATGCCAAAATATCTTGAAAACAGTGTGAACAGGAAGATGTTAAAAGTTATTCTAGCTAAAGAAAGTGTGGGACTGAACTAATTGATAGATAAAAGCTTAGTCTAAAATATATAATTTAGAAATTATATGTAGGCTTGGAAATATTTTAACAAGTGGAAAGAATATTTTGATGGTGCTTCTTTTTATAAATGGACATTTACATTCAGCTTTGCACTGGAGTGAAATAAGAAGTCCTATAATTTTGCAACAAGTTCATAAAACATGCAAAAGTACCATAAATAGAAACAGATTATTTTTTGCCTCACAAAAACATATATAGAAGAAAGGTACTCTGAAGGAGACAAAAAAAAACCAGTACTTGTGAATATATTTTAGCTAAAATATTTTTACATTTTAATACAAAAAAAAAAAACAGAATTGAATATATGTTCTATCTAGCAGAATTTGCCTCTGGGGAGAAAATTTTTTAATTAAAAATGTAATCTAGAGAGAAGAATCAATTGAAAGTATCAACAATTTTAAAGTTTGTAAACTGTAAATTGCTTCTTGGAAGAAAACTGATGAAAACATTTTGGAAAAAAAATTATTCTCATCTTCTGGAGAGAGGTGCTCTCCTAAGCACTCAGCATATGGCAGCTATTTAAAGTTGCCGTGTTTGGTTACTCCTCTGTTCTCTTGCACCGTCTGTTAAACACAAGTGGTTGCATTTTTCTCTAAAAACTATGGGTACCACTTTGTCCGCAGGAGCAGAAATCAATTTTTATGTTTCACCAAGCAGAGTCAGCAAAATTTACAGTCCTCAAGTAATCACTCCCGCAGAAGCCACTCCTCACAGCTTTCAGTTTCTTACCCCCTGAGACCTGTGAGCACTTGAGTGCTACATTAGGAAGGTTTCACATATAAGATGGAGTTCACAAAGAAGGGCCCTTTTTCATCACACTTTACATTTCCACATGTTTAATAGCACATAACCTAGGTTTTGTACCATGATTTTTCCCCTTTTTGAAAAATCTAATTCTGGAACTCGAAAATGTTTCTTAGGACATTTGTCCTAAGTGTGATTTTTGAATCTCTTATTTTTTTTTCAACAAAAGAATTTTGTGCAGTTTCCCTAAGAATGATCCTACAACAAAGGCAAAATCGTTCTACAAGGATATCATTCTTCCTCTTTATCATCCTACCAATTTTTCTGTGAAGAATAAAAAGGTAACAGAAAGGGAAGAAGGTAAAAAGTGTTTTGATTGTCCTTGTTGACATAAGATGTGTTCCTACATGGATTGCAGCTATGTCCAAATATTTTTCTGACTTGTAGACAGATGAAAAATAGTATGAAGACTACTCAGGAAATATTGAGGTGAAAGCGGTCTGAGAGGCTAATTTATCTTCAGTGGCCTGATTAAACTTCTATCTATTCATGTGAAGGCAGCTGTGACAAAAGAAATGATTGCTAGAAGTGTGGCCTATCAGTCCCAGCTGTCAGACCATCCTTGTCTCCAAATCTGAGAAATATACCTGCACGTCTTCTCAAGATTCAGAGACCCATACTGTAAAAAATAGTTCCACCATGTAACTAAATATAATCTTTTCTCCTGTCACTGTTTTAGCCCTTAACTTATCCACAATCATTTAATCTCATTCCTTTCATTATCATCAATTTAGACTTTTTTACAGAAAGAAACTTATGCAATGTGTGTGTGTTTAACTTTTTATTTTATAATTTCAATCTGCAAAAATATATACTTTAAAGTTTTATAAAACTTAACTGGAGGTGGAGGTATTATAAATGCTATTTGTAGAAAGAGGGTGGGGTGGGATTAATGGTCTTACCCCCTGAGACCTGTGAGCATGAGGAAACTCTCTTTAGGACAATTGGAAAAAGGTTTTTAGAAGGGTATAGGTGGAAAGAAGAGAATGTACTCAAGCCCAAATACAATAATAATGGCATTTCACCATAGGTTAGGATAGTGGAATAACGACAGGGGATTTTGATTCTTCTCAAAGAGAAAGATGGGCTGAGAGTAGGGACATCTGTAGGCATAGGAATAATGTCAATGGGAAAGGGAGAATTGAGAGGGGTGTGTAATGGAAATTCTGCTTCTACATTTTGAGTCTAAATAACTTAAGGTTGGTTTTAACTGAGTAGTTAGATCATTATTATAGATATGCCATAATAAAAAATCAAAACATTAATAAGCTAATTTCTAAAACTTGTAATATCTTTGCCCTAATCTAGCTATGATGGACCATCACTGTCATTAAAAACTTGTTTACACCATAAATGAGAATAAAATAATAGATCAAAACCAGTTAAGAAGTAGGAGATTTTAACAGAAAGATACAGATGGTTCAATGACCAAGACCAGAATTAAGACATAAGATACAGAGTAACAAGTGAGACTAGGTCTGTCTCCTCCCATGACCAGTTCCACAAGGGGCACAGGAGGGTGTGTGTATGAAATCCCGAATGTAGCTAGCTGGCCCTGTAACAATTCATCCACCAGAGTGTGGACACAAATACAACCACTTCATGAAGTGAGTCCGTGAAGCAACTATGCTCCCCTGATGCCAGCGTCCTCCTTGAAACTTTAGAGTTCAGATAAATTCTATTCTAGTGAAGTCAGCCTGAAGTGCCTGATCCAGAGAGAGAGCATTAGGAAATCTGTTAGAGTTGAGGCCAACACAAGCTCTGTGTTATTATTGTATTTGTCTTTAACTTTGTTGATATAAAAAAAAATTCTACTTTTTGTAACAGTATTCATGGTTATAAAATATATGAAAAACAATGTGGTAAAATGCAGAAAGTACTTAGAGTCAGTTTACCTAGGTTCAAGTTATAGTTTCTCTACTTTCTGTATACCTGAAACAAATCCTTGCTTTTAATATTTTTCTCTATAAAATAACGGTAACATGAGTTATTACCAAATTGTAGGATTGAAAGTCTCAGTTGAAATGTTTCAAAGTATTTATTACTTGGTGTTTGTTGTACTAATTTTTAAAAATTAATATAAACAATTGTGATTTCTCTCAAATGTTATTTTAAAAATCTCATTTCTGAAACAAACTAATGAACTGCCCTTAAATGAGAACTAGTTCCCTAAAGGTTTTATTGAGTAGTCTTCTTACCACATTTTTTTTCAATTGATGTGTTTCTCAAATTTATAATGTATGATGTCCAAAGAATTGGGCCTTCTTTTAAAGGTGTTTTTATTATCTTTATTATCTCACATATACTCATTCACTATTATCTAGAATTTTTAATTTAGCTTCCCAGTAATATGTAATGTGTTTTCAGAATTTAAGAATTAGAAAGTACAAGGATCACTTTTTCTTTCTTTGTTCTTTTTGTTTTTTACTGGTAGCTTTGCATGTGAGAAAGTCACCCTGGATTTTCCAATTTGGGCCCTAAATCCAACAGCAAGTGTTTGTATAAGACGAAACAGGGGAATTTGACACAAAGAAGGAGGCAGAATGGTTGTGGAGGCAGAGATTGGAGTGATGCAGCAAGTCAAGGAAAACCAACAGCTTCCAGGAACTGAAAGAGTAACAAATTAGTAATAATTTTGTGGTTTAGAACACGTTATTCTCTACCACTACTATAATCAAAAGTGTGACATGGGTCACACTGGGCTAAAATCAAGTTGTTAGTAGGGTTGCTTTCCTTTCGGAAGCTCTGGAGCAAAGTCTATTTTCTTGCCTTTATAAGCTTTCAGAGGCAGCTGTCCTCCTTGCTTCAGGGCTCTTTCTCCATCTTCAAAGCCAAAAGTGTCAGGTTGTTCTCACCTTGCACCATGCTGACTTCCCTTATGCTTTTAGTGATCCTTCTGATTCTCTTGGGCCCACACAGATAATCCAGAATAAATTCCCTGTTTTAAGGTTAACTAATTAGCAATTTTAAATATATCTGCAACATTAATTTCCTTTTTCCATGTAACAACATAGTCACAGTTTCTGGGAATAAGATCATGGGCATCTCCTATTATGTTTACTTCTGACTAATCATCCCAAAGTTCCTCAAAATTATTTTTTAAGTTCCAAGTCACCTAAGTACCTGCGAATACTTCCTTCAAGAAGTCTTTCCTACTCCTAGTTATAAAAGGTATTATAGGTATTATTTTTGTGTCCTTCTATAATAATCTTTGATTCCCTTAACCTCTGCATATATCATACTAGATATAAGCCAGTCTTGTGTAACTTTTACTACCTGAAAAATTTCTCCTTGTAGCTCTTAAACATTAAAATCTTTCAAAAGTCATTTCAGTGTGATTTCATTTGCCTATTTTAATAACTCCAATAACTATTTCCTCTCTTCTTTCTAAATTTCCATGACACTTAGCTACTAAATAACTATAAAGGCAGATATGTTAGATATTCCTGATATCTGAATTTATATATACCCATTTCTATTCACTTTTATTTACCTATTAATTATCAAGCTTCTTTCGGAAATGGGCTATTTTAAATTGTTACTCTATAATAGTGCATGGCATATACTTTGTTAGCCACCAAATGCAGGGGTGTGATTAACAATGAAACAGATCATGTTTTAGGAACGTAGTTAGGTCTTCAGTGCAATAAACAATTCAGGGAAGAAACAAAAAACTAGTTCCTGAACATAAACACGAAAAAATGGTGCCTATATATTAAAAAGAATTTTCACATTTACTGATTGGACAGTAAGTAAAGATTTGCTTCTTCTCTACACATTATTCATAATTTTATAAATAAATTACTATACATCACATTTATTTTTAATACATTTTTAACGAAATTATTTATACAGATAGGTATCCTAGGAGAAAAACATCTTAGGGACGTCCTGGACTAATGAGGTTGGTGTCCTCTTACTTTATACCTGAAATCATATTTGATACACATGAAGTCTTTTACTTCAATCATATTTTCGCTGAGTATAAAGATTTTAATAAACTGTTCCTTTCAGTTGTAGACTCCCATCTTAAATGTAATGGGGGAGGGAGAAAGATGCTATTGGGGGCTGCAATTTCTCCTCTTTCACTAGAGGCAGCCAGGATCTCTTCCTGATCCACCAACAATGTATTTGATTTTGCCCCCTCCCCAAATATTATATGTATATATCCATGGTTATAGTGAAAATATAGATGGGTACGCCAGCCAGATTATTGTAGCAAAGAGAAAAATTTTCATCTCTCTAGACTAGATCAGCCTTATGTAGAATTAATAAGCCAAATAGACAACATGACTGAAGGGTATCATCTAAAAGTAGTCCTTACTTCAAAAGCCCACTGTTTTGTTTCAAATGTTATCCATGTTTCTTCTGGGTAGTTAATTTAAAGCTCATATTAATAATATATTGTATGGGTATATTCATTACGAAAATGCTCACTAGCTATTGTATCAGATAAGCCCCCAAATATTAGTGACTTAATACAATAAACGTATTTTTCACCTGTATAAGGGTAGGTAGTTCCCTACCATACAGTGAGAACCAGGGGGTAGAAGTTCTGCTTCCTATAATATGGCTTTTGAGATTATCTTTGATGGTGTCTTCCAAACTGCAAATGGAACAGGTAGAGAATATTCAGAGGGAAATTTTTATGGATCAGGCCTGTGAGTGGTATGTATCATTTCTTCACACATTCCTTAGTCAGAACTTGGTTGCATGACCATGCTTTAGCAACTGCATTCCAGGAAAAAGGCAAGTAAGCTTGATAAATACTATTTTTCTCTGCAACAATGGAAAAGGTAAGAGAAATCTGATCTGATTGATATTCATGCTTCAGTTCTAAATAATTTATCATATATATGCTAACAGAGGTAAGGTTTGCAAAACCTAGGTCTGAAGATAATAAGTTTTGTAGGAGATTTGGGGAAGTGATATGATAAGAAAATTTCTTTCTCCATCCTCATATAACAGATATAATGAGGGACAACAAAGGTACTGAACAGCTGGGACAGAGAATCCAGATGGAAAAAGGAAGAATAGACATGGGCGTTGGAAGTTTTCCTGAAAACATACTGTTCCTATTTTGCTATGTGCTCTCCCTTCTATAGGGAAGGTGTAAGGAATCCCAAATGGTTTTGAAAGTCCATATGGAAAAAATCAGTTCTTCCTTAAATGGAGAAAAAGGATAAAATTTAAGATTTCCCATTGAGAAGAGCTACCACTAGTATTTAGAATAAGTCAGACACTATTCTAAGTACTTTGCTTACATAAGTATTTTTTAATTTTCACAACAACCTTAGTGAAAGGTTGTAGAAATAGTTCTACTTAGATCACTTTTATAGAACTGACAATTGAAATTTAGAATTTAAGTTACAATATCAGGCAGCAGGAAGTAGGACTAAGTGGAGATAGGACTAAGTCTTTTATTAGTTTTAACACAAAGCCTTGTATTTCCTCTTCTGGTGGTATTGGGAAGACTGAAAATATAGTTCAGTATAATTAATAAATTGATAAATTGGTATACACCTCATTTGGAAAAGAAAAGAATGCTATTTATCTTAAGATCGTTAAGAAACTTTAAAACGTTAATAGGTTATATTCAATTAGAATCAAATTATAGTTTACTTTCTAAGGAAATTTTTAAAGAAATAGATTTCAATACAATAACAAAACAAGACATTTTAGAAAAAATCCAGAAGATCTATTGAAACATCTTTATATAACAGAGAAAAACTTAATGTATATTGTAGCAGTTCAGAACGAGCTACCCCAAGATGTGCCTCAGTGGTACGCAGATTATTTTGAGCTAGAGGCAACCAAGACCCTGAAGTCTTAAAAGAAACTTCTGCTCCACCCTTAACTGTCTAGAAGAATTTAAATTAGAAGCTTGCCCATATAATTTATCACCAGAAATGTCTTCTTAACCTATCTACACGGCAGGGCTAAACATGTGCTCTCCCTCCAATAACCTTCTGAAAGTCAAGGTGCCGTACCACTCCCCTAGCTCAGAATGTTATCTATATCTCAATTTCCCTTTGTTCTGTACCCCAAGTGGGTGGGCTCTCTGACTCTCTCATGTATGTGAAGTTCATATACATATGCATGTAATTAAATTCAGTTACTTTCTCTTGCTAATCTGTCTCATCTCTATTTGATCATTAGACCAGACGAAAAAACCTTGAAAGTTTCTTCTTTCTCCACAATACTAAAAACTTACCAAGAGAAATTTGTTGCTCTGAAATAAATAATTTTTATTTATTTTTACATAGATATTTCTTAAACTACAATATTAAATGATGAAATATGTTTTGATTTGAGCATTTTCATTCTATTTTACTATATCTTTGATTACACAGAGGGGTTGATAGGAATTAGTATATAGCTTCATATAAGCTACATTTGAAAAACTAATTCTTATTAACATATTTACTCATATCTACTCTTCAGAGATTTCAAAATAATTTAATTTTTAAATTAGTTTCTTTTAATATAACATTTATTGCTTCTTTAATAAAAAAAATTGTGGTGTAACTGTACAGTGTTTTTCAACTGAATTTATTGAAAAGCCAAAATTTTGAAGGGAAGCAAAATATACCACCTCAAAATAAATCACTTTGGCATAAGGATTATTTGAAACTAAAGGCATTTAGAGGAAGCCAGAAAAAACCCTGCTTTCCCCCTATTTGCCTAAGAGCAGGACAAAATTGGTGAAGCTCTAACTACCAGGAAGAACAGAAGTTAATCACCAAGATCCTTATCAGCCAAGAAATCAAGAGGAATCTACATAACCATCTTGACTAACTAACCTTTATCTTCCATTAGTTCCCCCACATATTTACCTTTCCGCAATTTGTCACCCTGAGAAACTCATCGTCCTCTTCATTTGTCCTGTCACTTCTCTACAAATGTACTGTCCTTTTGTTAAGATGCTATTTAGTCAGGTTCTAACTAACCGCCCCTCTGAGTTACTTATCACTGGATACTTGAATGCACATGTACAAATGCACACATAAATAAATTTGTTTTCTCTTGCTAATCTGTTTTTGTCTCTAATTTGTAGGGCCCCAGCCAGTGAACCTAAGATAAGTAAAATAAAAAAGTTTTTTCTTCTCTTTAATTCAAAGACATAATATTCAGGACCAGGTTTTCTGAACAATATTCATTTTGAGGAGGACTAGCATGTTAATGAACTTCATTACCAGAAACACCTCAAACAAAGCATGACTAGATGATTTCGAGAAGTTTGTGTATAAAGCAATTAATCTAAAATATAAGATCTTTTCAGAGAAATAAAACTTCATTCCATTTTTTTTACTCTCTAGAAGATGTAGAAGGTAGAAAAGCCAGAAAAAAATATGGCAGGGAAAATGAAAATAAAATTGAGTGAAAAACAGAAAGAACATAAATATTTAACTCATATTGAAAAACCAGTGGGAACATCTAAGAACTATGACTGCCAGAGAAAATACAGAATGCTCAGTTAAATCTGAAGTTTATACTAACCATAAATTAATGTTACTATGTCCTAAATATTGCATAGAACATACTTAAACTAAAAAAAATTTTTGTTCATTTTGAATTCAAATTTAACTTGGTCATCTTTGTCATTATTTGTTAAATCTAGAAACTCTATAAAGATCAGATCAAAGACTATCTTATTTTGATTATTAATGTTAATTCTTATTTCCTACCTTTATATTTTAGTATGATGTTCTGGTTTAAACTTCCTTTGCAATAATATTTTTCTGACTTCATTTAGTATGCAGAATTTTCTGGATGTTGTTGCCACAGGATTAACATTTTTGTAAGCATTTAGTTAAATACCCGGAGCTTGGCTGCTTCAAGAAGAGAGCATGTAGCTTTACAATGTGTTATTCACAGATAATGGGTTTTTAATTGTGAATGTATTTATTGAAGGCAAAGGAAGTATTAAATGTGTTCTCATGGGTCAGTAATTGCAAATTGGGGAAGGTTTTCCCTAATCCTCACTTCTCATACTATTTTATTTCTATTTTTTTCTTGTCTCATCCTGATTCCTAGATCTTTCCTCTCTAGCCTTCTTTTGCCTCTAATTCCTAAAGCTGAGCCTTAGGTAAATTTATTCCAGTGTACCGACCCTGTTGACCTTTTCTGGCTGCTTATTATTTATGCAGAGTGCCCTGTAGTCAAGGCAATTAAGGTCTCTAAAAATGAAGTATGTATGACTACAAAATTTGCTATGTTTTTGCTGGTTCTGGGTAGAGCAACTAATTACATTGTCTGCTAGTTTAAAGTGTGACAGGAGAATACACCAAGAAAAGCATACATACATGATAAACCTCTTTATGGCATGTTACTTTCGAACTGGCCCAGGCATCGTATAAAAGGGTTCAATTGTAGTAAATATAGTAAATACATCTTTTATAAACATTGTCTGTATTTCCTCTCTGCCTCCATAATTTCCAACCTATTTTCAACCTCTGTTTCTACCTCTCCACTCTCCTGCCATCGAGCCAATGAGAATTCACTAGGTAAAATTCAAAGACACTATTAGACGTTTTTATTTTCGAACACTGTGCACCATTTAACATTATCATTCCCTCTTTCTGGAAACAACTACCTTCAAATATTGTACTCTTATAATACCTTTTTCTTTAAAATTATTTATAAAATAATTAAAATTGCTAAAAGTTTAAATTATAATGTGATGAACACCTATTAAGCCATCACCTATCTTGAGAGTTAAATAAAACATTACAAATACTTTTCAAACTTCCTATACACTTCCAGGCTGCATTCTTATCTCTCTCATTCCCCATTCTCCCAATTCTCAACTTGGTATATATTATCTATATTGTTTTTTCAACTTTCATCACATTTATATGTATCTTTAAATGTATACTATTGACTTGCATTTATTAAAATTTTATATAAATGGAGGTAAACTGTATTTTTCAATAGAAACTTTTATTTCTACTGTTTTTGTCAATAATGTGAGATTTATTTATATTGGTATGTATAGCTATAGATCATTTCCTTTTATAACTGTCATTGTTTACATTATACTTTGGTTGACTACACAAAAGGCCACCTAAATAATTTGCTAATCAAGTAAAATCAAGTTTATCAGTTTACTGCAGAAAAGGAGAACATAACACTGACATAGTTTTCAAAGCTTTTTAAAAGGTAGAAAGCACAGAAGGACACTTATGGAGCATGAGGAACTGAGCTGGGTGATTTTAAAACGAGTCATATAAGGCAAGAAACAGTTTGGGACTGGACAGGGTTTGTGGCATTATTTCTTTGGAGTGAGGGTTTTGAAGAGAATCTTGAGTCCGATAGTGTTAAGATAGAATTATTAGTTGTTAAAGCAGGCTATTTTAGATGATTCACCAGGCTTATTTCTAAGAGCAAGTATCTCCTGGAATAAACTAACTTATTTTGCCTGTTCTCAATACTGTTTAACATAAGGCTATTATTAACAAGCTCAATTTAATTTAACTCTGGGGCAGAAAGTACTGTTTAGCACAGATGATGTTGTGTTTTAATTTTCATCACAATTTTTTAAAAACTCATTTCTGTCAATTGATCATTTCCAAAGTTACTATGAACAATGCCATTATACCATTTTTTTAAAGAGAAAGCATAAAACTGCAAGAGTTATAAGGAATATATATATTTTTTAAATTTAGTAGACAAAAATTTGTCCTCTAGATTGTTGTAATTAAAATTCTCACTGGACCTTTATGAGAATTCTCTTTTCTTCAAACTCTTGCCACTACTTGCACCTGTTAGTCTTTTAAAATTTTCCGAAAACTTAAATGCTACCTTCGTTTAAGTTGCTTTTTTTAGTCACCACTTGGTTTGCTCTCTGTCAGTTGCTATTCATAACTTTTGTCTATTTTTCTATTGACTATTTTTCAATGCTGATTTTAGATGTTCTACTGTTTTATGAAAAACAATTATTTTGCGATTATTTGTATTGCAGATATCTCAATTCTTGGTTTGTCTTTTTTTTCCCTTCTGTTTTATATATTTAAACTCCTAGAAAGATTTTTTAGTGTAGCACAATTTATTAATCTTTTCATTAGAGTTTATTTTTTTTATTCCATTCAAGAAATATTTTCCTATAAAGAAGTTATAAAGATATGCTCCTAATTTTACAGGTTAGCTTTTAACATTTTAATCCTTAGTCGACCAGGAATTGATTTTTGTGCTTGATATAAACCAGGAACTAATTTCATCTTTTACCATGTACAAATGACTAACTTTCTTAGTATAATAGAGAATATCTTTTCCAACTTTCTATTATATATCACACTTTCATATCTGAGTTAGTCTGCTCCAGGTTCTAAGTTTTAATCCATTGTTCATGATATTTCTTACCTAAAATACGTAGAAAAGCAGAAATAGTGGCTATTGTAACCATACAAGGTTAGACTCCCTGTGGATACATGCAATTACATTGGTCTTTTTCTATCACCCTCCTGATAAGATTTAGGTTGGAAGGATAATAAATAAAAATTGCAGGATTCCTGACTTTTGCCTGCAGAAAGAGACTAAAGAACAAGCTGAGAAGAATCACAGAGCAGCTGAGCTCAGGGATAGCATACAAACCTGGTTCTATAAACATGGAATTTAAAAAAAGAACTACAATTTGAGTACCAGTCTCTTAGCTTCTCAATGTGTTCACCCATTTTGGATGTTATAGTGAGACAGATACCATGGATTACATCTCTGAGATTTTGGAGGTGGCACTTTAGCAATAACAAGCTGCCTAGAAAAGAAACCACTGCAGGGTAACAACAGACTAGGAGACACCTAACAATTGACCTCAAACTAATGAAGACCATTTTGTATGGGCCAGGTGGAGAAACATTGAATGAGTTTGTTCATACGTCTCTGAGGAAAGTCAAGAATGAATAGCAGTCTTTTCTTGATGACTAAACAGTCTTTAGTTTTAGTACCAATCTAACCTTGAGGCAGAATATTCCAAAACAACCTCCAGGAAGAATAAGAAAAAAATCTCTTGGTACTGGACTGCTGCCTCTGTTAGGTCCAGTTGGGACGCTGCAACAGCTTCAGCTCTTCAGCTCCTGTGGGGTTGGTTCTGTGCTTCCAGTTCTTACTGCAGAGCTCAGCAGCTTCTCATGTCCCAAAGCTGAATGCTGGGACCCCAAATTGCTCACCCTACTCAGGGTAATTTAGCTAATTCCACTTGGATTCTGCCCTAGGCTCCTAGGTGCCTCAGAGCCATCTCTTTCCTTCCACTGTTAACACTAGTTTGAGTTTCAATAGGCCCTATTATCTTGCTAGTCCTCACTTTCCCATCCCCTCCTCAGTTTCCTCTGGTCCAGAAGCCTCAATCCCACTATGAGCAAATGTGCCAATCACTGGTTTGCTCTTCTAAGAACTGAATCAGACCACAGTGTGCAACATTCAGTGAGGCTGCCAATGAGCTAGAAAATTACCATGGTTCTTTATTATAATAATTATTACGTTAACATGAGAAGAACAGGAAGTCTAAGGAAGGTTGAATAATTTGCCTAAAGTTACAACTAGTAAACTCATCAATTGCAGAGTCAGGATTTGAATGCAGGTTTGTTGGAATTCAGATGTTGTGCCCTTTCCTTGTGCCTTTTCAGCTACCTCGTGGTTTACCCTTTAATCCCTCATTTCTGTATTCAGTCTGCAGGTTGAGTCATCTTATTGCATCATTTCAGGTCCCTCAGGGTCAAGTGTGTAATAAATTATGACAAATCTCTTTCAGCCAGGCCCATCCTACGTTCCATCCTGCCCTGGCCAGAGTCAGGGTGGTATCCTTTACCTTCTCCTCAACTCTGCCTTATTGATAAATCCTCAAGTATTACAAAAACTAGAAAATTAATAGTTTTCTCTATTTTACAACATTTCTATTTCTAGTCCTTCCTATTTTCAGTTGATAAAAGCTACCAGTTCTGAGAATTATTATTGGAGAATATTAAGCTATAAAAAAATTATAACTGTTATCATATTTTCTTTAAGTTGTAAATTATTTTTCATTAGCTTTAATTTATAAAATATGCCTGAAAGTCATACCGCAGCTGATATGCTCTGGTACCAACACTCAGAGAAGTTATACTTCCTCAGCTAAGCTGATGCTTAAGTCATTTAAAGTCTTGAAGTTCAAACATGAAATTTTTACTGCACAGAGACATCAACATGGTGTTTAAAGGGTACAATAGGAAAGCAATGATTGATACTTTATATGAGCAAATAACTTTTTATAGTCTAGTAACAATTCTGTACTTGAACTAGGAGTTATTCACATTATTTTCTAAATGGAGCATTGTTCAGAAGCACTGGACTGTAATATTATGTATTACATTACCTGAAGAATAAAGTGATAACAGAGTTGAACTATTTTTTAATGATAGCTAGAGAGATACAATGAGATCAATAAGTTTGGTGCATAAGAGACAAGGAGTAGAAAAAGAGTTTTACCCCTTCTGATTGCTGACCAGGAAACATAAAAAAATTAATTTTTTAATTAGGGCCAAATGATAATTTAATTGGGTGCAAATAAGTCACACCACCAGAAATCAGGGTAGAGGGTGGTATAGTTTTCATGGTCTCTCTTGGCAAGAGCAGAGCTACATTAACGTTTACTGGACCAGAGGACTCTGCCAGACCAAGAGGGAGAGGATGCTGGCTTGGACTAAATGGAAGCAGAAGATCCCAGCAAGGTCCCAGGAAGCCCTCCAGGCAGGCAGAGAAGTTCTATAATCATCATCACAGAAGCAAAAATCCAGTAATTTAGCTAGTGTATGCAGTAGGAGTAATAATAAGGCAGCTTTTGAGGCACAAGGACATTCAGTATTCTCAGGAGATAGGATGGATACCAGAATTAGGGCTGTGCTCATGATTTGAGATCACACCTGGTTGGTAGGAATTGAGTTTCTAACATGTGTTCATTCTTATTTCAAGGATTGGCCAGACTGAGTCATTAAGTAACAGAGCCTATTTATTTGCTTCACCCTTCTGCAGATCATGAATAATAAACGTAGTACATCCATATCCATGATAATTCTTCCTGCCCACCTCTTATTTACCAGTTATATCTTATTTACTTTTGTTTTTCTCACAGTACCTAGATATATGCCTATTTAGAGCTTTTATTAAATGTTTGGTGATATTCTTCTTTGGAAACTAACCTGTAAGATGGGAAGAATATTGTTTTAGCTGCTCATAACAGATTCTCTTAGAGAGAATGATGGCTGTATTAGATAAATGTCTGGGAGATTTAGAGGAGGAAAGTAAGACTCTTTAGTCATAGACATTGTAAATAAAAAAAGAAGAAGAAGAAGATCTATGATCCTCAAGCAATTACTAGGCATTAGGTGCTAAGTTAAAGCCTGAGAGGATAGAAAAAGGGATTGAAGAAACAAGTAGGGAGCTGAGAAACAAAGGGAAAGTAAGATCAATCAGAGACAATCCCAGTTGTGGGGAACATCAACAACAGGAGGCTTTGATTTGCCCGTGTTATTGGAATCTTATTTGAGTCTCTGAACCATTAGGCTTTTTGTTTGTGATATTTTAGGCGTAACAGAATTTGAGTGCTGTCCATCATGAGGCAAAGCAGGAAGAGAAACATACTCTTGGAACACTAATATGAACCCTAAATTTAACTAACTCAGAAGAAACAGAAATGGAAATCTCAGGTTGACCAGGAAAAGTGTCAGTTCTGGGAGGGACCTATATCTCCCTCTGCTGATGGGGAGAGAGATATCAATCTGCTTAATGTAAATTTAAAGAATTTATTAATTTTACGAGATTTTTAGTTCCAGACCATAAGGACAAAAAGAAATTTTTGAAATAGCTTATCTTCCCAATTTGTAATGGCGTGTACATATATATGTGTGTGGATGTCTGTACATATCCAGAACTTAATGAACTTCTGATTACCACAAAAACACATTTATAATCTTTCAAAATAATGAACTCCTTAAATTAACATTGTTTTTTGTACTTTCATGTTCTAAAAGTATATTTAAGACTCAATGATGGGGAGCTAGAATTTCAACACCTAAGAATTAAAGTGTGTCTATAATATTCTGTCCATTGTCCTCGTTTCTAAAGCTTATAATACTCCCCCTGCCATATTGTCTTTCAATATTGAGAAAACCATCTTTCTAAATAATACCAACATTTGAAGTTTACCTTTAATTGCGCTCACATTATTTTATTGATTTTAACTACAAGCCTGTAAGTACTCTTATTATTCCCATATACATCTATGAGAAAACTGATGCTCATGGATTGCTGTTTATGGAGTTTAAACTGATGTGTGGTGAAACCAGCACCCAAAGTCACATCTGACCATGAGATGTCAGAACAGGAATTACTGGTAAGCAAGGTAGGAGTCCAGTCATCATGGTCTGTAACCAAAATTCTTTCCCTAAAACTTTCCATTTCACACTGTGCCTCTCATATGCCAAGGTGTACCTTCTTGAACCTTTTAAGAAAAATATGGAAATTAAAGCAGAATCTCTATTACTAATAATGCTGGCACCTGGCAATGTCACAACATGAATTATACAATAAAGGTGATTATGCAAAAATGATTAATCAGAACTACTAAGAAACTTACATTACCACATATTAAAAATTCATCTTACAGACACGTATAATTCCATACTCAGAATGATACTAAGCCAGACTCATTCCTTGAGTATAAAATAGAAATACATTTTCTCTGCCTCTCACCTTCTCTTCCTAAATAGTAATAATACTACTAATTTAAACATCATTAGACTGTACAGCTTACACAGATTTTCATATTAGAATCTAATTTTATCACAATGGTGACACTGAAATGAGTCCAGGTGTAAATATCTTATTTTAAAGATGGAAATTTTTAGCATAAAAAGTGTCAGTGCCTTGCTTAATTTCACACACCCCTTAGGGGTACCATGAGGCTGCAGTCCATATTTTGTGACCTGCTTCAAATTGCTGTGGAGTAAAGGAAGAGAATCCCTTTCAGCTTACTCCCATTATTGAACTAAGGGGATGCCTGGTATTATGCATCACGGTCCGCAAGCCTGCAGTTAACCAGCTTTTCTTTTAGCCACTGCCATCATTGGATAATACTTCCCTTTCTATGGCTTTACAGTGGCTCCTGGATACCTCTTAAATCCAATTAAAAACTCCTGAAATTGGAGTTTTTGTTCTAGCAATTAGTTGGGGTTTTTTTTTGTTTGTTTGTTTGTTTGTTTTTTGTTTTTTTTAGCTCTTAGAATCTTACTCAGGTGATTCAAGTTTTATCCTTTCCTGATGCTGCTTGTAAAAATCTCTGTGCCAAACCATATTCTTTTCTTTTAGATCATACCCTCTTCCCAGGAAGGGCCTAAAGTTTCTTTTTTGTTTGTTTGTTTCCTAATTCTCTGTAACTTTCCACAGCCTGACTGTGATATATGCTGTATCAGGTGCTGGCTGACTGACAAATGAGCAAGAGGTTTGGATTAAGAACTTGGCTGGCATTCTAAGACCAGCCTGTTTTAGTCTAACAGCTTTTACATTAAACCCTAGGCCTTTTGGGGGGTGAAGGGAAAGTAAAAAACAAAAACAAAAACACAAAAACAAAGGAGGTAGGAGAGAACCGATGTATAGACAGAAAACTACTCAGTAAAGGGACTGAAGCTTTGGAAGGCAGAGGGAAATAGATTCACCTGGGGCACGTTTTTGCCAATGCTTCTTGATCTGAGATTTCTGCTGTGGCTTTATTTGGGATCAGTCTGTGAAAATTCCTTTCCCTCTTTGCTTTTTCTGAATGCCTGTGGAGGCCTAAGTGGGCTGGAAAACACTGGAAAAGCCAAGTACCACGAACAGCTTTGGAAATGTTCCCCTCACTGCTTTTTTAACTTTTTCAGTTTACAAGATAATTTCTTCACTAAATTAGACTAAGCTGATTCACACAGAATTTCTTCCTGCCTAAAGAGCTGAGTAAATTAAAAGTTCTAAGTACACAATAAATTACTTTACAGAGCACTATCACATTTTTTAACCTAATGAAGCTGTAATGTGTGGGGGTCTCAAAGTGACATCAAAATGAAAAAGACAGTCTAAAAAAGCAAAAGCAATCTTAAATTAATTCAATCTTTTTACTTGTATTAACACCATCAAATGTGGAGACGGAGACTAGTAAATATTAAGGGTACTAAAATGAATGACTTCTGTCAGTAATTTATATTCACCTCTGGTCTTCGTAATCTCACCCGGAGTTAGGTAAATTGTATGTAATCATTTCTATTTTCTTTGCTAGGGTTTGACTTCCCTAAAGAACATGCAGCGAGAGAGCAGCTCAGTCAGTACAGAACTTCAGGTCTTCCCCCACCGACTCAGTGAGCGGACCACGTCCTATGACTTGTTAATAATATTAGCCTTTTTGTGAAAAGATGCTGCTCTCTTCTTCTTAGAGAAGGCACTTGGAAAATAATAATGAATTTTTTGTTTTTCATCTCTACAAGAAGAGAAGAGTCCACCAGGAAAGTTATTTATGTGTTTGTGCTTTATCTTAATGTGATAACTTTTCTCAATGTTAATGATTAATGAAAAGATATTGTAATTCTATTTTAAAATGAAAAAAATATATCTAATGATGTTCTAGCATAGAAAATATTTCCTCTGTTGTCTCTATGTAAACATAAGTCAAACACACAGGTAAATATCTCTCCTTCCATTATACTTTGAGTACACAGCCACTGGTAGAAATTTTTTACATGATAAATTTGTTTTCTTAGATTTCTTGATTTCTTTACCTCCTATAATATGGAATAAAACTGTTTTTAAGTAGGAAGTCAACTTTAAAATTTGAATATTAAAATAAGAATACTACTACAATCCTAAAAGCTATTTTTTCAATTAATTTATTATCTCATTTCTTCAACATAAGAAATTTTAAAATATCACAAACTGACCTACCTTCTAATTCAAAACTTTAGATAAACAATGAATGATGATTAACAAATTTGGTATTTCTTGGATCTATCTTCTTTTCCTTTCTTCCTCTGCTTCATTCCTCCCTCTTTCTCTTGTCTCTTTTTATTCTGAACTCTCCTCTAATCATTCTGGCAGCTGACTTGGATATATTAGTTCTCTGAAAGTAAGCCATCCTTGACTACCCTAATAAATCCTTATTTAGAATAGTAGCTGTGTTTTCACTTTATTCTGTCATTAAAACTTTAAAAGAGGACTCTTTTATGAATTTAACAAAAGAAAATAAGTGAACAATTTATGTCATTAATTTTATCAGTCTTTTTAGGGAAGTGTTGAAAGCATGAAGGATCAAAGACTTAAAAAAAATTGAAATGTTTTACAGGTTTGATTGAACTTATTTGGCCCTAGGGAGGGTCTTAATGAATGACTAACAATGTATTTCAGTCATTTTTCCCCTCCCTAACTTAAAATTACTCTAGTTGTGTAATTCTAAAGTTTTTATTCAAGGAATCCCAAAGAGCTTTAAGGGTCACATTTAATTCTATAAGTTGTTAAAAGTAATATAATAATTTTCCCTTCAAAAAAATTCTGTGCACTTGACATTTTGTAGAAAACAATACAATAGTTTAATACTTTATGTAACTCTTAAAACCTGGGCCCACGTGTTTTAGTCTTGGCATAGCGTTACCTTCAGAAAGTACAGTTCGACATTCCCAGTAATTAAAAATAATTCCATTTCATTAATAAACTGGAAGAAATTCTAAACAGCAAGCCCACTACTGTAGTGTTAAATGCCCCCATATTCTCCTGTCCATTTTCTTGCCTAAGGCCACTGTCTCAAAGCCCAGGGCAACTCTTTGTTCCCTTCAAGATATTTCATCTCAGGTAAAAAGAAACAGGAAAAATTAAATTTACATATTAAAGGTAAAAAGATATTTGATCTCATGCAATCTTGAATTTTGGTTGCTGATTAAGCAGTCTAAGAAAAGTCTGTTGTTTTTTGTCAGTTGTTTTGTTTGGGTCATCTGAAGTCAGAGGGAGGCAGTTTAGAAGGGAAGATAGACACGAAATGAGAGAGAGAAGAACAAAATGGAACCCATGAAGATGAACTGGAACCTGCATTAATTTCTCACTGCATCCAACTTTGATGGTTCAGGTGGCCTCAGGAGATGGTAATAAATTAATCATGAAGCTAAATGTGCACCTGTCCTAATAGTGAAAGAAACTGAAGGAGGCTCCAGAGTGAACTTCAGGAGATACAGTTATTGCTTTCCTGTAAACTGGGTCAGCCAGCAGAGCAGCGACAATCTGTGTATGCTGTATACGGGCCCTGCTGCCCCTCAAGAACTTTCTGAGCATGAAGAAAACTATGGCTGCTGCTAATCTGTTTCCCAATCCCATGCGCAATGTCTTTTGTGGTCCATGATAAACCAGAACAACATAGGAGAGAAAATTCTGGGAAATGTAATTTAGCAATGTAAATGTATTGATGCAATATAAATCCAGCATAGTAGTGGAGGAGGCAGAGACTGACTTCAGGAAATTCTTCAAAGAAGGATAATTAAAACTTCCTTCTGCATTCAAGACATTTGCATGCTGTTAGTTTAAGTGAAGTAAGCAGATGTATTCACATTTTTAACAGTGTCCTAGAATTGTAACAAGCTGATTATTCGACTTAATTTAAATGCATAACAATCTGAGCTCCATGTTGAAAATGACATTTTTGATCTATCAGTTATTTGGACACATACAGCAATGGTGGGATGTGTCTTTCCTCATAAATTCTACTTTCAACTAACTTTATGATTCAGTAAAAAAAAACTGTCAATACATAACCATGTAAAATAACCATGTTATTATTGTTAATAACCACATTATTAATTGTGCTGTTATTGACCGTATCAATGTATGAGCATGTAAAACCTCCTAATGAGTTTTCCATCATGGCCAAAACATATCATTAACATTGTTATCTAACAGTAAAGTTATTGCATGTTCAGAGATCTTGATAGCTGGATAAAATTCTTTCTTTAAAAATATGTATACAGTACAGATTTTGAAAACTAGGCACAAAGGATATATCCTCAACTCTATTATTATGCTGAAAGTAATTAAATTAAAATAAACTAGATAGATTACAAAAATGACAAAAATTGCAAACTTGCTTTGAAGATATAAATTAGAACCATCAATTAGAATGTGTTTTTTCATTATTACTGGCATTTGTAATCTAGAAGACCTAACTTTCAATATAGTCAATATATAAGTCCTTAGAGTACAAAATTCCATTTAAAAACCTAGATGTTAAAATGGTTTACATATAGACATATAGTAAGTATGAAGGTATTCAATATGTTTATCTAATGATTTTTAAATATTTCTTATTTTTGGACAATAATCTTAATTTCTTAATTAAAAATATTAAGCTGGTTTTAATAAAGTAATACAGATCATTTTACAACGACTTCATAAATGTGAATGAAAAACAATACATTATAAAGTGCAAGTGACTCCAGCATCTTCAGAATGTGAACAGGCTCTCACACCCCATTGTCTAATTACACACTCTTCAATAGATGATTCTTTTCCAAAACAAAATACCTCATTCAGCCATATTGGACCAGTTCCTGCAAAAATCAGATACAACTGCATTAATATATTTTAGTGTTTATGTTTGAGTGCAACAAAGCCATGTGTTGATCATTATCTACACATACTTTCTATTATCTCTATTACGATTCAAAAATTAGTCCCCTGCTTCAGAAAACTTTATATTCTGTCTATGTGTAAAATACTAAAATACAAATTATAAGAGCTATAACAAAGGTACACACACAGTTCTATAAAATTGTGAGGAATGATTGCTTTACTCTAAGCATTTAACAAATTAGTTTTAAGAATAAGGGAAAGAAATAACGTTTAAAATAAAAATAAAGAAAAAAATGAGAAAAATAAAGAAAGAAATAACCTTTAATAAAAATGGATATATGAAATGACCTGATGATCTAAGTGCATTTTTATGAGGTATAGCTGGGACATAAGATATTCTGAAGTTCTTTTCTTAGCTTCAGGTGTATTTCAGTTTACATGTATCTGTTTTAACAAACATATTATTTATTTTTGATTAAACTATGACTAATACAACCAGAAAGAGTTTACCAACTGTCCAGTAAAAATATCATGAATTATTAATTGCAAGAATACACAAACGAAAAGAAAATGGCAGTACTAACACTTATTCTTTGCCTGAACTCTTCCTCAGACACATTAGAAGAAAAAAACAATGGCTGTCAGTAGTAGGCTACCTTGCAGATATTTATCTGAATAAACAAACTTAACTGCCACTTTTAAGATAAGAGTATTATTTTACCAGTGAATAAGAAAACAATATCTTTTAAAGAAGGAATTCATGGCAAGGAAAGATAATTTTAAAAATAGATGTTTGAAAATGTTTTTCTGATCTTTTCTAAAGATTTTCTAAGTTTATAACTCATAATTTTTTTTATTTACATTTAAGACATTTAGAAACAAAACCTTTAAAAACCTCTAAATAAATGATTTCATTGGGTTTTGTTAAACAGAGGATATGGCAAACCTCCTACAACCGAGTTTTAAGAACATCTTATGCCATCAAGAAACTAATGATTTATCAGCTAACTTTCAACAAACACCTTTGCAAAACTGGTAGAGGGTAAATAAATGTGTTAATACTGCAGTCATAATCAATATTTTTATTTAGATCAATATACTGTTGAAAGGTTTCTTTCAGTCACAAAAGATATATAAAATATATTTACAAATAATATAAAATATATTTACAAATAAATTCAACAGACCTTTGAATTAGAAACAGACCTTTACACAGCTATAAAACAGTGTTAAATAAAGACTTGTTTTTCACAAAGACATATACTAAGACATATAATGGCATTTACTGATTTGTCAAATATCCTGTGAACTCAATACATTGACAATATATACCTATTTCATAATGTATACAATTGAAAGTAGTCTGTGCATATAATACATTAATAAATTAGTGGGCATTTTGTAATCACAATGTGGATAACTTTTAACCCAATCTTAAAAAATGGATAGAGGTTTCCATGTATGAAAAGGATGTCATTTCATATAGTGGGAGCAGCATGAAAATGCTTGAGGTAGAGTAGTTAACAGTCTCCTGGCATTTAAAACACAAAGTACACTAATGATGGAAGAAGGACCCATTTGGAGAAAGCTGAGACCATATTATAAATTTTTTTTAATTTATATTGTGAGTCACCAAAAGAAATGCCATCATCAGCACTACATTTTAAATTATGTGTCTGGCAGAAGTGTGGAAGCAAAATTGATGAAGAATCCATATGCGAGAAGGACAGTTAAAATGATGTCTATATAGACATTTTCTGTGATGACGTATTTATTTACTTTTAGAATAACAGGACATTTTATATATAAAATAAATTTGTTCAATACTTAAATTATGAGTAACTTGTGCCTTCAATAGGACAATCCAAACTTGGGACAAAATTATGTTTTGGTTTACATTATCAAAGTAATTAGAAATATTGTGTTTTTCACTTAATATAGTAGCAATTAAATCATTATTCAAACAATATTCTATTATAAAAGCAAAGGTTTTTCTATATTAATCAGTTTTAACAGTAGTAATAGTAATCTGAAGAGCTCATGTGTCTTTGAAATGTTTATAACAGCACTGAGTCTTTTCAACTTAAAATTTTAAGGCAGATAAAAAGGAATGTGATCCATAAATCTGAAATCTTTCCAGAAACTCTTTTTGTTTCCCAAATTGCTACTAGGTAGGGACAGCATGGTCCCATTTGTGTTTGTGAATGTTTGTATGTGTGAGCATGTTTGTGTAGGTATGTCTTTTTAAATACACATTTCTTTTTAAAATATATTCTTTATATAAAGCCTGTACCAACTTTTGAAAAGGGTTACTCAAAAATATAGGCAATAACAATTGCACAAATAGTAAAAATGCTTCCGTGTTAACTTGGGACAGAATCAAAATAGGGAGAAATTTGTAAATTGTACTTATTAAATTTATGGACATTTATAAATGTTATAAATAAACATAAGCACAAGTGTTTGTGACAGCTGTGACCCTGCCATAACTGGGAACATGAGAATGGTATGGCTCCATGGCTTCTGTACCCAGGGTACTGTGATGCTTTCACTCAACATTTTGTAGATCTTGTCACTGGGTTTAAATCTTAGTAGTAAAGACTTTTACAAGCTAGGAAAAGAGAAGTAAGAATAATACCTCTCAATGGCTGCAGCACCAGCAGGGTCATCCCCCCAGGGGCAGCACAAAACAGATATTTAGTCCGTTAATGTGCTGACCCGTGGGTACAAGTTTTTAGAAATGACTGTAAAGAATTCATGAATGTTAAAATGCTAAAGCTGTAATAACAATAACGAACAGTTAAGGCCATGCTTTGAAAAATTTATAATGTGGCCAGAAACATGCAAAGTACCTTTGATAGGTTATCTCATTAAATTTCCCAGATGACCTTAAAAAGGTACATGCTTTTATAATGCCATTTTACTATTGAGGGAGATGAAAAGTAGAGAGAAAAAGTAACTTTGCTCATGTAGTTAATGCATGATGGAGCATTCCCACCCTGTGCCCACCTAACGCCGGTGCCTTTAATCAATAATTTACTGTAATTCTCTACACTATTAGATTCAGTTGTTCAATAAATTGTTTTAGTCCCTACATGACTGAACAAAATCAAAATCTATTCTCTGTTAGACTGACCTCTTAGTGAGGACTTCTGTTTTAGTAGATGGAGCCACTGAGTTTACATACGTAATCAGTGGTAAAGCTGATATTTGCATCTAGAACTCCTAGCTCTTATGCCAGTGCCTTTTCCACCAAAAACGTATGGATATGATCAGTATATTGTGTCATTTGGTAACTTTTGTGTTTTGCTATCTGGAAAAGATTCAGACACAATGAACATGTTTTCAGACACAGAGAACATACTAGGTCTTTTCACATATGCTTTTAAAAACTTATTCCTCTAACATTATAAAATAAAGGCAATTATCTCCATTTCATGGATAAATAAACTGAGACTCAGAAAGGATGAATAGCTTTCTCAAAATGACAGAAAAACAGAGCAAGCAATAGGACATAATGACCTTTAAAACTTAGACATATTTATTGACTACATAAAAGCCCGAATAGTTATAAAAATAATTTTCATAGATTTGTTGTTTTATTTTTATATTAACATATTTAGAATTATTGAGCATGAGGAAGAAACTTATTTAATATGCATTTCCTATGTCCTTCCAAATTGTTTTTTGCATTAAAAATTAATGCAAAGGGAGTGTGAAATTAATAAAATCGAAAACCTCAAAATGAAAAAACAAATTTTTATTTCTTTAGGTAATAATTATTACTCAAAGATTTTGTTGTTGCTGCTGTCACTGTTATTTTTTGCAACCAAACTATTCTTTCTACTTAGTGGAGACCTATGCAAAATTGATATTTATATTTCAGATGTGTTTTTGTTCTCTTATCTATCATCTATTTATCTATATATCATCTATCATTATCTATTATCTATCATCTATTATCTATTTATCATCTACCTATCCACCTATATATCTACAACTTTCTTTTAAAATTTAAGGGCTAAGGAGAACAAATTGATTGAGTTGGTGCTTCCAAAAGCAAAGACAAATGTGTTGCCTATTGCTTCTAAAATTTTATGAGCTTGGTTTGTGATTCTTGAGAACATGCTTGACACATGATATCATTTCTTCTTAATCTTTTAAAAAAAAACACAAATATTGTTATTTCTTTAAGAGATTTGAGTTTCTTTAATCTAATCTTCAGTAACCCACAACTTTTATGAAAATAGAAAATTAGATTTTTCACACATTAGCCAGATATATATACTAAAATGATGAGCTTTGAGATTAGTGCTCCACAGATTTGTGGGGAAGCAAAAATCACAAATAGTTAAAAATATCTGAATGAATTTCAATCAAATCCAGTTATGACTGGGTGACATAAATTTGTATCACTTTTAAGACTTCTAACTGGAAAGTACTTTGTCAATAGCTTCTTCAAGAAAAAAAAAACTTTTTTTTTTAGTTAATCAAAGTTGAAAATGGCCTGGGCCTCAGAATAGAGAATGGGTAAACAGGCTATAGATCTGGATTCTAATTTTGTAGTTCTAAACAAGCCATTTATTTTCTCTGTTTTATCATATGTGTAGAATAAAAGGATATGGCAAAATACCTCTAAGGTTTCTTTTATGATCTGAAAATTTTAAAGAAGTAAGCTCTTTAGACATAAAGCACTTAAGAGGTAAGAACTCAGGACATTCTGTCCAGTGAAAAGAGACAGATTAAAAAAGTAAACCTAGACCTCTTTCCACGTAATAGCTCTGTAAATTTAGGCAAGTTTTGTGACAGCTGACAGCATTACTTACTTTCTCTATGAAAAATTAGGGCTATAATATCTATTTCTCACAGGCACTGTGTGGACTAAATAAGATCATGTAGTAAGCACATGACAAACAATATTATTTTATATTTAGTAATATCTTTGTTACCGTGAGTAACAAATATATCAAGAACTCTAAAGACTCTAGATTAGTTTCTATAGTAATCACCATCTAAACATCTACATTTTAAAATGTGCCAGAAACAATATGTAAGAATTTGACTTCTGATCATAAAAAATATATATTTTATTTATCTTTGAGATGTTTTTTACTTTCATTCACAAAAGCAGAGGCACGGTTTTTTCTCCTTCAGTTTGTTCTTATATTTTTAAAAATTCTGCTTAGAAAACTGATTATAGATGTGAAAGGGGTAATGAATAAAAGATAACGTTTATGTTTAGAACATTCTTTTGTTTCTGCTTTCAAGTTTGGAGCTTCAGCATAAACTTCTATAAACTGAGATGAGATAGCTGCTCCAGACTCAGCTCTTACTTTCCACATCAGCATACAGGCTCAGATATACCTGGCACAAATTCTCAGAGTACCACCACTGTCTGATAGAAAGCTCATCCAAGTTTGATACAGGGAGGCCACTGGGATGAGAGATTGGACAACCTGCATAGGGAAAGAAGTGACTCACTCCCTCTTTCCTGTGCCATTCAATGACAAGCACCAGATGCCTCTCAGCGTTTCCTTAATTTAACCTTTTTGTCTACTCAAGAGAAAGAACATTGTATTTTATGCAAAAGGTGCATGCAAATTAAAGAACCTATTTAAAGAAGCATGCTTTAAGCTTTAGTCCTATAAATCATGTTTCTTGCAGCTGCAAAACTAATTGTTCTTAGGGCTAATGAGGATTATCTCTGGTAAACCAGGTTTGCTATTTTAAAACCAGAAAGTAAAAAAAAAAAAAAGGTAGGTAGGGGAATTGTGTCTAGAAAATTATATTGTATTTATGGGGAAATTATACCAAGGGAATAAATTCAAATTTTTCCTTCTTGTTTCAATTTTGATAATAATGTATAATATAGTATTAATCTAATTCTCACTCTCCCAAAAAAGGCAAATAATTAAAATTTTAATGCATCTCTTTCTTCTCTAACCCCTCCACACATATTTCTAAGTTTCCTTTCCTGTCTCTATTCTACATTCAAAATTGCTTCCCCCACCCAAGTGAAACTGTAAATTTAAAGTAGAAGAGTAAGAAAATAAGGAGTTTAAACAGCTTTACATAAAAAGGTTGTTTGCCATGTCTAATCCAAAATCAGCTTACAATGTAAGCCTCCTTCTTAAATACAATGCACAATGAAGCAGATCATGAAATTTATTTCTCAGATTCTTTTTCTTCAGAACAAATAAACTCAGTTCTATTATTTCTGCCAGCTCATCTAGCTTTATTATTTTAAAATTCCCATAACCAATCTTCAATTGTTAGATAACGAACTCTACACAGAGAGTTAAGACAAGAGCTGGGTCTACTTTGGGTAGAGTGAGGAGATGGTCATATGTCCCACATAGTGCACTTCAGTCACTCCTCTCCCCATGCAGTAGAAAATCACATTCAACCTTCTGAGCGTTGGAATATCACTGCTGTCACTTGGTACATTATCATACTAATCTGACTCTTCTACCTTTCAAAGAGGATGGAAAAGAAACTTGTAGATATATAGTTGGCGGTGACCTCTGCCACTCTTACACAACGTTATGAGACAGGCTTCGTGATGGGCACTTTTTACATGCCAGCTCATTTAAGATTTAAAACAAATCTGCTGGTTTGGTATTATATTAGTCTCATTTCATTAAAAAAATGAAATTTTGAGACATAAGTATCAGAGCTAAAGTTTCGATTTGTATTCTTAGTTTTCAAACACCTAGACTTCAGCAGGCACTTGAAAATGTGAAAAGAAAAACAAAATTCTGACATACTTTGTTGTTTTATCATAATAAAACTCTAGCGTAACATACAGAAGCACCAACTACCATAAATACACAGCCTCACTAAAAATTGGCACTCATCTTAGAGAAGTAATCAGTTATCTGAGGAAAACTTGAGAGAATTGCCTCCATTTAGCCAAAAAAATAATTTCAAATGAGACTAAACTCTACTGTTTCATTATTTATTTAAATAGGTAACATTTTCTTGTCACTATTTTAAAATACTTATTTTCTTTCTTTTTACCAGTGCTTTAGACCAGAAAGTCCTAGAAAGATAAGCAGGAATGAATACAAGCTGTGGGGCAAAGAATATTTTACTTGTGAGACCAGGCTTTAAAGTTAATGCAATCTTAAAACAGTAGTCTCCAACTGTGTCTTTACCATCTGTGTTTGGAACTTCAATGGAAAAACAGCTTTGAAGTCTATTACAAAGCTTCATATTCACAGAAAAAAATGAAGCAGGGGTACAACACCTTGTTCACTTTCTTACCACAGATTATATTTTGCCAAACCTTATTAGTTTCCCCTGAATTAAGTAGTACCTCTGCTACTGCTGTTGCTCTGAATTTGGTTTTCTCTTTGTAATAGATTAAAGGTTTACTTCAAGATATGAGAAGTTAATAACCTACTACCAGGCTTGTTTCTTTAAGATAAAAAGCTAAAGTTGTTAATTCTTTGGATAATGTAAGCTATAAAATAATTGCTCTCAATGAGAGGTATGTTAGAGTATTTTCTCTTTTTGGATTGAGCTATTCAGCTATCCATGTTGATTAAGTTATTTAGACACTTGGCAAACTATATTTCACTTGGTCAACAAAGGACATTCTAAGAATTCAGATCATCACTTGCTATTTCTAAAACTGAAGAATTTTTAGCCATCTACCAAGTGAGGAATGGCACTGTGGAAGGGAATCGTATGCCTTCTACAGGAACTGAAGCTATCCATTTCATAGATTTTAACAGTCATTTGAAATGTTTTATAGAATCATGTATTTAAATAAATGGTCTTCCATGATGTGGATCTTAGTTACCGTCGAAATGGATTCTCTCCCCTTACAATATTATGGAAACTCAGGCTGGCAGCTTAATCTCGCTAAATGATTGATTGATTGATTTGATTCTCTAGCAGCCAAGAGTTGGATTTTTTTTTTTTTCTTTTCCACTTTCTGGGGGAAAAAAAAAAAACTTAGTTTATTGCCATTTATGACCATTTCACTTTAGGAGACAAATTTTACAGGTGCAAGAATGATTTTAGTTCCACTCTTCAATCTGGGGGAAAAGTTCAGAAAATGTAATAGAGATGGAACATTTGGAAATTTCAAAGATCTATTTGGTTGTGGCAAATTATGAAAATTTTCTATTCCTTTGTTTCTGCTATAAACTTTTAAGGTGAAAACTAAAAACTAGTGGTCAAGGGCTTAACCCAAGTACAGAAACTCTCATCACCACTCTTCTGTCTTACAATGGCTCTTTATGAAATTACACCATCATTCTGGTCTCTGAAGACTTTAGAACCTGGAATCCCACTTAAATTTATTTCTTAAATATGACATAGTGGATTTATTTAGATTAGAATAAAGGATAGAATTATGACCTATTTTTAATACTATTCAGATGTTTAGCACAATGTTTGGCACATAGTTATTATTCAATAAATTGTAACATAATATTACCTAACAATATCTTTTATTAAGTTAAGAAGTCAATCTTTTCTTGCTAGAGTATTTTGATAATGATGATTTGACACACTCCTCTATTTTATCACTCTAGATAAAACAGCAGCATTACTAGATAATCTCATATTTATAATTTTGCATTCAATCTCCTCTTGCTCATATCTATCTAGAACAACACTTATGAAATCAAGAAAGTCAAACCTCTCTTTTTCTTTTGGTCAACATCAACTTTAGAGAAATCAATTAATCAGATTTCAACAGTAAGATAAATAACTAAGAAATACTGACTTTAAATATTCCAATATATATGTGACTACTTTTTCTAAACTTTTTATTATTCAGAATTGAAGCATTTGTACATGGTTAATTATATGTAAAACCTATTCTAAGGTGTGAATTTAAAAAAATGAGATTAAAAATGTCATGGGTACACATTCAAATATTTTGTCCCCACAAATTTTCTAGCTTTTTAAACACATTCATAGAACAGGTTACTGAACCATCTAGGTGAAAACATTAATCAATGTTTTTATCAACCTGAAATAGAGAAGTAATCTTTCCCTTCTCTTATTTTCTCTTCCCTTATTTTCCATCACATTTCCTTAAAGGAGAAGAAGTTCTAAGTAATATAGGTACAGAGAGTTTATGTACTTGCTTCTTTCTCTTTCATGGCTTTTCAGTCCTTTCAGAGGGCAGATGATCCATCATGGACTAAGGATATATCACATTCCTGTGGGACATGACTGGGAGGTCAGTGAAGAAGCTAGCACCCTCTTCTCCAGCTTCACAGAGGAGAGAATGAATGAATGAACACATGGAATTGCTCAGATGCCCACAGGATCCAGTTATGGAAACCGATCTTTCCAAGATTTATACTTTGGCAGCAGTTCACTTGTCCTGTTTACTTGGTTTTCCTCTATGTTAGCACTCTTCAATTAGCTAATTGAATCTAAATGAAATTTAAATGTTACAGGTTGTCTGAGAGCGTATATCATTTGTTTTTAATATCCCTTTCTTTTCATTTCTACTTTCTAGGAAAGTCCATTTAAAAAAATTCTACATAGAATTTGTCTACGCATCCTGTGGGTTTCTATCCCAACTTGATTATACGTACTAGAGAACGTCTACACTTAATTTAAAAATAAATAAATAAATTTCAAAAATTACCTTGTCCAAAATTAGCTCCCTTATGCACATTTCGAACACCTGGGTATCCCAAACTCCTACAGATGACCTGTCCACCACGCAATTCCCAGTGGTCATCGCAAATTGTACCCCACTGTCCGTTATGGAAAATCTCCACTCTGCCCTCATGTGGGCCACTACCACCAACAAGTCGGACTGCCTTAGACGGAGCTGTAACAAAAACAAGAAGGGGTTAATTATGTATATATCCACAATTTTATAATGCTTTTTTTTTAAAAAAAGCAGTTCAGCACTTTTTTTTTTTTTTTGTAAGTTCAACTATTAAATTTTAAACTTTCTAGCACCACCTATTGGTGTAAACACTGCATTATTCAAAACTGGAGTAAAATCTATTTTAACATTTTTTAAGTTACATATACGAGAACACTTCAAATATTACGTTCTAGTGGCTTTAAAATTCAACAGCTACACTTTTTTACGTTATATAGATTTTTCATACTATTTAGAAAACTTTATAACAAAGTGAGTCATTATTTTCTTAATATACTAACACAATTTGGAACTCACTATCAAGTGAGTTTCAATGATATAGGAGGGAGAAGATATTTTATAACATTATAAATACAAAAATAAATGACCAAACATCCTATCTTTTAGCATGAGAAACAAGATAACAATTGTGACATTTATTTAGAAATAGCAAGGATATTTTTTATTATAAGGCCCCTCGATTTTGTCCCAGAATGTCTTTCTTTTTTTGAATGAGAAAAAGGCAGACGATTTTTGGAAGGAGAGAACAAGCTCTCTGCCCTCTTAAGGATAGTAATCCTGTCACAAAATCCTATTCTTACATCATCATCTTAACCCAATTATCTCCTAAAGTCCCCACTTTCAAATATCACCACTTTGGTGTTTTGGCTTCAACATACAAATGTGGTAGGAGAAAGGAGGGGATGGACAAATATGTCAATCCGGAGAAGAATGCATTAGAATCACTGACTGCTGGCCCCACAACCAAAGTTTCTGATTCAGTAGGTCTTGAGTGGGAGTCAAGAGCTTGTGCCTTATCAAGTTCCCAGGTGATGCTGAAGTTGTTGGTCCAGGAGCCATACTTTGAGAACTACTAACCTAGAATGTCACATTATACATTTAAAAGAGGAGGCATGTTAATCAGAGACACCTGCTGATTCTTTTCTGTAATCTTTAGGCTCATTTATTCCAAAGAGAATGGCTGCAGATTTCTTTCAAATTCTCCATGCTAGCATGTTTTCGAAAGGGGAGTAATACTCTTTATTGACTTTCTTAGGGCTAAATGTGTTAGGGAATACCTATGGTTATCTGGCAATTAACTATTTTTCAATTATAAGTCAATTATTGACATATGATCACACTTTGCTGATCTTCAAGTATCTCTGAACTAATATAGAGGAAAGAGGCAAGACAATAGGCTCATTTAACTACTCTATTTTGGTTATGGAGAAGAGTCCATTATGTCATTTCGAGCACCCTCAATCATGGCATTTTCTCTATAAGACAGCAAATCAGAATTTTTTTAGAATTTAGCCAACTTGTTATATCAATGTAAAGTATGCCTATGGTTTCATTAGTATCAAGCTAGTTGGACAGATTTTTTCCACTGAGGAATATTTGTCTTGCACTTAAAAATTTCAGAAGAGGATAATTTTCATGTGTATTTTTTTCTGGATAGCTGTCTTAATTCTCACCTTAACTTTATTAATGTAGACTTTTTCCAAATTCAAATCAGGTAAACTTAGATAAATATTGACTATGTGTCACCAAACGACACTCTGCATAGGTTATTACTTTGTAAGTGACTAAACACAGAAACACAAACCTAAATGGAAACGATAATGTATTCTAAGGACCATAGCATTCCCTATGAAATTGAGAGATAAAGTTATATTTAGGCCTCTAACAGCTAAACCAACTCAAACTGGCTCGGGACTCTGCAAATTTCATCCAACAGCCTCTCTGTAAATGGTTTCATTCTTTTCTTCTGTTGCAAGTTAGATATCGCTATTTCCCAATTCACATGATAGAACACGTCTGTTAATACCTCCTAAGTTTATATTTTACTGTCTCTTTCTCAGTGACAGTTCTATAATACCCAGAGAAGTTCTCCTATGGCTTGATTTGGGCTAATAGCCCACCTATGGACTAAACAGCAGGGGCCAAAGACAGTAATTCTTGCACTAGCATGGTATTTCAAGAGTGAGGGAAGTGTCATTTCCTTGAAGGAGAGTTTTGAGCAGATGAAGACAGTAAATTGATTTCATAAAAGACATTTTAATAATCTTAGTGTATTTATGCAATATTAATTATACTATATGTTTAGTTTTGTGTTCTTTTTCATATCTGTGATAGCAGAGTATAACTGAAATTAAAAATCCAGGAATCAGACAGTCTGAATTTTACTTCTACCTCTGACATTGTTTATGTGACCTTATTAAAACATTTAACCTCTCTAAGACCAAACTTTTCAACTCTTAAAGAGAAAATGATATTTGCTCTTAGTTAAATGCATCTTAACACAACTTGGTGCCAGGCATTTTCCTGGGTTGGTTCCTAGAATAATAGAATAAAATACATATCTTACCTTCAAAGTTCATGTATTTTGAGGTTATTATGAAAGTTGGCAGAAATAATACATTCTTTAAAATGTTGTATGAATAGAAAGTTTTTATTTTTACAAATTTTAAAAATTTTGATGTTTTCATTTTATAATGAAAGCATTGGAATGAATATATTATCTGTGATATTAATCACCCTATTCATTAAAATAAGTTAAAAAATTTTTTACTACTTTCCAATTTACTGCTTATCCTCCTCAAAGAGTTCTTAACCAACTAGAAAAAGCTTCTGCAAACAGACAAAAACTACTCAGTGGTTTCAGATATGAGTTTATTTTACCTTTGTTACTTCCAAACATGATTATCTACTATTTTGAAGGAACTTTTCTATACCAGAGATGAGTAAAACATGGCCCACCAGCCAGTTCCAGCCTGTGGCCTGTTATGTAAATAGTTTTATGGAATGCAGCCACGCCCACTTGTTTGCATATTGTCTAGCACCACTTTCAGGCCAAAACAGCAGAGTCAAATAGTTGTGACAGAGACATTCTGGCATGCAAACCAAAAATATTTACTATCTGGCCCTTTACAGAAAAAGCTTGCCAACACTTATCATAGTTGAAAATACAACAGACTAGAATAATAGAGGATTTCAGTAGGGATATCCTGCCAAGTGATCCCTGAAATACATAAGGTCATGGTTCATCTCTTCTCCAGTCTAATCCTTTAAGAATCTCTCTGTTCCTACACTCATGGTCTTTTTATTTCAACAATATAATTATTTACATTACCCAAAGAAGCCTTACTCTCTTTAAATTCTAGAGCACCGTCCCTGTCTGGAATGCTACTTTAGCCCCACCCCCCCAACACACACACACACACACACACACACACACACACACACACACACACACACTTCCCATGTCTCCACCCTCAATCCCTGAGTTTGGATAGGTTTCTCCCTTTCAACTCCCATAGCATTACTGCCCTACCAAAGCACTGTAAACTAGTTTATGTTCGCCATTAGACTAAAATCCTTGCAGTTATCTTTTCAGCATGTGACAGAATGTAGATTTTTCACTTACAAATCACTTGATAAAGAGTTATGATATGAATGAATAAAATAAAAAATGGTGAACTCTTCTTGATTTGCAACTTGCATTACCTGAGTAAATTCAACTGGTAAATGCTTAAATTACCAAACAATAAAAGAAATATAATTTACTATTTTATAAGTCTCTGTAAAAAGAAAATATAGTTTCTATAGGTAGAAACATTAAAGGAAATCGTGAAGAAATTTTTGATTTAACTGAGATAAACATGAGTTTTATTACGGAAAAAAGCTACATGGCTATGTGCTGAGCACCCCAAAGGCAGGAGTGTCTGGTTGGAATGTCTGATGAGAAGCCTTACGTATTCCAAAACCTCATTTTACAGGTTTAGAAGATTTATCTCTTAGTGGCAGACTAATGTTAAACAGAATCTTGGGACTAAATGTCAATTCAATTTACAAGGAGAAATGTAATTACCTCAAAAAACGGAATATTTGTATCTGCCTGACAAGGCCATTTTCTCCCCGTGGGCAATCTTCATAGGAAGTCAAATCAAAATAAGTGAATTATTCATTTAATTAATTTATTAATTTACAATGAGATATAGTAGTGAGATTTTGCCTCTGGTATTGGCCAGTAAGCTCTTTGGTTAACACTTTTTTTTACATATGCTAATACATTCAATCAGGTTAGGCAATTTGACATATCTTTGCTCTGATTCAATTTAATGTAACTTTCTAAAGGCAATCTTACTATTCTTACTTCCTAGTTCTGGAAGGAAGAGTACAGTACTTATAATTTCTATATATTTTTTAAAGTCTACATATAAAATAAAAACAATATATAAAATATTTATTATACTAATTGCTCATTCATATTTCTATGACCATAGATCTCAAAATAAAAATCTGTACAAGAGCAAATATTTTATAAAAGTCTTTATAATTAAAAATGAGGAAATAACACCAATTCAATAAGGGTTAACAAGTTCAGAGGTTATTTTAAAGGAGGAAGTAAAACAGATAAATATTAAATATCTCAGAATAGAGAGATAAATTATAGTGTATAAATTATATGGATAGTTTTAGAGGCATTAAACATAACTGTCAAAAAGATCATGTAGAAATGGAGAAAAAGATAATATAATATCAAGTGACTATATTAAGATTAAATTTTTTATTTTAATTATGCAAAAAAATTTGTCATATAAAAAGACTGGAAAGAAGTATACAAGCATATTGACAGTAATTTTGTATATGAGACAGAAATTGAATATATAATATTTTTCTAATTTAAGTATATTATTTTTAAAATTAAGATTAATAATATAAGTGGTGGCCGGATAGTAACTAATGTTCTTACTGTTCTAATGGGTTTATAACTGAATGCTGAAATTCATAGAATTGTGAAGAAAAACAAACTCAGAATGAGAGATAACACCATTTATGTAGAATAACACAAAAAACAATAACATCTGTTATTTATGTATACATACATCTATAGTAAATGTATACTAAAATGAATTGAAAAAACACGTAAATTCCAAGATAATGGTTTACCCTGGAAAAGCAAGGGAGGCAGGCCATAAACAGAGCTTCAACTGGATTAGTTAAAATTATACATATTAAAAAATACTTGTAGTTAGTATGGTAAAATTTTAATGTCTCTGAAATCTAGATGGTGTGTGCATGTCTATTTATTAGCTTTTTGTTATAAATGTTCTTTCTTCCTTCTTTTTTTTTGAAATATATTTAATTTAAAGAAGACAACATATTCATAGAGATGTTGATGAAGCCATACGTGAGCCCTAAATAAATTATAAGAGTGCTTCACATGCATCTTTCTTTAAAAGTTAGAAAAATGGCATTATGAATCTGCTAACCTCCATTAGACAGACAACAGTCTAATCTAAAAAGAGAAGTCAGGAGGTATAAACTCTGGGGGTGTTTTTGCAAGTGTCTATCATGGCTGCTAGAGTAGAAGAACTGAAATTAAAATGACTTTTGAGGAGTGTAATTTTATTTAAATTATTATATTGTTTACCTCATGGTCATTTTTTGTATTATTTATTGGAATTAGAATTTAGGGTTAAATATATTACAATCATAATTATTATATTTGAGTTCCAAATGTAACAGAGAAATTTTTTTTTAATTTAGTTGTTGGTTGAACTGGAAGTCCTTGCAATATGGAAAAATTCCTCTAGATAGGGAGTTTATTTTATATTTAAGGTAACTGTCTTAATGATGTATTTAGCTATGAAAGCTATGACCCAGATATCAGATGTGTGGAGAAATAAATTTCTCCAAAAAAAAATAATATAAAGATTTTAAATCTGTTACTCTGGAAGTCAAGAGACACAATTATTTTGGAAATCATGAAAGAAAATGAAGAGGAAAAACTGAAGGGAGAGGATTCCAGTGGAGAGGAAGTATGCAAAAGTATTTTGATGGCAGGGAGATTAAGAATGGGTAGTGAAGAAAATTTGGTGTGTGAGCTAGCTGGGGAATTTGAAGACAGTGATGAAGTCTAAGGTTCAACGTTAAATTGTAAATGGTTCTGCTTACATGTTTTTATTATGCCTAAGTCATCACCAGTAAAATTCTCTTAAATCCTGAAATGAAGCTAGGATACTTTCTCAAATGAAGAGAGAGGTGTGGTACTTATTGTTGGAATAAATGGTGTGGAGAGAAAGTAGCAGGCAAAGATGTCTAGGTATGTTAGTTTCCTAGGACTGTTGTAACAAATGCTCACAATCATATGGCTTAAAACAACAGAAATTTATTTTCTCCCAGTTCTGGAGTCCAGAAGTCTGAAATCAAGATGGAAGAGTGATGCTCCTTTTGATGACTCAGAAGAAATTCTTCCTCAGAAGAAATCCTTTTTCTAGCTTCTCGTGGCTTCTTGGCTTGTAATTCCATTGCTCCAATTTCTGCCTCTGTCTTCACATGGTCTTCACTATGCCTCTATATGTCTTCCTCTCATAAAGATGTCAGTCATTAGATTTAGGGTCCTCCTGAGTCCAATATAACCAAATTTTAGCTTAATTACACCTGCAAAGACCCTGCTTCCAAATAAGGTCACATTCTGAGATTTTAGGTGAGCACAAATTCTTAGACACACTATCAAACCCACTATCACAGGTGGCAGAAATATGAATGAGAAATATAATTTTCCTATATTTTTATCAAGCAATTTTAGACACAAATCACTAGAATTGCTTTAGAACATGAGGTCGGTGTTCAATTTTATTTAAAGAACAAAATCATAAACTATATAAATGTCTAACCAATGTATTGCATACCTGAAACTAATATAAAATTTAAAAAAAAATTTTAAAAGAACAAACTGGCCGCCAAGATTTGAGTACTGCAGAATAGCTGAATAGTAGGTATTTTAGTTACACGGAAAATAAGTTAGCAAAATCAACTGTGATTACACAGAACACTTATAAGTTCAATTGCCGAATAACTAAAATAAAGATTGAGAATTTGTTGCTTCAGATTAAACTTTACTAAACTCAGAAGATACTGAGTAAACCTAATTTAATTAGGAGTAAGAGTAAATTGCTTCAATATATGAAAGTTAAAAAATAGCAGAAGGCTACTGTTTTTAGTATTTGTCACTTTTTGAATCAAATCATCAGATAGACTTTAAAATTTTGCTACAAAAAGTAGTAATTATTTAAGATGAAAGAAGAACTTGGTGTTTAAAATAATACATTTCTAGTTGTACAAATCCCCACAGGGATATGTGGCTAAGAATACGTTTACGTGAAGAAAAACAAACAAAACTGAAAAGTTGAGTGAGACAAAAAAAAGCAGAGTGTAGTTTTTAGTATAAGTTATTTTCAGAGTGTCATGAGCTTCAATGCTACTTCTTCCGCTGGATTTTCAAATTGTCAATTAAATAAAAATGTCTGCATTTCAAAGAGCATGTTGTTTTCTTCAAGAGGCAGTGTCCACATATTGAGATATTTGTGATCATTTCTGCGCACTCCTGTTATTATTTAATATTTCATTTCTAAGTGAAGCTTAGTTTCTAGAGTGATTTAGGAGAACATTTAAAATTTATAAAGGGGAATTTTATTTTCCTATTCACAGGGTATTTAAAATTTTACTCCTCACTTACAACCCTAGGGTATAAAAATAATCAAGTCAATAAGATATTAAAACTAATTTAGAAAACAAATCATAGCAGAAATTACATTGTCATTCTTTCTAATTTCTTAAAATGTAGGCCTCAGCCAGACCTCTTAAAAGTCCTTACATTTTTCTTTATAAGCTGTTCAGGTATTTTTAAGTGATCTAACATCTTTGAGCTTTCATTTACACATTTATAAAATAAACATAACACCTACTTCCTAAGACTGAGGTTTCAAATATGACAATAGGTAAAAAAAAAATGTATTTTCAACTGTAAAGTATTATATAAACAATAGTGATAGAATTATTAATTATACTTTATTCTGAAAGTTATTCTAGGAACTTGTGAAATCATAGATGTAGGGGATTTCAACTGTGGATCTTGTGAAGGAAATGTCCCAAATCTGGCCCACTAAAATTTAATCTGTCTGATTATTAACAGGGCTGACAACTCAGTACATATTTTTTGACTTTCTATGAATTTTCTAAAATAACTGAGTGTTTGCACCTCTAATTGGAGTGGGAGATAAAATGAAAGACAATATACATTTTCTTTGGCATCGTGTGTTATGTTTTCTTTATGCTCATAACTGTTCAGATCTCTAGAAGTTGTTATCAGATTGACTTATGGGAATTGGTAGAAGACAATAATGTGTGTATGGGCATTACCTCTGTACTTGACAGGAAAGACCTTAATCTGTGTCTAACAGCTGTGCCTGGAGACATTTTAGGACAGATCATTTGATGCCTCAAAAATCCAGCAAAAAAAGCTACTTTCCTGCTTCAGGAAACACTGTTTCCATTTACTTAACTTAAGCCTTTATTTTTGTTTAGCCAAAGTAGATATTCTTAGAAAAATAGAAAACATGGATGGCATATTTCATATAGGTAGTCACAAAAAACAGCGTAAAAAAAACCATGTGAAGTATGGTATATCTCAACCTGTGGGTTCTTAGTGAGATCGAGGTACTAATAAAATGTTTCATTACAGAAGGAAGGGTCCCAATACTTATTCACCAGAAAAAAGCAAGATCCATATCATGAAATACGATGCGTCTCTAGACTAGAAGTCAGAAGATCAGGGCCCGAGTCTTGGCTGTGCTACAAACTTCCATTATGACTCTGAACATGCTGTTTTGTCTGTTTTCACTTTAATTTCTTGTATGACATCTTTTGTAGTTCCCTCAAAGGATTTTATGAAAATTACTTTAGTTCATGAATGTACTTTGAAGAGGTTTGAGAGGGAAAGTCTCGTTAAAGTTGTACCTAACATAACGTAGTACCTAAATGATAGAATTTAAAATTAGATAAACAAGATTCAAACTGAAACCCACCACATATATACTGGATGCGTGATTTGACACAGGTTACTTATCTGTCTAAATCCTCGTGGGAACAGCAGTGATACTTTCCTAGTAAAGATTAAGTGAAGGAGATATACAGAATGCTTTGTAGAGGAACTGGCACAGAAAGGTCACTCCATATATTATAGGTATTATTGTTATTATTGACATTATTTCTTAAAAATTCAGATTTCTGGACTAATTTTTGAGAATGGATAATGGCAGCACAAAAGTATCATATATTAAAGAAGAATTTCTCAACTATTTGTGCTTCAGAATTCCAAGGAGAGCTTTTAGAAATTACATATATCTGACCACAATCGAACATTTGAAATCAAAATATCTGAGATAAAATTCAGAGATAGAATTCTAAGATAAAAGCCTTAGAGTCCTTTTCAATGATCTCCATAGCTTCAGAACAGCTGCTAGAACAAACTAGAACATAGTGTGGTTACCTAGGTCTATGACTTTCACAATATGGAAGAATTGGCCTAACACATTGCTGTCCAATAACAATTAGCAAGAGTATTACTAAATATTATTAGACAACACAATGTGGTTTCTCAGAGCCCTTTAGCCTGCACCTGAGATTAAGAAGTGGTGACCTTGTCTTACCCATCACTTTGTATTTACCTCATCTGGTAGGGCAATGAGTGTGCCCCATTTTTAAGACACTATGCTTGTTAGTCAAGGGAAAACTAAGGATCTGAACAGACACAACAAGACTTCCTCTGAAGAAATGCAGATGGCATTCTTTCTCAGACACAGCTAGATGAGTATATAATGAAGCATAGTGAGAGCCTACCTGACAATGAATATAACATATATAAAGAGAAAAAGAGATGGACAGAGACTGAGTCCAAATGACTTAATTTGAGCTCCTGGACCCTGCCATGCCTGAAGCAAATTCTATCTCTTAGAATTCTTAATTATGTAAACCAGTTCTTAATTATGTAAACTGTTTCTTAATTGAACTAATTACTGTTACTTTCTACTTAAAAAAAATCCACACATATATATAGAATTTACTATTTGACAGAGAATATTCAAAGTGAATACCTAGGTTATTCTGTTTGTTATTAATCTCATCAACATTGCTCTGTTTAAACAGCATTATCCTGGCAATGTTTGTAATTTCATGAAACATTATAAAATGTAAAAGACCACCACTAAAATATGAAAACACAATTTTGTCAAGAAACAGATAAAAATGAGTTTGTCCTCATAACTATAAAAACACCAGAATGTCTCTAATTTACTTACCATACAATTTAGGCCCTCTTTAAAAATGGATTTATAGACAAGCGAAGATAACCGAGGCAGGGTCTTTCACATTAGTAACAGTTCTAGCCTTATACTGTGAATGTTTAGACACAAGAGTGCCCACAAGATCCCTGTTATGGACTGAATTGTATACCCAAAATTCATATTTTTAACTCCTAACCCCCCCATGCAACTATATTTAGATATAGAGTCTCTAAGAAGGTAATTAAGGTTAAATGAGGTGAGAGGGTGGGGTCCTAATCCAGTAGGACTGGTGTCCTGACAGTACTGTGATCTTGAACTTCCAGCCTCTGAAACTGTGAAAAACAAATATCTGTTGTTTAATTCATCCAGTCTGTGTATTCTTTGGCAAACCCTAGCAGACTAATACACTTTTTGTGTGCGTGCTTGTGTGTGTGTGTGTGTGTGTGTGTGTGTGTGTGTGTGTGTGTGTGTGTGTTTGGTTATTTTCAAATGACATGAGATATAAAGTTCCTCAATGGGTTTAAACTTAAAAATAAAAGCTTTTTCTTCAACTTATAAATGAAAATTAAGCAACCATATCTGCTATACTGTGATCTGAATACATTGAAAATATGATGATAATAATAATTACTTATTTGACTGCTTTCTCTGATGAATATGCTACATGTTCTCTGGGTATAGTACTAGTGTTTCTAGGTGCAGATGATATAATAGGACTGAATGAGAATATACCAGGAAAGAATTTTGGATAGAAGATATTTTGGAATAGAACAGATTGTCATTTTACAGGAGACAAATGAATTATGCTGTAAGCAATGTGGACTTCTGCACAAATATTGTGTACAGAAACGATATTCGTATTCAGTTAAAAAATTATCTTTTAGCACATCTAGGAAATAAAAATTGAGAATTACACAAAACGTTATTAGGAGGAAGGGTGATTTTTCATTTTGTTACAGAATTCACATTAGAATTCCTTTAAATAGTTTTGGTAGTGACCATTTGAAAGGTTGCTGGGATTCAGGTATTTTATTCTACAGTAAATCAAGTCCAATGTAAGAATTCACAGGGCATAGGAAGTGTGAATAACTGTGGTACCCCAGGAGAGGGTCAGGAGTCTGTAAATTAAGCCACAGTGGGAGATACCGCTTAGACGCTTCACATTCAGGCCAGTAAGTGTGTTCTAGGGAATTTGGTCTTTAGATTCACATTGTAGGGCAGCACATTTCTAGAGAAGCCAGGTTGAGGGGTGCAAGGAGTAGGTGCAAACCTATACTTGGATTGTACTTTAATTAGAACAAAATAAATGATTTTGTGTTAGTCTAAGGCTAAATTTACTGCAGAATAGGAAGCAGAATCCAGCTGTCTGAAGAAAGGCACAAAAGCCTTTTGGTCCTCTGAGGTTGAAGATGAATGGGAAGTGGTGCGCTGGGTTTCTCTACTCCAAATGCATTCTGGCATGTAACTGGACGAATTTCAGATTTTGCTGGTGCCAACGACCTGGACCTGTATTGATTTTTTTTCCCCCTTTTAAGTGGCTTTGGTGAAAGTCAGGCTGTGAGAGTCAGCTGGGATAGGGACTAAACAGGACAAGTGCGAATCACTAGATCCATTACTAATTTAAATCTCTATTTTAATTTATAAGACACATGAGTTATACACACCTTTAAGGAACACATCTATTGTGTTAATGGAGCTCTACATGTTTTTAGCAACAATTTGTGGAAACATATAAAGCTCTAAACATTATATAGCTTAAGAATGAGTAGCACTTATCTAAGTTACTTGGAGCCATCTCTGCCAAGTCTGCTCTGCAGTGTTGTTTCAGAACTGGTGCTACTGAGGAAAGTGCAGTGAGGTGTTAAAAAAGAGTTATAGTAATAGAAAAGGTTAATCAAAGAAGACAAATTATATTGAGGAATGTTAAAATAGAGTCAGTTACTGAAATAAAGGTAGAATCGTATCAGGTAGCTCCTTCCCCTGCACATAAGTAATTTTCATTACTGATAATGGAAGCTGTGTGAGCATTCCAGAGAGACTATATTTCTAGGTAATATACTCAGGGGATAGACTAGAAGTAATATCTGCAGCATATGTGAAGGAGAAAACATGCACAAATAAAAATTAATTGAGAATCCTTTTCTGAAATTTGACCAAATAGAAGTCATGTTATAAGAATTTTTATCTCCCTAGGGCCTTCAAATTATTAGGCCCATTCTAGGAAACCAAATTGTTCATGACAAAATTTTTTCTCTTTTTCCTCTCTCCATACCTTCCATACTACCTATTTGTGGTATTTACATATAAAAATACATAAAACCAGTGTGGGAGTGTTGAATGAAGTCATAGTTACAAACAGAGACTTTGGAGATTGATACACTTGGCTTTCAGTTTCTGCTCTTCCTCTCATTACATGTAAGCTTCACTTTCTAATCTATAAAATGAGAATAATAATAGTACTTATCTCAAAAGCTCTTCTGAGGATTAAATGAGATAATGCATCAAAAGCCCCTGGTGTACAGCAAACGTTATCTAAATGCTCATTATTATAATTACTTGGTAATTAGAGAAGGCTTTACTTTCATCAATTAACTACTTTGAGAAAGACCAGAATTCATTTACAATTGTTCACATCATTGTATGAGTTTCAAAATAAGATACTCTAAATTTACATCCTAGTTATAGTCTTATCTATTTGTATTCTGGGGTGTCAGATAACTTGCAAACTGAATCCCCTGGAACTATCTCCCAGAATCTCTGAGATCAGGGCAATTCTGCAGCTAACATGGACCAAGGCGTCCTGAAAAGTGAAGAGGACACCAGGGTCTATCTGTTCCCCTGTGCAAAGTAAGGTGGGAAATCACATCCAATTAAACCATGGACAAAGGGAGCCAACTAATCTCCAGATGCTAGCATTAACTGGCTAATCAACATTGCCAGTTTGCCAATATTTAGGACATTTTGATAACAGGCTGATCCTTTCCCACCCTACTGTTTTTCCCTGGAGACCTTGGTGTCATGCAGGTACAGACTCAGAGTACCACTGACAACTCTAATTTATTTCAGCCCTTCTTAGAGCTTTCTCATCAGCAGTATCTTGGGTCTCTGCTTTGTCTTTCAGAGCCCCGGCTCTTGTTTTATTAGCCTGACATTTTTTTCTGACCTCTGTTGACAGCTTCTGGCCTTTGGCATGCACTCTGTTTAGTTGCTCTTTTTATTTATAACTTATGCTCTTCTGTTTGGCTCAGATTTATTGATTTGTGATCTGGTCACACTTGCATTGCTCTACCTAATATAAAATGTTATCTTACTCTCTAGCAGCAATCTTTTTGTCCATGACACTTATTTGGCTTGAATTTTTATTTTCCTTTCACTCCTTCTGATTACAGATTTAAAATGTCTGCATTATACCCATAAGGAGTAGTGGTTCCAGATCAGCGAGACCTCTGTGAACCATACTTTACATGTTCAAAGCACTTCATGATTTTATAGAGCAGGGGTCCCCAATCCCTGGGATGTGGACCAGTCTGTGGCCTGTTAGTAAGCAAGCTGTACAGCAGGTGAGCAGCAAGCTATTGAGTGAAGCTTCTTTTGTATTTGTAGCCACTCCCCAGCTAGCATCACCACCTAAGCTCCACCTCAGATCAACAGACATAAGATTTTCATAGGAGCACTGTTCCCTGGTGCCAAAAAGGTTGGGGACCACTGTTATAAAGCATCTTCACATACACAATATCTTATGTAATCCTCACAACAACCCTGTGAGGTAGGTGTAAGGATGTTCATTTCACAGAGAAGGGAATGGAAATGGTGAGATACAAACGGACACACTACTTAGAATGCTACTAGAATCTTAATGCTGTGAATACTAGGTCTATGTGTTAAACCTCGAAGGAAAGAATAATTGTGAAAATGTGACCTAACAATAGAGATATTAAAAAATAATATGGAATCCCACATATTTCCTGTTCCTTTTTTTATCTGCTTTTTATCTTTTCTCCTTTCTTATTTTCAGCTCTTCACCTACAAAAAATATCTCCAGTTCCACTGAAATATTTCTTTTTCTCCAAGATCTATACTGAATATTTAAAGCACAAAATACAAAGGGCTGTTTAGAATAAAAAATTATGAGCACTATTTCTTTCATGATCAAAAATTCTTGCTTGCAGTTGTCAGGTAATTTAAGAAAACAAGTTTTGTTTTGTCAAATGAACTGTCCAAGCTCCACTTTACCTCACTCTAAAACTTAAAAAAAAAAAAAAATGCTGTTATTTGTAGAATAAGAACACAAGAAGGTAAACTAAGCAAATCAAAATCAATTTAGCTTTTTAATATGATAAGGAATTTAAAAATCTTAATCTCTTCTAACTAGCCATAGAACCCTGTTCTTTGTGCATTATAGCTCTGCTGTATTGTATAATTCTCTTTTTATATGTATATATGTTTTAGGGACAACTAGCTCTCTAGGTCCAGTCACAATAGCCATATTATTAGCTGTTAAATCTAGCTGCAGGAGGTACAGGATGAGCAATGAACATGTACTAAATGAATGAGTGAATGAGTGGATAAATGAATGGATTTTCTTTTATATTATCTCTACCACTGGTTGAGAATAGTGTTTTTGAATGTAAACAACCCACGTATAGTCAATATCCATGAGATTTCTCCTAGAACACATTGGGTTAAATTGGTTCAGCAAGATACTAGATGAGTAGGTGGCAGAGGGCTCATGGCCTGGCTCTGAGGATTGTTTGGAGCAGCATGCCAGTCTATCCACTGGGAAGTGTCCTGATTAGGGGTGCTAGGGATTGGTAGCAATGGTGGGATACTACAGTGGGGAAAGGTATTAGCATAAGAGCAGAGGCCCAAATGGTACCTGAGACCAGATGAGGAAGCTGGGCCCTACATGGGAACCAAGGCCGTTAGGAGGAAACACAAGATCTTGTAGTCAGTTGTGCTGATGACTTGCCCAGAGGTGAAGGGCATTTCAATGAGATGGTAGCAAGGGTATCCTGCTCAACTAACCTGATCTTAAAAGGACCCTGCCCTAATGTGATCAGGGAGCGGTACTTGGTCCTGACACATATATAAAAGAAAATCAATCATTATTTTTGTTATATTTAAATCGTGCCTGAAAAAATATGAAAGAATGTATATTAAAATAATTCAATATAAATTTTTATGTATCAGAATTAATTTAAGATGTGGGGAATCAGGCAATTTCATACAGAATAAAATGGTACGTTTTTGGAGCCATTTTGGAGGCAAGACTCCATCACATTGTAAAATGAATTCCTTTTTGAACTATCAATTATACTACTAGAAAATTCTCTATTAAAAATATTTCCATCAGATTATGTTTGAGAATGCTGAATGTTACATTGTTTATCAAAGCCAAATCAAAGCAAAAAAAAGTCTTCAAGTGTTTATGACTAGTGGATTGAATGATATATTATGGTAATTATGGTATAACTATATAATGAAATAATGTGTATCCACTGAGAGAAAAAAAGAGCCATATGTACTCACATGGGCATATTTACTTAAATAAGGAAAAAAGCAACTATACTGTGTAGATGTTTGTGTATATGATTCTTTCCCTCTTTTTGAAACATTATAGACTTATCTACTCTCATCCAGTGCATGGAGGGTATCCGGAGGCTATTATACTTATACACAGAAATATCTGTCTTAATACTTTCTCAAAGAAAGAATTAACATAATCTTCAAACAGCCAAAAAAAAAAAAATACCTGTAACTGAAAACATTTTTGAACATATCTGAAAAAAAATATTCAAAGCATTTGATAACCTCAGGCAACAGGAGACAGTGTGGGTGTTCAGTTTACAGACTACAAAATAAAGGAGTCCCTTATTTGCCAAGATTAACCAGAGCCAAAGTTAAGTAGCTCAGAGACAGTCTCTGGAAAGGAGAAAAGGAGATAAAGAAGAACCAAAGATAAAGATAAAGGTAGAGATAAAGATAGAGAAAAACACAAAGATAGGGAAGGTAGAGTTACACCAGGCACTCAACTGAAAATAAATGGAGTAACAGGGAGCTGGGGGAAGAAGTAGAAAAAAGTATATAGCAGACAAAAGTGAATATTTAAAGAATAAATGGACACGAAAGAGAAAAGATATACTAATGTTTCTATTATCTTAATATAATAATGAATGCACTAATAATCATTAACTAACGCTAAAGTACTTTGGAGAGATACAGAGTACTCATTGTTGCTCAATTTAAGGGCAAACACAGATCAACAATGCAACGATCATGGAAAGCATCACACTTTCATACAGAAACCATATTTGAATGGCTGGCTTTCACAATAGTGACCCTAAATTGTCTAAAGGTAGTATCTGTACATCGTGTTAGGTCGAAATAATTATTTTTGCTAAAGCAGAGAAATTAGTACTGTATTTTTTAAACAATAATTACAACTGAAAACTGCTAGATTTTTGGTATATTAAAGGATTCACCATCATTTATCTAAAACAGACCGGTAATGGATAAAGATTACGATCCTTGTGTACATGTATCAGCTATTCCCACAGACACACATACACATCACAGGTAGCTCCTACTGGGAATATAGCGGAGGAACTCAACTTCTAAGTCAAATACAGATTCCTCATTCCTTTTCATGATCTTTTCATTATATCTCTGTGGACTTGGCCTAGACACAATTGCCTTATGTTATGATGAATTAAAGATATCTCACCTAATATTTATTTTTTAAGGTCCAATTTACACAGAAATCTTGTTCATGAAATCTATTCTGTTGCAGTTCAGGTCTCGGTTATAGAACACCGCTTTTCAAGTACTTAGTAAAAACACAACAAAATAAAAATTTTAAAAAACCAGCCATCTGAGAATTAGTCCATCAGGGTTCTTAAATTGTCCACATTCCTATAAGCAACATTTCAGTTAGCTCAGTTAGTAGGTAAGGTGGCTGTAATAGTTTCTATTTATAAGCTCAATTTTTCTTCAGTAGATAGAAATTTTGGTTTGAAAATTGAACAATTTTCTATGTGGAATTTTTAGAAAATTGTGCTTTTCTCAAAAACAAAATACAAGTGGGTAATGAGATTCAAAGTTGTATAATATAATCTATTTACTTTACTCCAATTAATACATTTTGTAGAAAACTGTGACTGACTTCCACAAAATCTCTATGGCTCAATGCTGAAGTTTTTTCTTATAATTTGCTTCAAGCCCAACCACTACTAGTAAAGTGTGTTTATTACAAAAGCGCACACACAAAAAAACAAGAAACTATAAACTTACTTAGCATGCTTCCACTCCCTTTTTCCCCCTTCTGTCCTTTTTGTCCAGAATATCCTTGGAAAAAAATAAATAAAAAAATAACATTTTTAATAATTAGGACAATTCACAATGCTTGCTTTTAATGGAAACAGAATATCACAGGCTAATCTAGAATATCAAATTATAACAACCTATAGAAATTTAAATATAATTATAATGTTGATGGTGATCATAATAATTATTATTACATTAAATATTAGTGTTATATCATTTAGAAGGCCTAATATAAACCTGTCACTATTCTGCATAGGTCCTTTGCACACATTATCTCAAATTACATACAAAGGTATTAAATATCTCACACTTTCCTAAAGCAGGCAAAACTGAGGTATAAGCAACTTGGTATGGGCTTTTTCATCTTTTTCTTTTTGTTTTCCTTTGACTGTAGCTTTCTTCCTTCCCCAGGAAGCTTGATGTCTTCCACCTCAATCTAAGCCTTGTCTTTTTATTCTCATTATAATTTATCTATTTTATTTTTCATTTCCTGAGATTATTGTATCCCATGGATGGGCTGCGAATGAATTTCTGGGAGTGCAGTCCCTGTCCTGCTGACTCAGAAACTCCAAGGGTAGAGCCCAGTAAGCTGTTTTAACAGACCCTCCAGGTGATTCTGATGCCAGCTAAAGTTTGAGAACCATAGACGTAAAGAAATTCTGTGTATCTTTTTGGCCAGTGTTAACACTACTTCCTCTGTAACACATTGTCTTGCTGTTCAAAATTAATCACTCTTTACTCCCATAGCGTTTTGCTCTGCTTCCTAGTTTATTACTTACTGCCTTGCGTTATAGCTAATTGTTTCTGCATTTTCAGTCACCTAATCCTTAAGGGCAGTGGCTATTCTATATTTACCTCCAACACAGAGTGAACCCTCATGAAATTTTATTGACTAGGTGAATGAATGAATGAATGAATGAATGAATGAATGAATGTTCTCCCAAGTACTTTGGCTAGTGAGCATTTATTGAACTCTCAGAATTTGAGAGCAGAAAAATTAAAACTTGTATAAGCTATAACTAATAACTAATATGTATATACAGCTGGCTTAGTGACAAAACTGTTTGAAACACTTTAAGATATCTATTGATTCATTTGATTTTTATAATGTGGACATCTTATTAGCCCTTCTTTTATAGATAAAAAAACTAAGGCACAGGTGAACTGAGTGAATAGGTAGAATTTAGGAATAAGGTTCAAATATGTACTATGCTATCTCTATAAAGTACAAATGTGTACTATGCTATCCCTGTATTTTCCAATAGGGCAAAGAAAATATTAGGTATGAAATAAATATGTGCCACCATGAAATTTAAGGTCAAACCTCTTTGACAAATGTTTAATCCCCCAAAATGAACAGCCTAAGATTAGGTACTTCAGAAAATATTTACAAAATCATCTGTTTGATTAAACTTTACTAGAGAGGTCATTGGAAGAAAATTTCTGGAAGTAAACTTCTCAAGAGTGGGAAACTATCTTGTCTTGTATTCCTACCTCTAAGCACAGTATGAGACAACATAGACACTAAGTAAATAAGATAAATTATTTCTCATAAAATCAGATAAGTTGTGCTACAGTTATATGTCTCTTCTAGGTTTATTCCCAACTTCTTCTCTGACCACTTAAAGAAAAAAGTTTTGCAAAATAGACTTGTGAGGAAGAGAGGCCTTCTTAACATTCCTAAAATTTCTGCCACTTTCCCCCTTTCTGTGTAGACTTTCTAGAAAGACAAATTAGTAACTCTGATTTACTTATAGTTTGTAGTGATATTCATTTATAAAGTTAATCTTTATGATTTAATGTAAATAGGAAGTTACAAATAGACTGTACCAGCAAGATCCCAAAATGAAATCTTACCATGATTTTGCCAGGTTCAATAAAAGACTAGCTATTAGAAATAGATAGTAGACTAATACACCATTTAAAACTTAGAATACAGATAAATGTTTTCTCATTCACAGAATTATTTTGAATTATCTTAGAATCTATAAGTAGCTTTTGTAATTTTGTCAAATTCAAGGTTTTTAAATGTATCTATTGAACACAAATTGCTGGTAGAAGAAATTCAGCAATTCCTAGATAACGCGATCATTTTGAACGATATAATAGACAAACAAACACTTCTCATGTTGCCAAAAAATGCCTGATTAAAGCTAGACAGTTTTAGAGATTGTTGGTACATCAACACATCATTCAGTTCAGGTAATTGGGTTTCTGGTGGAGACTGAGTGTGGGTTGCTTATTTGTGTTTAGCTAACATTTCTCCAAGCCTAATTGCCATCAACACAGTATGTAAGAACTGATACTATCAAAAATGCCTCAACACACCTATTCAAATTGCTAAATCTAAAACATTGACAACACTTGATGCTGGTGACGATGGAGCGATAGGAATTGTCATTTATTTTTGGTGGAAATGACAAATGTCATGGCCACTTTGGAAGAAGGTTTGGCAGTTTCTTACAAAACTAAATGCAGGTTTACCATGCAATCCATTGATCACACCTCTAGGTAAATTCATGTGCACACAAAAATGTCCACATGAAAGCTTAAAGCAGCTTTATTTATGATTGCCAAAACTTGGAAGTGACCTGTTATAAAGGACTTTAAAAGGTAAATGGATAAACTGTGGTACATGCATACACTAGAATATACCAAACATTAAAAAATAAATAAGTAAATGAGCTGTCAAGTCACAAAAAGGCATGCAGAACCTTCAATACATTCAGTTTCTAATGTTTCAGACCACAAAATAAACTGCATGTGAGTGCTACTATTCATACTATGATGACCATTGTTTTTGTTATCTAAGAAACTGAAAAAAAGTTATGATCTGGTATTTATTTTGCATATTCTATAAAGAAAATACCTGGCCTCCCAGTCTTTCCTGATGGTCCTGGGAATCCTCGACTTCCAGGAAAGCCAATTGATCCTCGATCACCTTTAGGACCTGGAGGACCTGCATGGTTAAGAAGGAAAAACAGTGATAATAATTCATTTCTCAAATAGACTTGAGAGTATAATGAAACAATCTGGTTTCATTAATGAATATAAAATAGGTGAATTTCCAAATGGAGGAATAATATCTTTTCTAAAATTTCATGTTGCCATTGATAAACAGTAAATAAAAACATGAGTATTGTAGGTTTTAAAAAATAATATTATTATTACATATAAAAATGCATCAAAAAAACCTTGGCATTTTAAACAGAACGATTATATCATTTAATCAGAAATCTTCAAATAGCTGAATTTTGCTGTAGCTGAAATGACTTTGAAATGCATAAGATAAAAATTGACCCCTAAGTAAAACTATTGCATTTTATTCCAAGAGACCAAATTCTTGGAGCCATTCAGGTGAATTAGCTAATTTTCTTCAATAATCTATGGCAAGGGGGGAGGGCGTGGCACCGGCTTTTAATCCACAGGCAACACAAGTACATTTTAAACAATCATGTCCATTTGGATTCAAATTCTGGTTCTGCCTCACACCAGCTACTGTGCATCTCTAAAAAGGTGTATGATTTGTCCCTATATCAAAAGTTTGATGTGATGATTAAAAGAGCTAATAAATATAAAACACTTAGAAAAAAGTGCCTGCCATGTGATAAATGCTTTGTGTTAGCCCTCCTCCTCCTTTTCCTTCTTCGCAGTAATATAATCATTATTTTTGCCACACTTTTGTGAAGGCCGCTAAATTTAGTTTTGCTTAATGGTATGTATATAATCAGCAGTGACATTTTTGTATTTATTGATACAATATTCCTTACTCGAATGTATATTTTATTAAGTGCTATCCTTCATAAAGCCTGGGAAGAGAAGCCTTTCTAGGTCAGACTGGGAGTAGAGATGGGGGTGGGATAAAGACACACTTGAATATAAAGACTAATAAAATATGGTTCCTGTCTTCCAATATTTATAGTTAGAGTGGACTTTATTTCTCCTCTAAAGGCATGATTCACATGGTGGAAAATTCAGGCTATATAAGAAAAGTAAACAGCACTGATTGATGATGAAAATTATGTAACCAGAGGAGTCTTTTGTTCTCTCTCAAGGCCTCTTTTGAAGGTAGTTTCTCCTGTGCCTACAGGTCAGGCTACTCTGTGATCCCAATGGGCAGAAACTGCACATTAAATGGCAAGACAATTTCTTTAGGAACTAAGGCATTCTTTCTTCAAAACATTGCTATCATGGTGGAATAACACTAAAAGTGGCCCCAAAGGATCTCAGATAAGATCAAGAATCCCTGATCATGACATTCATCATCCTTATATAATTACTTATCATACTGTAAGTTCTGTAAAGTCAGAAACTCTGTATTTCTGTGCACAGGATCCAGAGTTTTCAGTAGAGCACTAGGCATAGGAAAACTCCTCAATGGGTCAAATATGTGGCGACAGAAAGAAATCTAACTATGGGCAGTGAACACACAATGCAATATGTATATGCCTTACTGTTGAATTGTACACCTGAAACTTACTGGATTTTGTTAACCAATATCATCATATTAAAAATAAATCTAATTAATTAATTAATTGATTAACTAACTAACTTAAAAAAAAGAATAAACATTCTTTCAAGTATAAGGTAATACTTCATTCTCTCTGGTATACTTCCAAGGAAATGATGCTCTGAAATAAATTTCTATTATATCGTTTTGAGGTCAAGCATATTTTAACCTAATATTCATAATATTCACCCAGTACATGAGTAAGAATTGTAATAGTACTGGTTACTTAAGACCACTAGCATAATCACTTAAGTTTCTCAAATTTTCATATCATGGTTTCATATCATGGTGAGTCTAGGTGACTTTGACTTTGTCAGGCTGAGTTTAGTGGGTTCAGTTGGATGTATAGGTAGGGCTATAATAAACTTATTCAATTCAGAAAGTAGAATTATCATGTTGGTCAATCATATACCCTTAACATCCTGATTCTAGTATCTCATATGGGGCAGTGAGGCAATTTGGCAGAGAACAAAACAGAATGCAACAATTAAGTAGGGAAGAACCCATGAGGAAGATGTCTGATAACTTGAATACTTTTTTCTGCAGTACACCAAACCAAATGGCAACCTCATAATCTAGAGTCAATTTATCACCCCAACAAATGAAACCTCTCTGTTATAAAGGCCTAGATAATGCCTACCTGTGTAATAAGCAGTACTAATAGCAACAGGCTAAACCCTTGATACAAGACTCAAGGCAGCTTTGCAACGGTATCTGTTTATGGTATCGACAAAAGCTAAAAATTTAAATCCCTCTTTCTACTTCATACACCCATAGTTCAGAAATAGCTGCAAAAGATTCTCTCAAGATGAAGCTTTGTATGGCAAGTTGTGGCCCAGTCTGAACTGCTGTGGCTGCATTATTAAGCTTAGACAATTGCAATTTGTAATGGAGGAGCTGACAGACCATTGACAATAGCAACTCTGGCAGCTGGTATAATTCTGGTTACTTCACCCGCTTATGATGTTAACACACCACTATTAAGATCTGCCAAATTCTAGTCAGTAGAAAGACTTCCTTGAATAAAGAATCTTACCTGGCAGTACTTTCAAAGGCACACAAACAACCCACCAGATATATACATAATAGGTATATATTTATTTAAAATAGCTTTCAAAAATAGTTTAAACTTTATTGGATTTAAGTACAATGATGTCAAGGACAGCTAGTATAAAATTCATGCTTTTCATTTTTAAAAATTGTTTTTGTGATGTAACCAGGTTTAGTCAATACATTAATCGGAAAGAACATTTTATATAATCAAAAGACAGAAAAATAAGATGAAGTTGATGGTATTTACACATTTTTTGTCAGCACAAACCATTCTACTTCTAATTAGACCATGCAATATACACTCCGCTTTCAAAAAGCATGAGAAGTATTTGATTTCTAGCCAAGAATAACATGACAATCATTGTCTTTTTTTATTGCCTTTTTTATTTTCTTGAGAGCAAAGAAATTTCATGCTTTTTCTTCTTTTCTGCCTTCTATTATCTTATTTTGAAATATCGCTTTCAATATTACAACATAGAGGAATATAATTTGAAACAGTTTGCTCTAAGCAAAATACATAGAATAGCTGACAGCAAAGGTAACAGTCAACTGCATTCTAGTCAATATTTACATTCATATTTCTTAGGTTAAGGCTGATATATTTCAGTTAAGTAAGGACTATATAAGGAATGTAATCCAATTTGCCCTTGATTCATATTGTTGGTTGGTTTTATTTGTTTGTTTGTTTGTTTGTTTGTTGTTTTTGAATATTAAAAGCCAGATAACTTGCAAATATATTCAACATGGAGATGATTTTTATATTCTCCTCAATGTGACCTAAAGCTATGTCTGCCACACACGGTTTGCAGTCAGTCCGTCATATGGAGAGCACCCCCTATGTAGTTGCTCTGGATTAAGCATTTCTCTTTCTTCAGAAAGCAAGAGTCAGTGCTTACCATTCAGTACGTTATAATGATTAGGCTGCTGGAACAGGTAATATCCCCCTCAAAACACACACACACACATACACACATACACACACACATTATCAAATAGCTCTTTCTCTTACACACATACATGCATGTGTATTACCTAGCCTTGTAGTATATGATTAAATAGTGCCTGTTACCATACCGATTAGACCTGGAAAGCCTCGTGGACCATCTTCTCCAGTGAGACCTCTGTCTCCTTTTTCACCTGGGGGCCCTGGGGGACCTTTAAAAATAAATGGCAATTACCGATCACATTCTTAAAGCATTGGTAAAATGGAGTTGTCATTTGTTAAGACGATTATATAAGTAAATCCAAAAATTTTTGTTACAAAATAACAGAATGAATAAGACTGACTTTTCTGAACAGAGACATACCTTGCTGTTGAATAATACAATGACCTATACTGATAAGGATAAGATAGCTCTAAATTAGACAACCTAATTACATATAAATATTTATGTATGCCTAGCACTTTCTTAGGTTTTCAGAATCTGAAGGCAGGGAAGAAACCCTGTGTCAAAGATGGCACAAACCCACATTAGTACTGTGAACATACTAGGCAGATTTCACTATATTGAGTTAGATGCTGTGTGGAAAATGTATAAGTAAGGATCCATAAACCATGTGTGATACTGTCAAGGGAAACAAAACTATGCATAGTAGACAAGCAAAAGCCAAACAATTAATAGTGACAAACTCAGAGATTTGTTAGAGAGATGCAGATCAACATGAGTAGCCATAACTGAAAAGACTTTATTGAGGGAGTGGATTTGAAGGGTAATTTGAAGGTTGGGTAGAATGAAGAGAACTCTGGGTAAGTGGGAGAGATGTGGAGAAAGACATGCAAGTAAAAATGAACCCAGGAAAATAAGTAAAATATTAAGTAGAATTCCTAGATAGATATAGATATTATAAAATAAGTTGGAGGGGTTGCAGGAAATATTTTGACTATGTGGTCTCACAATTTCTCATGTGTCCCCAAATTCTAATATGGATCAACTATTAATTATTTGAGTTTTCTGTGCTGACAAAAACAGATATGTGGTGTTCACTTTAGAATGATGGTACTGAGCATTTCTTTAGAAATTAAAGGTAATTCTACTAGTATTTCCTCTTTTATACAAAGTGCACATGCAGATATTATTCTCTTCATTGAGAGCAAAACACTGAGCAATTTTCTTTTCACCTCCAAAAGGAAGAAACAATCTTGGATGCATCATAGAACAATCAAATACCAATATTTTAAAAGAGGCATTTTCAATTGCTGTGGTTCAGCCACATACATAGCCCAAGGACAACACACAACTATATTTAGCATCACTGGTTAGAGAGTACTTGCTGACAAATTTTAATCAGATGGGTAGATGTAACACCAGAAAAATTCTAAGAGGGAGCACATAAATAAAGATTATCTCCTGAGTAAGTAAATTCTGTCCACTTTCTTTGTTTATTTTGAAGTCTATGTTTCTGCTTCTCTCATTTTTTCTGATCTATTTCATTTTTAAGGTCCAAGTTGGGTTTTAGAACCTTCCTTTTCTGGTTACTTAATTTTTAAGATATTATTGTTCTTCTCAGTAGTACATTGTCCCTTTCTCTTCATACCTAATATTAAACAGTAATGTTTTATTGCATTGTCTTTGCAAGAGCAACTCTATTTATTATAGGAAATATAAAAGCCTAGAAAAGATACGAGAAAAAATACAGTTAATAATTCTATCATCAAAAGAGAATAGCCATTAACATTTATTTCCCTTTTTTCCATGTGTGTGTTGTTGCATATTTTTTCATATAACCATGATGCAAACTACAGATTACTGGGCATTGTTAAGTAATTAACTAGCAAATTCTCTACAACTTAACGTTGGAGACACATATTTAGGCATTGTACAAGAAATGTCGTGGCTCTATATCTTTAGGCATCTCCTATTCCATGCAGATTGTAGTTCTTTCCAATGAAAGGAGTTCTTCCACAATCATGTACACAGCAGCAGTTAAAATCTCCATGTAATTTTGATGGAGGACATAAAGACTCAGTTTGAAGCCTGAATTTTACTAAGTGTGTTGGAAGAAAGCAAATTTACCGAAGATGGTGTGTTTTAAAAAAGTGGACAAGCAAAGACTTTGATTTAGTAATTAGGGCTCTAAAACAAGACACAGATATTCCAGGAAAAACTAGAATGCATGAGACAAGAAATAAGGGACACGAAGATTAGATTTATGCTCTTAACATCTGAGATCAAGGGTGTACTGCTTCTTTAGTAAGTAAGCAACAAAACTCTTTCATAATTATTATCCTTTCAATTATTTTGCATGTTATTGTGTATAGCAATTCTATATAGTTCTAATATTGGTGTATTAGTAAAATCAAAACAAATAAATCTATTATTTCATAACATTCAGAGTTAAAAATCTCTCTCTGTGTATTTTTATACAAAATTACTGATACTAGGCCTCTGAATCCTAAAGTAAGAAAATGAGGTAAATGTTTTCCTTAAAGAGTTCTAACTGGGTGTATTGGGTGCTACATTTTAATTGTTATTTTATTCTCCATGTAACATTAATCTCAGCTATTAGATATGGTTTCATTTTTATCCATTGTTATAACTCTTCTACTACCTAGAACAAAATGTGGGAAGTATCTCAATAAATGTTTTCAGCATGGGCATAAAAGTACACAGATCATAAACCACTCTTCTCTTAGTTTCTGGTGTAGAACTTGCATATATATATATATACACATCCATCATCCATAAAGCTATTCTGCTATGCTATGAAAAAAAAAATGAAGAACTTTTCAGGATACTTAGAGTCTATTGTAGTTGCCTCCTTTGTCCCGAGTTACTATTTAGCCTCTCAAAATTCTGTTCTATAATCACATCAATAACCACCTCTGTGCATCAATAAATGGACATAATAGTAACTGTCAATTCCCTTGCTAACATATGTCAAAGAAAACTAAATTAATACTGGCCAAAATGTATGATTTTTTCTATTTCAAGAAGCCATAAGAGTTCACACTATTTTCTTCATCTTTAATACCTCCTAACTATAGTTGCAGGAATAATTCATAAATGCTCTAGCAAAAAATTTCCATGAACAATTCCTTCTATAAAAAACACATACAAAATCCTCTATTTAGCTCCCTCCCTGTGATTACTTTATTTGAAGGAAAACTAAAATTTCTATATAGCCCCAAGAAGTGTACTGATTTAGAATTCTTAGTAATCATAAATATCTGATCAAAATTATCCAGTTTCCTGGCAAAGCAAACCCGGGCATATCATATTACTTAAAATCCTCAGATGACATGCTCATATGGGCAGCACATATACTAAAATCTTCAGATTTTAGCACTAATAATATCTGCCTAAATTTCCAGAGCTATGCTTCATGGCTTATTCATTAAGATCATAATTTTTTTTACATTGTTCTCAATCTTGCCTCATATTTAGATCATAAAAAAATCTGCCAAATCGTCTAGGCTATTTCTGCTTAAACCTGCTCCTTTTTTTTTCTTCTTCTTTGAGCTTTCATGCTCACTGACTTAGATATATTTAATACGAAAGAGGCCTTAAAGACTGCTTAGTAGAACACACTCTCCAACAAACTCTGCTTCACCATTTCAACAATTTGGTCCTCTAGACTCTAATTTCTATAATTACTTAAAAAATACATTAAAATATCTTTATGTCTTTTATCTTCGTGACTACTTAGAAATTGTTAATATAAACAGAAGGATCACAAAGTAATGATGCTGATTTTATAAGCCACAAATGACAAAGCCCTCATTAATTTATACAATATGTCTCTTGGGCTATAGTTTAATAAATATTTATAAAAATCATTGCAATGGTTAGATGCTATAGAGAATATAAAAATAGTTCCTGATTTTAAGGAACATTTTGATTCAAAGAAAATGCAACATTTCACTAAAAGACAGCATGAGATGCTTTTAGATATGACAATCATACCAAGAATTATTTTGTAAAAGAATACTTAATGTTCAATATTAAGCAAGATATAAATGTCAGCAAGAATATTACTATGGTGGAACTGGAGAAGACTTCATGTAAGAGGTCACATATTATTAGATGGGCAGTGAATGATAGATATTTTCAGATACAATAGAAGAGGAAAGAGAGTATTTAAAATATTAAAGTCTTATCAGACATATTCTTGGCAAACACCTTCTCCCATTCAGCAGGTTGTCTTTTTGTTCTGTTGATGCTTGTCTTTGATGTGCAAAACTTCTTAGTTTGATGTAGTCCCATTTCATTTTTCATTTTGTTTCCCTTGCCAGAAGCTGCTATAAAAAACAGTTAGGAGGTCCCTCAAAAAATTAAAAATAAAACTACCCCATGACCCAGCATTCCACTCCTGGATATTTATCTGAAATAATCCAAAACACCAATTTGAAAAGATAGACACTCTCCTGTGTTCACTGCAGCACTATCACTGCAGCACTATTTACTAAATGCCAAGATATGAAAGAAATCTGTGTCCATCAGTAGATGATTGGATAAAGAAGAGGTACATATATACAATGAAATATTATTCAGGCACACACACACACACACACACACACACACACACACACACCAAATCTTACTACTTGCGACAATATGGATGAACCTAGGGATTTATTATGCTAATTAAAAGAAGTCAAACAGGGAAAGACAAACATCAAATGATTTCACTTACATATGAAATATCAATAACAAAATAAATAAACCAAACAGACACAGACGCAGATACAGTGAACAAATTTATGGTTTCCAGATGGGAGGATAAGACAGGGGTACTGAGTGGAAAGGTGAAGAGATTAAGAAGTGCAAATTGGTAGTTACAAAATAGTCAAGAGGATGTAAATACTATAAGAACTATGTATAGTGCCAAGTGGGTACTAGACTAATCGGGGGGTCACTTTATAAATTATATAAATGTCTAACCACTACAATGTACACCTGTAACAAATATAAAACAACATGAAATGTCAAGTATAATTAAACAATAAAAAATAAAATAAAAATCAGTAAGATTCAATTTACCTTATTTTACAAACAACTAAAAAATTGACAAAGTTATGGTTATATTAGAGAGTTCAAAGACTTTTCTAATTAATAATACAATAAGGTAAGAAATAGAAAGAATCTGAAAGTTTTGAAAAAGAGTTTGGCTTATGGACAGGTAGAGAACTTTGTGCCTTACAAAAAAACTTGTATTGGCCTTCAGCAATAGGAAATATCTGAAACCATGACTCATTAGACCTTAAGGGATATTTCATTTTTTTATCCCTTCCTTTTTAAAGAACACAAAGATACTGTTATCTTACCATGTCTTAGTATGATCTCAAGATTCCTTCCTCTAGATATTTCTAGTAAATATGCGCTATTTTAAACTGTAAGATTTTGAATACTAAATCTCTGCATATATCAGCACATTTTAATATATCATTTTCTGGAGGAATAAAAAGATATTTTACCTTGAATTAAAGTGATATTTTTCAAAGTCTGAGAATGTTCCCAATCTTTCAGTCTGAGATCATTAGTGATGTTATTCAGTAGTTTCACTTCTCCTTTCATTTCCTGTTCCAAATGCACTTGTTTTTCTTTCAGAGACATAATTTCTGCTGATGCATTGTACACATGATCCTCTAATTTATTCATTTCCTGTGAAACATAAGCAAGCATCCATAATTTTTGTTACATACTAAATTATCAAGTATTACATTTAGAAAACCTTGAAAACCAGGTTTTAAAATAACATAGTATTATATGAATACTATGGAATAATAATGTGGAAATTAGAGAACTCTTTTAAAACAGTAATTCTTTGGTTTTAAAGCATTTCCTCTTTTGACTGAATGGCTGAATTTTCACACTCTCTGCTTCCCAACCCCAAATAATGAATATAGGTATGCTTCTATTCCCAAATATACTGATGTCAGAATACTAATTAAAAAAAAAACTTCCGTATGGTTTCAAATTTATCTGAAGCAAAATTTCTTTATACTGTGCTTAGAGTAGAAACATAGTATTTCAATACTGTGAATTTGATAGATTTGTATATGAAATTGTTTTATAGCAATAACAAAGTTTGATGCCATATCTCCCCGTGGTAATGAAGATTCAAGATAGCTTTTCAAATTCAATAAAATCTCAACTAGCATATTAACAATAGCTTACTTTCCCTTTTTATTGCCTCTGTATTTGAGGTTTCATTATTATTTTATGTTTTCAAATACATATATATTTTATGAGTATTTATATACATGCATGCATCAAGAGAGATTGTGAGCAAAAGAGATTATACTTGTTTGATCTGGAATATGCTTTTATTTTTTACTCAATAATATATTAAGGGTATATTTACCTATTAAAATAGAGGCTACCTTATTTTTAATATTTTAGTAAATTATATATATTTTCATAATGTATTTGATTCCTATTGATAGAGTTTTGAGCTGTACATTTTTTACAACTGTAAATAAAGCTGTAATGAATGGCATATTATATTTATTTAAATATTTATATAAGTGCTTCTTTAGGACAGTTTCCTGAAAGTGAATCTGATCAAAAAAACTAAATATTAACATTTTTGTTCAATACTGACACACTGTCCTCTAAATATATGGTACCATTTTTTAAATCTTATTAATTCTAATTTAGTGCCTATGTTTTGCACCAAAATACTAGATACCATCATATTTTTAAGTTTGCAGAGTAAGAATAGACATAAAAAAATTTTGTTATTTGATTTGCTTTTAGAACCATAAGAAGGTTAAGTATCCAGTCATAAAGTTTTTGATGATATTTTCCTTAATTACTTTTTCTTTAAGTCTTTTGCTTGGTTTCCCTTTGCGTGTTGGCTTTTCTCTTTCAGATGCACCAAACCTCATCTATTCTAGTGTCTTCTGTTTCTCTGTTCTACTTTTATCACATGTTCTGTCTTTGTGGTTCCTATTTGCACATGGAAATAAGCCAGGTGTGTATTGTTTCTAATCCAGGTATGAAGAGAAAATTACACTTTTTTGACTGGACTGGACAAGTTGAGGTGAGAGGGTCAAGAAAGTCAGGAAGTAAAACTTTTGAAAAGAAATGAGCATACATCCAGATTTGCCTTCAATGGCACTACACTCAAGCAGAGAGGCTTGTCAGTTTTTCACGCCTCTAACTTTTCCTTCCTTCACCCAAAACCTTGTTCAAAATTAAAATATTTCTACCCTCTACCACCTCTTCTCCTATTTGACATTTTTTATACAACATGGTATAAAGGTGAAGCATGAACATAGTGTTTGTAGAGCACAAGAACATAATAAATATGATCAACTTAATTCAGGTGACTACAAATTGCTGCAGGTATGCCATGTAATTCCAGATATCGACAGAGCAGAGGTCAGGGGACTAGAAGGTGATTTCGCTAACACCCAGGAATCACCAATTTTTTTCTTAACTAAAGCTGAGGCTGCCATTTAATTCCCCTCTTTGGAAACTGCATGTGGTGTTCACATTAGCCACATTTCACTTGAAAGAATTTATATTAGGAGGAGGAAAAGTACATTGGATTTTTTTAAATTCTATACAGACAGTATCCACACGTACCTTTTACAGTCTACCAACCATCAGCATCTCTGCTGGACACAGGCTTTTAATTTTGTAGTTTTACAGTCCTTTTTATGTGCAATGAAGATGATACATTTCTACCTCTCTCTTTCATTTTGTGCCAATAGTCCTCTTTTTTTCAAATTAATGTTTGGTCTGTCCTTGATTAGTATTATACTGGTATTACTTTTAAGCCTTTTCTTCAAACATCATTTTCTAACATGTATTCATTTAATTTACATATTCCTTTATTTGGCTAAAGATTCAAATGTGAATAAAATTGTTTAAGCAATGAGATGAGCATTCAAATATTGCTTGCAGTGAGCCCATGTGCGTGTGCACACATACACACATACACACATACGCACACTTGCACTTATCTAGATTCTAAATCTTTATGACTCACTACTGTCTTTAAAAAAATGAGCACTGGGAGTTCCTCCATTTTCTTGTACTGCCATGCCTAAAGCTGGGACCCCTGTAAAATACAAGTGCCATCTATCCAAACTCAAACAGTTCATCGATCACCAGATTTTGCTTATTTCCATGTATTACCTCAGTACCAATTGGGATTCAACCCCTCATTTATGTGGGTTCATAGATATTCAATAGTGTTTGCTAGATTTTTGGAATTATTAATATCAAATATATTCTTATTCTTTCATTTTGTTCACGTTTTCTATCTCCTAAACCTATCTCACTGCTCCTTTGATTCCATTTCTACACAAAGTAATATTTCCTGGCCTTCCTCTTTCCCTAAAATTTAATCAATTCTACTTATAACTGACATTTTTTTTTCTCTGTCTCCCTTATTCCTCAATTCCTATGCATAGTTTCTTTGTGCATTTTTTCTAACCCCTCTATAACCCTAATCCTTGATATTCCAATAGCATTTGATATGCTTAGATACTTAATTAATAGCATTTGATATGCTTAGATACTTAGATAATTAACCATGTGGGAAACATTAACAGTCAGAATTTGGTAAATTGGACATGGAATTGAAATAGAATATAAAGGTCGGTGTTGAAATGAGGTTCAGCAACAGAGTCCCCATATTTAAAGAGTAATGTCATTGTCTTCTGACACCTTAAGACAAGGACCATGTAAACTTCAAAAATTCTGTGTGATTGCACCTTAAAATATAAATGCACAGAATATTCTTTATTAACCTGCTTATCCTCTAGTCGATAATTTAATTTGTTTTCATCAGATGTTATAAATTTAGAGGCTTCTCTTTGATTTCCATTGTATCAATATAGAAAACAACCTCATTAAGAATGGATTTATTCAAGTAAAATTTCCAAAAAAGATGCCAACATTTTTTAGCTAATGATGGAAATTTTATAGGCTTCACTTTGTGATACCAGATTTTAAATATTTTATAATACAAAGATTATTTTCACATGAGTAGTGAAGTTTTAGTTATGTTTTCATGGAAAAGAACAAGTATAATTACTCAACCCCCACCCCCAAGAAATACAATTTTGAAATAAGTGACCTGTTTCTTAATTTCACTCTCAACAATACAAAGTAATCCAGAGAGTTATCCACAGAACAATCTAGAACAGAGAAACTTTTGCTTCATGAGCTAAAGTTCGTTTTTGTAAATATTTATTGGGTCACAACTACACTCATTGGCCTAGATATTGTCAATGGCTGCGTTTGAACTACAATGGTAGGGTTGAGTAGTTGTGACAGAGACCATGTGGTCCCCAAAGCCTAAAATATCTGGCTCTTTAAAAAACATTTGCTGACAGCTTATCTAGAACATATCTTGTTCTCTTTTCTTGTGTATTTGACCTATGATAATAATAAGATATTCTATACATTACTCAAAATTTAATTTTTAAATTATAGTTATATTTACACATAAAATGTATACTTTTGGGAACGGACAAAATAAACTATTTTAAAATTTAAAATTTTGTAGGTTTTTTTCATGTAAGCTTTTCATTTCTTTGATGATAAAAAAAATAGGGCTGTTGTAAAATTTATAAATACATAATGTCCACCTTTCCAGATCTGCTAAAAGAATCTAAAAATCATTTGTTTAGACAATCTCAAGAGGTTACTCAACCAGGATTTATAAAATTAAAATATCATGAGAGAAGTTTCTCCAACGCAAAAATAAAATTCTCCTTTTGCTGGGAATCTGCAGAAGCACTAGGTTAATCCATTTCAAACCTTCTGGTAAGCTCACCAGAAGAATCAAGGTAGGTATGATAAAGTTCAAACAGGGTTTGCAATGTTTTTTTTCTGAATGTCTGAAGAGATAGGATCTAAATGAACTCATTGCCAGCATGTGACCTTTCAGTACAAAAACTCTTACCTTTTGTTGTTTAAATGTATTCTCTTGGACTTTGTCATTCAATGTTTTAATATTGAGCTGCAAAGCAAGCAATGTAGTATTCAGACTTATTAATGACTTGGAGATTTCATCTATTGCATTTCCATGTTCCCGGACTGAGTAAGCCAAGGTACTCAGCTGGAGAAGAGCATCATTAAATCTCTGATCAGTCATCACACTGAAATTCTGGAAATGTTCTGTATCTATGAAATTGGCTTGTATATCTGAAATATACTGAATTCTCTTCTCCATGTTGCCCATATTTTCCATAACTTCTTGAAATTTTATTTTGTCTTCACTGTCATTTCCTTTTCCCATGAGAGTTTGAGATATTTCACTGGCATAAATTGGACCAACTGTGCAATTCTTCATTTCCCACTTTAGGAGTTGAGCTGTATATTTAAGTGAAAATAAACAGAGTCATGACCTATCTTGTTAAATGCATACACCATTTCATTCTGTATTACTGCATTACATGTCATTTCATTCCATTCCATTCTAACATTTTAAATGCTATCCTCAATCAGGTATTTATTTTAAGTATAAGATGTATAAACCACAGTAGGCATATTGCTGAGAAGATGACAGTCTCCTCTTCCCACTTTACATTAAAATTTATTCCAAGATTAAGTCATTCTTTCTGAATTGCTGCTTATATGAATCTCTGGGTCGCTGCATTTGGCTTTTCCAGTAAGAGAAATTCTACAGATTATAAAGCGTATTGTATCTTAGTCCTTGGGTTTGTCATTAGGATAAAAGGACATAATGCTTAACACAACATCTGAAGTTCACATGTTGAATATATTAGCTGTTATCAAGATAAATAAGAATGATAACAACAACAAAAAAAACATGTAGTAAAAGTAGAGGTATTAGCGTTATCCAACTATACAAGTAAGTTGTTGGTCCATTTTCCTCATCCTGTTACTAAGTGGGCAGAGAATTATCATTTTTCAGTTCACACAGGCCTAATTAATAGTGGTGCAGAAAACAAAAAATATTTTTTTTACTTTAAAAATATTGTTTTTATAAGATTACTCTTTTTCTATCATAAAATATATATTCAAAGCAGAAAATTTAGAAAAGATGAATAATAAGAAAAAGAAATTTACCATCAATCTCTTTGTCCTGAGTTAAAGGCTAACATTTTGGTATATCTATATATATCAAATCTATCTCTATCTTTATTATCATATTATTATTACAAAAGCAAAATTATGTTTTATTCACAATCTGGAAACTGCTTTTTAGTTAATATTATATTAAAGACTTGTATATTATTTAGAATCATTTTACAAAAATATTTTTAGTAACTATATTGTATTCTATGTATGGATCTACTAGATTTATTTAACAATACCTCTACATATAGTTTGCTTCTGTTTTCACTAATATATTTAATGTTTTTATAAACAATCTTGTGTTTTATCCTAAAGAAAAGAATTCGATTAAATGGTATTTTGGGGACATACAGAACTGCTGACATATATTTTCGAAGAGGCATATGCTCTCTAAACAAGCTAATTATCCTTCTGAAAGGACCTAGAGCAATATATTTACAGTTTTAAAAGAATGAAAATCATAAACATTAACTTTGCAGATAAAAATAATACATAATTATACACAATGAAGAAAATGTTAATTTATCACTAATCAGTGAAAGTTAAGATTTTGTTGTATTTCCAAATCTATATATTTATCTCTATTACTTACACCTTTTATGTACATATATCAGTTTCTTATTTACATTTGTTTGAATGTGTAAGATTTTCCATATTTGACCACTATTAAGCAATAAAAAAGAATAAATTCATATTGTTTAAAAATATACCTAGATAATCAGTTATACCTAATCTGTAAGTTTTTTGAGTAAGAATGATATTGCAATAGTACCAGTTTTATAAGCTTTTGAAAATTAAATGAGATAACACATGAAAAACATTTAGTTCCCACCCTTAGCTGAGGGTATCTGTTACATAAGAAATCTAACTATGAGAGGTAAACACACAATATAAACATATATATGCCTTACTGTTAAAGTGTACAGTTGAAACATTGAATTTTGTTAACCAATATCACCCTTAATTAATTTAAAAAAAGAATCAAGCTGATTCTGGAATCTAGCTATATTCCTCATTATCAACTGGGTTATTCTGGACCAATTACATATTTTCTTGTTTAGGTTTCCTCAAAGATCTAAAAGTAGTAATTACCTCAACAGTGGTGCTGAAGATGAGTAAGATAAGTCATGTTAAATCTCATAGCACAGAGATGGCACGTATGAAAATTCTATTCAAATTTAAGTGTCTTTTCCATGAAAGATGTTATCTTAGTTATAGAGAAAACTTTACCACCTTTACTTAAAGAAGTTGATGATGGTTGCTATTATAGTCATTATTATATTTAGTATTAAAGTATATATGCAATTAAATCTCAATTTTAAAAACACTGCATGCTATATTTTTCTAGTTACATTCTCTTTAAAATTAGTATATTTGAATTAATAAAATATGTGGGACTACACTTTGATATGATCCACAACAGAGGTCATATTGAGAGTATATTAATTTATACATAATTTATCAATAAATTGGGCAAAACATATGTTTTTGAGTTGGATTTCATCACATTTATTCAGTTATGTGTGAAGAGCAAGTTTTCAATTGCCAAGCTCATTCATGCATTCATCAATTCTATGATTTACTTATTTAGCACCTACTATATATAAAGCACTTTTTAAGCAACTCTGGGAATATAAGACTGATTTAATATAAATTTTGATTTTAAAAATCAAAAACCCAAATTAACAACTCTTATAAAATTATCATCAAGATGTCTCTTAAAATTTTTCCTTTTATGATGATGATTATTGCTACTTTTAACAGTTAAGAATTCAAGTTCTGAATTAGAACTGCCTGAGTTAACAATTCTTACTCTTTCCTTTATAAACTGTGGCCTTAGGCAGGCTAATCTGTCAATGCTTCTGTTTCATCTTTGTATAAACGAATACAATAGTCAGTGTTTAAATAATTAAATGAACTAACATGTGTAAAGTGTTTAGATCACTTTATAGCATATAATAAGCATTTGATAACTTTCCGCTTTTTTGTTATTAATATTTTGGATTCACTATATGTATGCCCAATATTGATAACCAGGGCGAATTAATATTGTATAGTATAAAAAACTGGGGATAAGCTGAGTATTCTTATGAACATTGTAGTCTGTGTTTTATTTTACTAGGCAAATTGATCTAATTTCTCAACCATATAATTTTATTTTCAATAGAAACTCTTTCTATTTTATATGGGTAAAGCTATTCCTTACTTTCTTTAAACATGTTTAAGTTTGTATCATAAATCTAGGTAAAAAATGCCAGAGTTTATATTTTCAAATGTTTTTTTTTAAATATCATTGAAGAGATAATGGAATTTTTAAAATTTTTTTATTTAACATTTGAAAGAAAATAAGCTTTTATGGTTTGTGCATAGACCTAGGGAAGAGCTATATTTGATTCTATGGAACACATTTACTCTTTCGTGTTGATAGTATCTTGTCCTACCAAAAATTTATATTATTTTAAGCTAAAGAATCTTCACTATTTCAGTAACAATTTATATACATTAATACTATATTATACTTTATTGTCCAGAGACCTCAGTATGTTGTTATATTACGACAGTGATCTGGTAGCTTCTTTAAGAAAAGGTCACATGAAAAATTGTTTGCACCAAAAAAGACACCATCAACAAAACAAAGAGACAACCAGCTAAACAGTAGAAGAAGGTGTTTGCAAGCAACATCTCTGATAAGGGGCTAATATCCAAAATACAGAAAGATCTCATACAACTCAACAACAAAAAAATAAACAATCCAATTAGAAATCGGGCAGAGAATGTGAACTGACACTTCTGCCAAGAAGACATACAAATGGCCAACAGACATATGAAAAGATGCTCAACTTCGCTAGCTATCAGAGAGATGCAAATCAAAACCAAAATGAGTTACCACCTCACACCTGTTAGAATGGCTGTCATCAACAGGACAAGTAATAACAGGTGTTGGAGACACTTGGGGGGAAAAGGAACCCTCATACACTGCTGATGGGAATGTAAAGTAGTGCAGTCACTATGGAAAACAGTATGGAGGGTCCTCAAACAATTAAGAATAGAATTACCATATAACCCACCAATTCCTCTTTTGGGTATCTACCGGAAAAAAATTGAAAACATTTGTAAAGATATATACACGCCAATGTTCATTGCAGCATTATTTATGGTGGCCAAGACATGAAAACAATTAAAATGTCCTTCAATAGATGATTGGATAAAGAAGATGTGGTACATATAAACATTGGAATATTAAGTGAAATACTGGCATTTGTGACAACATGGATGGACCTAGGTGAAATAAGTCAGGCAGAAACAGTTGAGAACCATATGATTTCACTTATATGTGGGATATAAAACTGAAAGCAGCAAACACACAAGACAAACAAACAGAGACTCATGAAAACAGACAACAGTTTAGTGATTACCGCAGGGAAAAAGGGAAAGGGGAGAAGTGTGTAAAGATAAAAAGGGGTCAAATATAAGTTTAGAAAAGGAAACTTAATTTTGAGTGGTATATACACAATACAATATACATAGACATATTACTAAACAGTACACTGAAACCTATATAATTTTATTAACCAATGTCACCTCAATAAATTTAATTTAAAAAATAAAAAATAAAATAAATAAAATAAAAATCACATATGGAGATTTTAAAATTAAGAAATATCTTTTAATGTATAAAACACTTTAAATTGGTTTTTATGTACAATATTTTACTTCACCCATCAATTCATATTTGTCAAAACACTCTAGGGCTATATTTTGTCTATAATTATAATTTTTTGATACTAAATAAAGTTATGCATTATGTTTTAGTTTCTTTTAAAAAAATGTTCTGATCTACAAATTAAGTTTTAAATGAAAAGTAAGATCTATTCCAAATTTTGGTGTATTTGGGTGCTAATATAAACTTATAAGATTTCAACATTTTTAACTTCTTGTCAATATTAATAGGTATCTGTTGTATTTTTAGGAAACAAAACCACTTCAGATTAACCATCTTCAACCCGAGAATAAATATGTTGATTTGATCATGTTTTCTAATAGCCCAGAGGTTTTAAACTTGGGTAGAACACTGAACTGTTTTCAGACTTGAGTCTACGTTCTACATGAGCTTATTAGAAAGAAGTCACATGTCCTTGGGTTGGCTCTAGAGGCTATGGTTTGTGAGGGTGATGAAATTTACTCAAATTTGAACTGGCTTATAGCTAATAAATTCAAATAATAAAGCATCTTTCAGTTTTGTACTTTAAACTGTAGATAAGCATGATACATAAACAACATGCAGATAACCTCAGTTCATCAGGAAGTTCATTTAATGACAGATACAACCGGTTCTTTCATTCAGATGGCTGTTGTTGGTTTGATTTATTGATTGGTTTAGCATGTTGTGGTTAAGTTTTGTTTTGGTTTGCTTTATTGGCCAAAATAGGAGTTAATTTTTTCCTGGCTAAAATTATGGCAACTCTGTTTGTCATTTGTTCTTGGTCAACCACATTTTTTTCAAAAAATCTAATTACTGGAGATAGTGGACCATAGAGGTTAGAAGTCAAGAATTATGGATAAGAACTCCAGCTCCACTACTGAACAGTCTCAGTTTGTCTGTTTTTATGTGTGTATATGTGTGGATAATGAGGATAAGCATATGTCTGCCTAGGAGTAACTGTCAAGATGTATTAAGATAACCTATGGAAAATTTATAGCCAGTGTCTGAACATAATAAATACTCAAAATTATAGCTATTGTTACAATTGTTGTATTATCATTATTTATTTATTTTTTTAGCAGAATGTTGGCTTGGTCTTAGAATATTCCTGTAGGTTGCCTCTTAGGAGAGGAAGTTTGTCCTTGTATTTAGGAGCATTTACTTGTTATGCTGATTAGTATGCACATAAAAATGTATCTTACTCTCAGCCTATCACTTGTTAGAGCATATATCCAGACATGTTGCCAGTCACAGAGAAGAGCTACAAGGTAAATAAATTTAAATGCCAATTAAATTAATCAAAAATGTTACAGAAGGGAATAAAATTTACAGATTTGACTGTTACATGTAAGTCATCCCTGTGAAAACCTTCAAATCTATCACTATTTTAAATCAGACTCTCCAAAGGAATATATATCTGACATCATGTTCAGCCCAAGTAAAGTGTTTTATTTTTTTTCTTAAGGAAATACTATCAAGTTATTTTTAGAGATGTTTTAAATAATGGTCTTATGAAACATGGGGCCATATAAACTGTAAAATATTACTGAAGAATGGGCCATTATTTTATAAGGTTTCTTTTTGAAGATTTATGAAAATATTTCTTTCTGCTCTCAATACTAGGAGTAGAAAAACTTTACCTGAACGACTGGCTTGTATTTATATTTTAGATATTGTTCATGTAAAAGATCATGTTAATTTCTTCACATTGGCAATTAGAATATCTATCACAAAATTTGTAATTAACTACGAAATGTCCATAGGACTTCAGGGAATAACATATTTTTGAAATGGTCTAATCTTTTCCATCTTAACCTTCACATATCTATATTTTAATCTTAATCTTATATTTTGTATTCCATTTCTTTTTAATATTTTTCTCTTAATAATAATATATTTTCATTTAATAAATTTGAGGAACACTTTATGACATAAAGTTTCCCTTATGACTCTCATATGCCAAGAAAGAAAAAACAAATGTTTCTCCTTACTTCTATAATAATTAATCCACAGGGTAAGTTTCTGGGTTTTAGAACTCTAGAATACTCTACCTGCCACTATTCCGATGGTAGGTATGAGAATTAAAAACACCAGGAGATAAAGAGCAATCAGAGCAGCTTTGAAGGACTTCAGTTTCTCTTGAAGGGCAGGGCCATTTTTAGGATCTAAAAAAACAAAAGCCCAACCTATTGTTAGAAAACTTGATCTTCTTAGTTAATTATAATTTCTGTAATGTCCAATTATATTGTTACTACTACCAAGCCCATTATAATAAAAATGGAAAAAAAAATAGGTCCTCATTTATTCAGTAGGAAGCATAAGGAACAATCACAGAAAGAGCCAAAACAGGGGTCACCACAAACATTTGCTTTACTAATCCATTAACTAAGTAGCTATGAAAAAAATTATCCTCTGCAAGTCGTTTGAGGGCATTAGTTGGTAAATTTTAATATTTATATCAAAATATGCAAACATAAATTTTATTTTTCTGTTTCATCTGTAGATATATTCAAAGTAAAAATAAAATTTCTCATGTAACTATATAATTATGATTTTTCTGATTTTAAGTAAAATAAGAAAAACATTTATTTTCAATGATAATTATACAAATTTTCTTTTCTAATTATATCTCAATAACTTTATATTTGGATATTTTTTATATTTGAATACAATAGAAAAAAGAAATAAACAAAATTATTCATGTTTTGACTAAACTTTGGATCAATGAAGTCTACCCTCTGGATATTTCAGAACATACCAACATTTTAGTACTATCCATTTATAATTAATAGCAATTCACATAATGAATGATAATTGTGGGAAAGATAATTTGATGTAGAGGGAATCTTAGAAGAAAAGGAGGACATTTCTCTAAATAGGTGAATAAAACATCTATCATTTCTCCACCCCCTATAGCCATTGTTCTTATTGTTCAATAAAAAAAAAAGTAAATTTTGTTTTCATGTTGTAAAGTCTTAAATTAAAAACAGAAGTTTAGATATTGTTCAATTATGTTCTATTTGGGAATGAAAGAAAAAGGAGAGAAACTTATTAAGAAATAAAGCAAAAAGCAAGGAAAGAGAAGAATGAAAGGCCTAAGGAAAAAGAAAATAACTTCCATAATATAAGAAAGATAGGATATTCTATCTGTCAGGTTGACTAAGCCTGAAACCCAGGAGTCATCTTTTCTCTTATCTCCAATTTAAAATCACAAATTATCTGTATGCTGTTTTTTAAATAGCTCTCAAAATGTGTTTTGTTTTGTTTTGTTTTGTTTTGTTTTGTTTTGTTTTGTCTTTTCTCTCTACACAATGCTTCTGTCCTCCCTCAATCTCTCAACGTCTCTACTTTTAAAAGCTTTTATTATTATCCTTTTCCTTTGTGCCTCTCCGGTGCCACATCCATCCACCGGCAGCACAGCACACAAGGTCCATCACGCATTGGCATTGTGGTCTGTATTTAAGGTTCATCTATGTAAGAATGTATACAAGATCCTGTAACTTTACATTAGCTGCTTCCTCTGACTGAAATATTTTTATAGCTCCTCTCTACCCACTGTGTTGGTGAAATATATGTAAGGCTTTGCAGAATTAAAGCCCCTCCATCCTGATGCCTTAAATGAACCTGTCTAAAAACAGCCAAACACTATTTCTTTTGAGGTATTGTGGTAACCTGTACAAACATCTGTTTTAGCACTGCTGTGTACTGAATTATGTTTCTCAGAAAGGTATTATTGAAATCTTAAAACCTGGTATCTCTCAATGTGATCTTATTTGGCAATAGTGTCTTTGCAGGTATAAGCAAGTTAAAATAAGGTCATACTGGAGTAGAGTATGCTGTAAACCAATGATCGACGTCCTTATGAGAAGAGGACACAGAGACACAAAAAGAGAAGACCATGTGAAGATGGAGGTATTTCCAAGCTAAGGGGCAGCACTAGGGATTATTGGGAGCCACTAGAAGCCAGAAAGAGGCAAGGAAAGATTCTCCTCTAGAGCCTTCAAAGAGCACACAGCACTGCAAACACACCTTGACTTCAGACTTCTGGCCTTCAGAATAAATGTCGGTTGTTTTGAACCACCTGGTTTGTGGTAATTTGTATTTATCCCTAGGAAACTCATACAAGCACCTACCACCCATGATTTTCAAAAATTAATTTATAATTGTAGGATCATAGTTATTTCCAGGACCTAGTCCAGTGGCTGGGTTATCAGAGAACTCAATCAATATCATGGATTAATTTAATCTATTATAACACTTTCTTACTTCAGTTCAAGTTAATTTTGTATTCTCTCTCAAGAGAAAGGAAGATCTATTTATCCAATAAGTATCATGTTAACATTCATAGCTATTTAAAGTAAGTCTTAAGATTATAATTTTATATAATATCAATAACTCTGACAACCTTTCTGGGCACCCCTTCCTTCTTCTACTTACTCAGAGGTATCAAAGCTCTCATTGAGGAAGCATCAAACTTCACAGATTCTGAACAGATATCAGTGTCCTCCTGTTGATCATGAAAGCTTTCCCACTGTTCCATACTTCTGTCAAACACATGGAAAAATACAGTAATTACACATAAAATGGCTAGGACCCAATGACATAATGTTCAAAATAAATTTTATAATTAAAATTCAGTTTTAGCAAGGAAACACATATCATGAGCTAAACTTACATATCTGCCATATATATCAATATATTATTCCTACTCATAAGTTTTAATTTGAATAGTAATGGATACACTTACATAGAACCCACTCACATATCTGCGTTTGTAGGTATATGTTTTTTGAGAGTGAGGTAGTTTTTCTTTCTTAGTTAAAAAAATACTTTCCCGTGACAAAAAAAAAAAAAAAAACTGTCTGGCTGAAAATAAAAAAAATAATTTCCCTTAGAACAAATAATTGTGCAAAATTTGAAGTAAATATTTCCTGTATTTTATTAGAACTTCATGAGCCAGTTTTTCTTTTGCCAAAGCATTTGTTTATCACTTTTGAAAGGACAAATCAAGTCACTAGAGTAGAAGTCACAGGAAAATCTTAGTTTTTTTCTTATTTTTTCTTTTCTTATTTGTATTTATTTATCTATTTTTTTCAGAGATTCTCATTGTACATTGACAGCATCACAATTATGTCTTATACCTTTTTAAGAACAATTACATTCTATGATACAATCTACACTTATGTCTCTTTAAGATACATCACAGTCATTTAAAAGGCTTGATAAAAAACAGATTGATGGGCCTCACCTCCAGAGTTTCTGATGTTTAGGGTTGGGGTGGGGAGGTCAAGAATTTACAATTTCAACAAATTCTCTAGTAATGCTACTGTTTCCAGTCTGAGGACCACATTTTAAGAATATTTTCCATGAAAAGAAATTAAATGACTTTTTCCTGGAAATTGTTCAGTTCACTTGATTGTAAATTTAGAATACAGTCAAGATCTTCTGGCCATTTCTTATTTTCTTTATGGAGTTATGGATTTAGCACAGCCAAAGTTTAATTGAGTGCACTGGTAGCTCCAGGACACCAAATTCATAACTCGACCAGGAAATGAAGGACAATCATTCACATGCAAACATTCATCCTGCTTTGGAGAGAGGTACTGACAATTAAGGATGTGACTAGACTTCTGTAATTATATTCTTTTAAATATTACCAAGGAGATTCTTTATTCTGAATTTGCAATGACAATTTTTGTTCGTGCATCATTCTGCAATTTGGTCTTAGTTTCCATAAATCCTGTTGATCTAACTAAGGATTGTGTTCTTAAATGATTTGGCTGCTGTGGAGGAAGGGAGTGGGGAAAGGAGGGAAGGTATTGGACTTACATCCTCTTTTCTTAGGCAGAGACCAAGTAAAAGAACGAAATAATTACCTAGGAAAATTGGTCACTATAGGAAACCAAATTGGATAATTCAAATCTAGTCTTTCCTAATACTTCCCCCTTCTAATTCACTCTATTATTTGAATTGAATGATAGTTTGACTTGCTGAGTGAAACAAATGCACAATTTTAAAAACTGAAATAACAATAAAGCTGAGCTATATTATAAACTATTGTCCAAAGCAATGGGAACTATGTGGAAAAGCTTTTTAACTTTGAATTCAGTTTATAAAGGATGGGCTCACAAAGCATGCATTTAGATACACCTGCTATGAAACTAGAAATTTCTTTTCAGGCTGCTTACTGGCCCCTTCAAAATATGTTTGACTATAGTCAAATATTGGTCCTAATATTTGAGTTAGTATGCCTCCATTTTCATTTTTTAAAAAAAGTAAATTTCTTATATCACTTTATCTTACACAAAGGGAACATTTTTGTGAAGAGCTGAAACCTTTTGAATTGTATAAATCTCTATAGCATGTGAGGTGCATACGAGGAGAGACCATGTCTGATTTTGCTAAGTACTTATTACCAGAGCCTAAGAAACCTGAAATATAGACTCTACTTAATAAAGATTTGTTGACTGAATGATCTGATTTGTTTTTTGTAAGGTATTAGTCTTATATATTAGTTTTTGTTGCTGTTGTTTTGAACATGATGGATATTTGGAGATGGGACAAAAAAGGCATGCTTCTTCTGATAGAGAACTTCTTGGTAAATAGGTTTTGTCCTTAATTCAGATTTTTTTCCCCCTATTCTACACTCTTACTCTTTTTATAGCATCCTTGAACATAAACCAAATCTTAGGGCTAGAAGAGTATATTAAGCTATTAAGACACTGCCACTCACTCTAGCCTGTTTCTATTCAGCATGCATTTTCATTTTGTCAGGTCCAACTGGAAACTAGCTATGGCTATATCCCCTTGTAGTTCTCAAAGGAACATTACTAGTGTTTTGAATGAGACTTTTTTTTTTTGTAAAAAAACTGTCTTAGTTGTATAGAATATTTATCACTCCTGATTGCCATCAATTGTCACTAATGTTTCCTAATCATTATATTACTGCTTTTCTCCTGCAAAAAAATCAAAAACTTTATCCCCACACATTTTTACACACTGATCCCTCTTTGAGAACCACTCTTCAACTTGCATCTCCAATGTGGATAGAAAGTCAGAAAATTTCTCTCTGTAAGATTTGTCGTGGGCAATCTGATTGTTATGCCTTTAATGGATACTTATTTTCACTAAAAAAAATTTTTTTCATGAGCTTCAGCAAACAATACAGATTCCTCAAACTGTTTTTTGGGATATTTCTCAAATCACTCTCTGTGTGTTTAGCCCTTTAAATATGTTTAGACCTTTGTTAAGCTTATCTGAATGCTTCTTACAGAAAACTTAAAGATATTATTTTAAAGAGAAAAGAGAGTGGCAAATATAGAATGATAATCCAGTGATTTAATCTTGTCCTCAGTAAATCAAAATGAACGTTATTTTTATCCATGTGCTTGCTTGGAAGCACTACATGTACTTTAAAATAAATTTGCAATTTAGAACCCACATGAAGTATTTGGCTCAAAGATCTTCTCTTAGGAAAAAGAATTCTACTTTTTTTTAAACATGGCTCTAGAATACTAGATGCCACATCATAAAAAAAAAGTAGATGATAAGTATTGAGATATTTTTAATCAATGACATTAAGATGAAAAAACCTATTTCTTCATTAAGACAGTTCCACAAATTCCTACTATGTATCATTTTGTCGAGCACTTTGCATGTTCCTACATGCCAAAATCAATGTGTATTGAATATTCTCAACCACCAAAGATCTTATGCACTAATACAGAAGACTAAACTCTTTATAAATTATCACCAGATAGTGTGATATATTTGCATACAAAGCACAGGCATAGTCCAAAATGGAGTGATTAATTCTTTCAGGAAAGTGGGTAGTTATGGTGGGAACACAGAAAATAGAATATTTTATCAAAGTTTTGAAAAAATTCAAAAGTGATTAGGGTGAAAATATTTCAGGGATGAAAACCATGCTAAAGGACATGAAGACATGAAGATCATGGGAACTTGGATCAGCACCATGGAAGCAGGAACTCTGTGTAGAGGGCCCAGCAGAAGAGGGCTGAGAACCATGTAGATGAGGGCATCCTACTCACCATTTACTCTTTCATTTTAATTGCATAAATTGTTCTGGCTTTTATGACCTACCCAAAAGAGAATATGGAAGATGCACCTATATAGGCACCCATACACCATACACAAAAATTACCTTAAATGGATTTAAGATTTGAATCTAAGCCCTGAAACAACATAGGTGGTAAGTCCTTTGCTATAGGTCTCAGTGATGATTTTTTTGAATTTGACACCAAAAGCAAAAGAAACAAAAGCAAACATTAACAGACTGGGTACCTTGAAAACATCTATCTAGATTTTTGTTTTATCTTTATTGTTTTAGCTAATACCGTGACATAATTTAAACAGCATCAGGTCCTGATAGAGATAAGGGGGGACACTCTTAAAACAACAGTATTGCTACATTTCTCATTAAGAAACTATTGATACACAACGGCCTCAATACCCAAAATGATCGTGAAATATGGTCTTTAACTTTAAGAAATGTTAAAAAAATAATGAAAAAAAATGTACCCACACAAATTAAATTTAAAAACTATTCTTTGCTTTGACAGTAGTGACCTGGTTTATATTACTAGAAATAAAATATTTATGCGTCCATTAAATATTTTGATTATTTTCTTTTCACTTGAAAAGGAGATCAAGCTCAAATATGTTTTTCTTTAGGCCTCTAAGATTTAAGCTATTTCTTTTTTTGGAACTTGTGTAGATGATAATAAAAATTTCACAGGTTACTACATTTCAAACTATTATTTTTGTGTGTGTAAATATGTTAAAATTCAAAAAAATAAACTCTAATGAATATCCTCAAGTGGATTACCCTAACTAACCGTGTACCAGCTATATAAAACCCCTGACAGGTCTAGAGCACTGGAAGGAAGATGGACACTAAAATCTGTTGAGTAGAAAGAGGAATGAAAAACATTGCCTTCAGTGCATCATTGGAAGTTTAGCTTGATTACGAGGGCGGTGTATAACAGGGATTGATTAATATAGATGGTGTTGTCCTAAGATTGTTGGCATTTTCTGTCATTACTTTCTTTTGTTCTCAGTTTTCATATTCTTTTCGAGAATCTCATTTATTTCCATAGCTTGAACTACTGCATACACACTGACAAAGCCAATATTTTTAATTCAGCTCCCATGCCTCAGAATAATTATTTTTTTGTACTACAACTAGTACAAGGGTGTATTTTCCACATCAAATTAACATTTTTTTCCAGATTTTTTGATGTTGGCATATCATCCATTTTTATCATCTTTTCATTATAATCTTTTATAATTTGTTTCTATTTTTTGTGTATTGAGACATACATGATAGATCCAGATATAAAGGCAGTATAGAGATGGTAGCAAAGCCTGGTCACTTAACCAGAGTTCAGGGGTTTATTACAGATCAATCTCACCCCTGGGTAGACCCATATCTGATTACACAGCAACTCCTGACTTCCTCAGAGCCACTCTTTCCATACTATCCCAAATTTTTTTTTCAGTTCATTTTTCTCTACCCCAGCCAATCATCTTGGCTAGCTAGCAGCAGTCGGTTGGCAATTAAAGAGATAAGCCAAGAAATTTTAAGAAAGAGAAGGAAATGAAAAGAATTGATAAACAATCATCAAAAGGTAGCACTTAATAAATAGGAAAAATTATCAAACAAAATATTTTTCATGAAAAAATATGGAGGACATAAACTTGAGAGCATTTAATGGGCAAGTAAAGGAAGAAGAATTAGTATTTAAGATAAGAAAGAACCTGTGCTGCTATGGTAGAACAAGTCAGGATCATGGAAAAGAAAAAAGAATTTCAAGGCATGTGAAGATGCTCATAATTTTCTGCATGAAATTTGAGCTGTTTTAATTGTATGGTAGAGACAGAAGCAGAGTTTTGGAGATCAAGACACAGTAAATCTATAAAAATGAAAGTCCTTGAGTATATACCAGAAATCTGGTCATGCTCATGCTTTTCTGTTGAGAAGAGATACTGAAGATTTGTACTGTGATAGTACATTGAGTAGAGTTTTATTTTTCCCTGCTTATTCTTCCCCATCTCCCAACTCATTAACATTGGGTTCTGCCAGGTCTCAGCTCTTGTCCTCTTTCTATCTTTATTTACGCCCTTGGTGTTCTCATTAGCCTCTGATTTAAATACAGTCTGTGAGGCTAATGACTTGTATATGTATCTCCTGCTCAGACCGTTCCCCTTAACTCCAGACCTGTATATGTAACTGCCTAACATCACTACTTGAATTTCCTATATGGCCAAACCTAGGGGTCTTCACTATTTCATTCTCCACATCCACTCTATTACCAGATCTTGTTGGTTTGTTTTAAAGCTATGCAGAAACTGACTGGTTCTCATCACTTTCCCTACTACCATCCTAGTTTGAGCTCCTCTGTCTTTCCTACCTGGACTAGCTCCCTAACTGGTCTCTCAGCTTCATTCTTACTCCTTCTATTTTATTCATTCATTCTTTCATTCATTTATTCATTCATTCTCCACACTGCCTCTAGAGTGTTCCTCTTACAAAGTAAATTAGGTCATGTCACTCGACTGCTCAAAACTTCTGGACGCCTTCCCATCTCATTCAGGTCCTGATTAAAACCACATTTTCAGACAGACACTTTTTGAGTTTCAAATATAAAATTACAACCTACTTCTTTTACTTTCTCTACTCCTTTTGGGCTTGATTTTTATTTTTCCTCCAAAACTTATCACTATCTTATTTAAAATAACTATTCCTTACTTATCTTGTCTATTGTCTGTCCCCTTCCACCAACAAGTTAGATCCAAGATGCAGGAGTTTTCATCTCTTTGGTTCAATGACCAGAAAGTTTCTGGTGCCCATTACATACATAAATACAATTTAAGAAATTTCATAAGTAAATGGAAGATAATATTTTTTTTTGTAAAATGACCGCGTTTCTTATCTGGTGTTATACCTCAGAAAAAGTTCGTATTTCACTAATATGGAAATTTTAAAAGTTCTTCTGTTAGACATTGGGAAATAAGAGGTTTTTCTCTGAATCGTGTATTAATAGGAAACTGAAACAAAAAATTTCACCCTTGATGTTCCCATTTTTCCTCAAAGGTATTCATTAGACTTACTAGATTACTTCAGTTTTTTTCTTGAATTATTATTGCAGTTTTTACTAACGTTAAAGAACAGATACATGTGAAGTTTTGGTAGTAGCCAGAGAACGATTTTCACAATTCAAATGTGCCTTTAAATGTCACTTATGAAGTTAAGAGAAAAAGTAACTTCACATAAAGTTACAATTTCAAACAAATGTCAATGCACCAACAAAGGACTGTAAAACCTCTGAGTTTGTATAATCTATTAAAAGTATGTTCTCATGAGAAGTGAAACAGATCTCTGCAGTATCAGCTTTTTATAAAGTACGTGAAAAGTTTACAGAAGCAACAACAGGAAAACCATATGAAAGAATTTCAAAATTTGTTTGGAAATACATTATGTTTTTCCTGTTTTTTATTATAAATACATTATAATGATATTAGGACAAATTAGGGCAAATATTGCCTCATTGTTCAAATATAAGAAAAATACTTTCATCTTTTTATATGAAATTTGAGTCTTTGTACCTACATATCCATGTCACATAGTTGATTCATAGTGTACATTATCATTTGGTCTTATACATTCTCCTTAAAATCATATCAATATTTTTAGTCTTCAAATTATAATTTTAAATTTAAAATGATGGGCTACATAATAACTCATCAAATATATATATTTTATTCATGTAACTATTTTTCTATAATGTAATTTTTAAAAATTTTTCCCCTCTTTTTTGGAGGAAATATTTTGCTAATATAGATGATAAAGTAAATATTTCCATAATTTATTTATTTTATTTTGAGATGTTTCTTTAGAATTATTCACCATATATTGAACTACCAGTTAACAGGGAAACTATTTTAAAATTCTTTCTGTCTGGTGATATATTCTTGTCTTACCACTCTTTTAAGAGATCATTCAAATTTACAAAAATTTTAGTCACATGTAAATATGGCAGTTTTAAACCAAATTTACTACTATTCAGTAATAATGCTTATTTTAGAATCATTTAGATTTTGAAAAGAGTTAAACAATACCTAAAGGAGTCTTGTATTTGCATTTTTTGTTAATAGTGTGGAAGAGATATTTCCATGTAATTATTTCTTTTTCTTCTTGAGTTGTGCTTATTCATATCAATTGTCTATACATCCCCATAGGATGTTTCTTTATATAGATATGAATAAACTCTTTATGTCAATATATATTTTATGCACATTCTTCATTTCAAGGCAGATCCCCATTCAGATTTGTCATCAAACTCTTAAGGTTAATTTTGTTTGTAAGATTTGCAGTAAATAATAACTTTGTAATTTCTCTTAATTTACAAAAATAAAGAATTTTATTTTGCATGACAGCTAAAATGTATATAAAATAAAAATAAAATTAATATATTTGTGAAACTAATAGCTGTACAGTTAAGAAATGTATTCATAAAAGGTATTAAGTAAGAAATGGAAACATCCCCATTGTGCCTGAAATTTATGATGCTTATTCTTGGTAGTGAGGGAGAGAAAACATCAAATTTTGAATCTGAAGTTTAGGTTTGACTATTGGCTGTACCATTTTCTAGCTATATAACTTTGACAAATAATATATGTGATAGCAATTTTTTATATATGTAAAATATGATCACAATATCAATTTAAAGAATAATTATAAGGATTAAAAATAATTCTTGTAAATTGACCAGTATATAGGCAACCATCAATAAAAGAATCATTATTATTTTAAAATAAGTTTTTTAAATATGAACTTATTTTATCTTCACAGCATCTCCATGAGGTACATAACAGTACTGTCTCCATTTTACAAGGCTAGGAAACCAAGACCTAAAATTTTTAACCAGATAATGTTACGGAACTAGGGAACTGGGAAGCTTTGATTTAAATGTAGGCAGGGTACTTCCTGATTGTTGGCTCCTAACTACTTCATAAAGCATTTAAAATCTCAGTTCTATGACCTTTTCATCACTATTGGTGATAGCCAATGAGATGCTAACCCCCATTCTATGCTGAATGAACCTTACCCATTCTTCAAGATGAACCTAAATTCTAACAAATCCATGAAGATTTGTTTAATAGTCCCTTCTTCTTTTAAAGTGATTTTGACATTTTCTGTATTTCCATAGTAGTTGTCTGTAGCACTTTCACACTACTTAAGATACTCAAATTATATATTTACACATTATTTTATATAATATTAAAGTACTCAAATAATATATGTGATTTATATCATGAACTTTCTAAAGACAGTGACTGTATTTTACTTTTTGTCTCTCTTCCTCACATAGTTCAGTGATGTGCATATATAGATGCACAATCAATATTTCCTATATTAGCAAGTAAAGGTAATATAATGTATTAAGTTAAAGCCAAACGTGTAATATGAAAATTAAGGAAATTAAACTAAGATGTTTAATCATATTGTGAATAAAGCCAATATTTTTATTTTTTATCTTTTACAATCATTATTTTTAATCAAAATAAAAACAATTATATGCCAAAAATTTACTGTTAGTTTAACCTACAAAATATTTAGTATATTTCATATGTACCTTTGAACACACACATTTTACATTCACAGAAAACCTAGCAAAAACAAAATTCTCTATTTTTTAACATTGAAACAACCCAACCAAATCATTAGAAATAGTATTTAAAAATTCTACTACAAAATATTGAATATATCACAGATACACACAGAAAGTAGACACATGCAATCAATAGAAAAAATTTTGGAAAAACATTAAAATAAACATATTTTACCGTTTGTCCTAAAGACGGCTGAACTGATTTATCCACTTCCCTCTCTTTACAATTGAAACCTAAAATCTTTATCACATAGTATTTCAGCATCTGATACGTGAAGAAAGGAAATGACATACTGAGTGTTGAAAATCTTTTTTAACAATGTGTTTCAATAGTACTCTCTCAAAAGCACAAGTTTGCAAAATCTAAATTTGTCTGATAACATTTCTCTTTCCATCTAGGACATTACAAAAGAAAAAGCAAAAAAGAAACAAGCTATTATAATAAGATACATAATATGTGACAGATTCATTTTTCTCTTTTTATAAGAGATATATGCTTTCTATAAATTCTCATTATTTATTATCATCTATTGATCTCATTATCTTATATTGCTTCTCATTATCTCTTCTCTTTTTCTAAATAAGTCTGAGGAAAAATTCCATGTTTAAGTCATTTGTTTTTCTTAATCTTTTTTCCTATATCTCTTATCTCTAGCTTCAAACAAAACACAAGGAAACAATATGGATACTTACTAAGTAAAAGCAATAATCTAATAATGCTCACTTCAGCTCTCTCTATACTGATGTTAGCATTATTTATAGATCTCTTTTGAGCACTAACTGCTTGTTTATTTCCCCAGAAGTAGAGTGGAGGAAAGGAGTCTCAGGCATGGAGTCAGAGGAAAAAAATGTCCTTCACCTACCACCTTGTCAGTGTTTACACCTTTCATCTCATTTATTTGATCACATTCAACAAATTCCAGTATGATGCACATAAAAAGCATTTTACTCACTTTACATTAATGAGCTAAAGTTTAGATCTAATTCTTCTGGGGGATAGTGTTTGGTTTATATTCCATAGGCACTTCTTAGTACTCTAAACAGGGAAGAATCAGATTTCCTATCATAAATAACCAAAATAATTTTGTTATGTGCTCAAGCACCAGAGAACACTATTGTCTCAGGAAACAATATGCCTGGTAGAAAAAATACAGGAAGAGGGTACTGTGTTTCAGAGTCAGAACGTAACAGTATCACCCACACATTCTTAAAAGTTAACAGTACTGATCATTGTAACAGGGGCACTGAAGCAGCAGTGAGAGTTCTAGCCAAGTAGCTTTAGACAAGAAAGTAAGATTACTAAGGTGGATGTAGGCTGGACCTGTATGAAGGCTATTAGGCCATTTCTTAACCACACTGTTTATCACCAAATTCTTAGTGAAGAGAAACTTAGACTAACATCAGGACTCGCTCTATTTCTTTTATACATATACATACATACATACATACATATATATATATATATATATATATATATATATATATATATATATATATTTAGGGGTCTTTAAATAATCTGGAGTTTAAAAATTTTTAAATGTGAATACTTTTGTCAACATGACATGATTAAGAAAATCATACTGGGAATAGCAAGCAAAGACACCAACTTTCTAAAACTCTATCCTAATGAGGTTTATTTCTGTCTGAGCAGATTATATTTCTAGAATGTCTCTGTAATATTGTTATATCTTTACTTCCACAGTGCTAACCACTTCTCTATATGATTACTTCCACTTTCTTCAAAAATCTAGTTGTTCATTAAAAAAAAAAGCCTCCTGTCTCTTTGTGTGTGTTTATAAATAGCATATCATGTATTATATCACATGATTATCTGTTAGGTCTTACTATATCTGGGATGCCTTACTAAAGAATGAAGTAGAAAATATATTCAAGTTAATCTAATCAGTAATTGAAAGAATAGAGGGAATGTCTCAGGAGTTGAGACTTTATATTCATTGTTTCATTTGATTTCATAGCAACTTTGCCATGTCATTTTCATTGATTAAGAAACTGAGGTTCAGAGATATTAAGCAGATGTATCAAGAGCATGGAGCTATGAGTCATCGGAGCTGGTAGGCAAACCCAGTTAAGTCAGATTTCAAAACTCAACAAAATATACATTTTTCTCAACTTAAAATCAATGTATATATTATCAGGGATCTCCATCAGGAATGTTATATTGAAAAACATGGGCACATTCCAGATTGTCTGAATAGTGGTTCCACCATCAGTTACTGCCATGGGAGTCCAATGAGTTTATTTTTGTTGCCTACAGACATGTATATCTAGAATGAAAGCTATTTATAACATTATGCCCAGTGTGCAAATATGTTTCACAACTCAAATAGAAAAATGAGTTTGAAGAACTGACTTAAGTCTCATAGGGCTTACTGTGGTGAAAATATGCATGCTGAACTCGAAGATATATTTACCCTCATTAAGAGATACTTCTGTATGTTTAAAATTGCAACAGGTCATTAATTATAAGCTAATGATACCAAATATTTATGTGATAAATATGCAGATAATGTTTTTTAATATTCTGAACAAAGCAATAACTAATGATTTAAATACAAATTTTATTAATGCCATAATGAACACATCTATGTGAATAGAGGACATTTATGTAATTATCTAAATATAAGCCATTAAAGTTGATATTGATATTCTAGCAGAGCTTTTATTTGATGATTATAAATAGAAAAACCTTGATGTTATCAGTAACATTTTATATAATTTTATATGAATAAAAGTTTCCTATATAAATATTATTAAAGTTAAAATACAAATACAGACTAAATATAGTGTCAGAGCTAAGCAATATCAAAATGTTTTGGTTCAGCCTACGGCTATGCCACCCTGAATAAGCCAGATTCCTTCTCATCTCAGAAACTAAGCAGGGTCAGGCCTGGTTAGTACTTGGATGGAAGACCACCTAGGAAGACCAGGTGATGTAGGCTTAAAAAATAAAAAAATAAGGAGTTGTAAGCTGACAAGGTCTTTGCAATCTGCAAGTTCAACCAAGGGTTGCCTCGCCTAAGAAAAAAAAAATAGAAAATGTTTTGGTTCATCCGCACAATCTTATATTGATGTTTTTTATTAAACTTTTAGAATTTCTGTAGGATTTTTTAAATTTTCAAATGCACCATATTTCAAAAGATGGTTAGAAACTATAGACCTACAGAATTTAGGTCTAAATTTATGTTTCTGTCTTGACAGAAAATCATAATAAAACAATACATTAACACTCAGAGAAGTAAAGAGACCAATATGCATATTTTTTTCTTTTTGAGAATCAGTGCACTTTACCAAAATTTTGGTTTCTAAAAGACAGTACATAGAAGACCTCTACTTCCAAACCCGACATCTAAAAAGCTTGGAAGTCATCACTCACTTTCCTATAACAAGAAAAATCAGCCAAACAAACTGAAAAGCAACAATTTTCTTGGAGCCATTAGAGAATTGGGGTCTCAGGGCAAACCACCACCCAAATGCTTGAGAAGTGACTACAACAACTCACAGGTAAGGTCAGTTTACCTGGAGCAGAAGCTGCTGACAGAGCATAAACTGGTGAGAACACTTAAATAATCATTTTGCTGAATTGCTCAAGGCTGAGTGAGCACCAGTGTGAAAAGTGGGAGACTCCTGGGGGTCTGCAGTCTTAGGGGAACCCCCCAAAATAATCACTGTGTGCCTCTGAGCATTCTCCATAAAAATGTCCTCCTCACTGGTAAAAAGACTCATCATCACACTGAGGCAGCTGAAGGATAATTACTCACTTCCAACTTCAGTCTTGTCTGCCCTAATGGGGGTGGTGGGAAAAGAGGAACTGTGAAAGTCACAGCCCAGGGACTCAGGCCCACTAAAAAAACTGAAATTTAATCCCAAAATTATAAAATATTTCCCCTTCCCAATACCTTACCACTTCATTAAGAGGGCTCCAGTGTGATAACGGTAGATAGGAGCTGATAGGGTTGCAAAGTTCTTTTTTCAGAGGAAGTTGGTAGAGAAATTCACATGATAACGGAGAAGATAAAAACAAGGACACTAGAGGAAATTTCACTTCTGACAGCCACAGCTATCGGCAAATATTAAACACAGTCTAACTCCTAGCCAAGTTATCATGAAATCTCACCCTGAGGCCTAATTACCTCAATTCCTATTACCTGATATATCATTTTTCACTTTCAACATGAAATTACAAAGCATGCTAAAAGACAGGAAAGTGTATACTAGGCCCTAAAAGTCACACTCCTTGGACAATTAGGGAAGTGAAGGCTGTAGAGTACACACAAAAGATGAGTCACTAATTTTCTTGCAAGCTCAGCTGCCTCCCCTAAGCGGCACTAACAATTCACCCTTTCCTTGTGATCCATGTCTTACTAAAAAGACACAAAAATGCCAGTTAAGAAAACAGTAAATGTGAGCATATTTTTAAGTGACACTTTAAAAACTTGACTGCACGTTGCACTGAGCTTAGGGAAGTATGACTTCAGAGTGAAAGAAACAGAACCACGTAGTTTAAATAAGCTTAAAACTGATAAACGTGTTAAGCTTGAACAAAATTCATTAAGCAAATTCCTACCCAGAAGTCTCCTGGAATCACTATGGGATGTCAGCCTAGAGGCTCGGGAAGAGAACAGGACTTAAACTATAGCCAAGGGAATTGTAGCAAAGAGGATACCATTTATTTTATGGCAATTTCACATGCTCCATATGATTCTCATAGCAAAACTTCTTCATTTTAAGATGAGAGAACTTAAAGACTCTTCAAAAAACTTATCTAGGGTCACCTGGACAGTGACAGAGTGATAGAACATGAACTAAAATCTATATTCTATGATGTTCTTTCCGCTATGCTACATGGATATTTAGCTTTCACGAGCATACACAATTACTTATCTATACTTCTCTGTTTTCTCTCATGTCTTCAGAAGCTACTGCTGATGATTTCCAGGAGTGCTTCCAAATTTCAGACCTGGCTTTTGCTGTTTGATCTGCCTGCAATGGCTTTCAGAGAATAAAGGGCTCTTTCTCTTTTGCCTCCCAAATTCCTTGAGAGCACTGCTATTGATGAACCCTGAACAGGAACCACAAAGGGAAGATGATTCTGATCAATGTAGTTCCTGGCATCTCCTTAAGAGCACAGAAAAGATAGTGAAACCAGGATCGTGGTGCTGTGTAGCAAGGCAAAAAGACATACTGTTTACTTACTTTAGGAACTCAGAAAAGGGCACTTACCATCCAGAGGAGTGGAAGTTGAATTGCTGAAAAGAAAGAGAACATTCTGGGTGGAGGAAGTAACATATCCAAATGCCTGAAGAAGGCAAGAACATGAAAAGCATCAAAGACCAAAGAAAGACCAATGAAGTTGGGTAAAAAAAAGCAAAAGGTGGCAAGTAAGGTTCCAGATAAGGCTGAGAGTTAGCAAGGGGGCCGAAGAATTGAGAAGTTTTTATCTTATAAACAGTGGGAAGACATTAATGATTTTGAAGTAGGATGAAGGAGACACATTTGGATTTTTAAAGTTGACTATTTGCAATGCAAAGTGGAGAATAAATAGGAGGTGGGAAGTTAGATTGAGGGTAAGTAGACCAGTTAGGAAGTTAATGCGCTAGAGTAGGGAAAGGTTGATGGCAGTTTGGACTTGAGTGGTGTCAGTGGTAATGGGAAGAAGTAGAGAGAGATATTAAAAAGAAAATTTAATAGGACTTGATAATGGATTTGATGGTGACAGATGGTGGGCTTGACGTTTTCTCATTTGCTATGCCAAACCTATTCTCCACTCTTCATCTCTTTCTACCCTTCTATTTTCCCCAATAGGTTAACTTTTTTGGACTAAAATAAATGGCTCTCTTGAGCTCTGGCTTTCAATTAGGTCTGGTAAATGGATTGCCCTACAGGAGATTTGTGAAAGGACGGAGAGTTAATTCTTCACATTAATTATCTAGGAATTAAATAAATACTTATTTTCTAGAAATGTTAGGTGGTCTCTTAAGGAGCCACTCTACTTATTAGCAGAAAATTTCTGGGTCTGGTAGACAGAAACCTAAGTCTCATTATTATAGGGATTTTAATATCTTACACAGTTCCAGAATTGTGATATTTTTAAAAATCCACTACATTTTGAGTGATGGGCCCCTTGAGGAACAACTTAGCAACCTAGTGTTAGGACTTACGGTAAGCAAAATAATGCTTTTCCCCAGAAAGATATTGATATCCTAATTCCCAGAACACTGTCCTGTTATAGGACAAAGGGGAATTAAAGTTGTACATGTAATTAAGGTTGCTAATTACCTGACATTAAAATAGGGATGTTATTTTGTATTATCTGAATGGGACCAATGTAATAGCCAGGATCCTTAAAAGTAGGAGAGGAAGGTAGAAGAGACTCAGAAAAGGGATGCGCTGATGGAAGAATGGTGGGAGAGAAAAAGGTGGCTGGCTTAGCAATGAAGAAAGAAGGCCACAGACTAAAGGCTATGGGTGCCCGCTAGAAGTTGGAAAAAGCAAGGACAGATTTCCCCCTAGAGCATCCAGAAAGTAATGCAGCCCTACCAACACTTGATTTTAACCCAGTAAGATCTATTTTGGACATCTAACCTATAGAACTATAAGAAACTAAGTTTGTGTTCTTTTAAGCCACTAAGTTTAATTTGTTATTGCAGTAGTACAAAACTAATACAGGGATGTCGTTCAAAATACTACACAGGATTGTTTCAACAATAGAAATTCACTTCTCACAGTTCTGGAGGTTAAATAAAGCCCAAGAACGAGGGATCGGCAGGCTTGATTTCTCTTGAGGCCTCGTTCCTTGCCTTGCAGTTGTCTGCTCTTTTGCTTGTTCTTCACATGATTGTCGCTTGGTCCTCACACTCACCAGTTGTCTCTTTATACCTTCAAAATTCCTCTTCTATAAAGACATCAGTCAGATTGGATTAAGGTCTCATTTTTGCCTTAATCACCTTTTTCAAGGCCCTTTCTCCAAGTACATTCACATTCTCAGGGTTTTATCATGAATTAGGGTTTTATCATGAATTTGGGGGGAACACAGTTTAGTTGATAGCAAGGATTATATCATAAACCTCCCTTGATGCCATCTCCAGAGGGTCCTAAGGAAATATGCCCAGGTGAATTACAGAGCCTTGTGAGACAGACTCAGATTCATGTTGTGGATGAAAAAGGCACCATATCCCACACCTGACAAACTCAGGGGAGGACATCAAGGTGAGGCCTACAAACTCAGAGACCAAAATTAACCACACAGGATGGTCTGATCATAAAAAAAATTTTTAAGTGGGTCATGGCAGGACGTTACCTCCTAGGCCTGTAGCTTCAATGACAAAGGTCAATCTTAATCTTAAGTGAGCCTGTCTATTGTCTTTTTGCATCTAAAATAACATATCATTGGAAAGTCAGGGTAATCCCCTTTTTTCGGACCCCTCAGGGCACAACCCACCACAGCAGAACAGGAGACCACAGAGCCCCTCCTTGTTGCCTCATTCCCCAAATGCCCTCTCTATGTGTTTTAAATGTTAATTATTAACCGTCCTGTGCCAATCAATGTAAAAGAAGTATGTGTTTCTCCATTTTACCTTTTAACCAACATAAGAGATTTCCTCACTTTGCTTTCTCCCATCTCCTAATCTTCCCACCAATGAATTTCATGTAACCTTCTTTACGTGTCCTTCTTTGATTCTAATGTATAAAATAAACTGCAAAACTGCCATTCTCCAGAGCATTTCCTCAATCCATTGAGATTTTGCTTTCCAGCAATTGTCATCGGTGTGGCCAAATAAACTCATTAAAATTCTCTACAAGTTTGAATGTTTCTTATGTTGACAATAGCAATGGTAGGAATGAATCCAGAGGAAGATTTCTTATGAAGACTCCTGTGTTGGTGGTGTTGTGAGCATCATCCTTAAGTGAAAGAGGCTTCAGGCCTCTGTACTTAAACTTTTTTTTTTTTACTTCTTGCCCTTTTCTCAAGCTGGATTCTCCAGCCTTCACACTGATTGTGAGAGGGACTAGATAGTCTTTCAGTGAATTTCTTTGCTGCTTACATTAACCAGAGTTCTTACTCCTACAGTGGTGATGATACTTGATGTGACCACATAGAAGCTGATGTTCAGAAACCAAATGGTCTCAAGAATGCTGATTACTCTTCTCTGGCTAATCACCATCATTCAGGACTTTTTCTTTCTTGTACAATTCAATTGTTAAGTGTTCAATGTTTAATAGTTTACACTATTCCAATGGTAACTTTATAAATGGCAGGCTATCTGCAGAATCACGGGCAGTCTGAATAAATTCTCTGGTTCTTACATAATCGGTCACATTCTCTTTCTCTTCATTAGATACATAATAAGAATATGAAATATGCTTTGTGATCATTAGTAATGTTCCATTTAAAGATATTCAATCCTGAATGACTTAGAAGTAAACACCTTAATTTACCAAATCTACGATAAGCATAGTAGTTAGAACTTTGTTAATTAGGCTCAGATGCCTGACTGGATCTAATGGAGTCCCACAGCTCTCTGCAGGACAAGGTGTCATCCAAAAAACATCCAACTAAGAACAGTGAATATGATGATAAGGATGAAAGACAATGGCAACTTTTTATCATTAGCCAATGTGAAAAATACCCCACAAAGTACAAAAAGGAACACTGTTTTTGAATAATAGTTCAAAGAAGAGGAAGATTCAAAAAAAATGAAGAAATGGAACTAATATAAACTGCCCAAAACTGCATTTTTATTTGTGATAAATATAGCAATTGCAATGCTTATTTTTGAGTCTTTTATAATTTAGATATGAAACAAATTATCTTAAGAAAATTTCTTGCAAGGAAATGCTTTTTGAAATTTAAATGCGTTCTTTCCCATCTGTCTTAATGCTTACAACAAAGTTATACAAACTTCACATGGCATTGATCTTAAACAAAGGGAACAGTCTTCCTTAGCTGTTTTTACATCCTATTAAAGAGATGTTGTTTGTTTCTTCATTTTATTTTGCTTTACTGCGATAGACATTGGCAAATCAAATATTCCAGCCTGTATCTAAAACCATTACCCAAAACACTCTATTTCTTACATTTTAAAATATTCACTAGCAGACTAAGGAGAATTGTGAGAAAACTAGTTACTGACATTATTGTATTTATGTCTCTAAAAAAAAGTGCATCCTTTCTACATTCATATAACATAAGAAAAAATGAGCAAGGTGAGAACTAATGTTAGAGTATAAACAAGCTATCAAAAAAAATGTTCAGTAAAAAAGCATGATGTTATTTAGGAAACACAGAATCCTCAATGTATCCCAGGAACTAAATATTTTTATTTTCTTATGATAATCTACTTATTATACACAAGATTATTATTTTAATAGCATGATACATAAAGTACAGATACTAATACAGGCTGCCAAGACTGAATCCTGCTTCCAGAATTTACTAGCTGTGATAATCAAGCAAATTATTTTACCTCAGTTTTTCATCAATAAAATAAGAATTTAAAACATAACCTATTAAAATTTAATTAATTCATATTTGTAAAGGATGCATCTAGTAGCTCTCTACAAGTGTACTGTTAAAGGCAAATTAAAATGTCAAAATTTAAAAATGTAAAACTAACATTGAATCATCATTAATATTACAATTATTTCTATAAAAAATCTCTCAGGAAATATTAGCCATTAGCATTTTTTTTCAATTTTCAGTAACTGATTCTTAATATTGGCATGCTATTTTACCTAGTAAACTCAATTGCAGTTTGTTTTGATGTACACTAGATGGGTAGTTATATTTTCTAGTCTCTCATTTTTTCTCTCCCTACAGAGTTTTTTCCTTGACAATTCAGCCACTTAAATTAATGATTTAACACATAATGATTGGGAAAATTCTTGTTACATATATCATAGGGACTGATTTGCTTATGAAGTCTAGTATTATAACATCATGGGAAAAATCACAGATTCTAGATCCAAGCAAACTGGCTTCAAATTCCAGGTCTGCTCTTATTAGCTTTATGATTTTGGGCAGTTAATTTAGCCTTACTGTGCCTCAGTTTTGTTCATCTAAAACAAGATTGAAAAGGGAATTATCTTACAGGTTTACAGTGCAAATTAAATGAGTTTATAGTTATGTTGGAAAGCATTTGATTTAGAAATAAGGCTGTGAAAAACTTGCAATAGTTAAATTTAAAAGAGCTGCTAAGAAGATTCAAGAAAGGAATCATCAAAATATCAGGAGGAAAATAAAATATTACAGAGATGTAGTGCTTGCTGCGAAGAAGTCAGATATTGTGATTTTGCAATGAGCCAAATAATCATAGTTCTGTGATATTCACTGAAAACAAATTCTGGACACATAAAAAAAAATTCCTTCACAACTTTCCTTAATCTGTCATCACCAAAGGATATCTAGTATACATAAAATAAATCCATTCTAAGCAAAGAAATAAGAGTAAATTATCTTTTTTAAATTACATAATTTGAAAGTAGATTTTAATTAAATGATTCTTTGGTAATAATTTGATACTAAAATTTTAGCTGATGATGAAAATACAAGCTCAGCTAGAACTTGTGAAATCGAAGTTCTAATTTGAAGGAGAGAATTTTACTGTTAATAAAACAGGATATAAGAAGAAAAAGTTATCATTATTATGAGATTACATTTGTGTCAAGATTGAAGCTAGTGAACTATGAGTCTTTAGAAAGAGAATATTCAATTTAAAATTTTGATTAAAACCAACTAGCAAATTTTAATATTAATAAACTAATAGGTAAATGTTTTTGAAAACTTTTCATTTGAATGTGAATTACATCAAAACATATTAAATTTTTGTCATGTCATAAACCAGGTAGTTTAAAATTATAAAAAATATTGAACATTCTTGTTATATTTTAAAATATAGAAATAAAATCTCATTAAGAAAAAGTATTTAACAGTTTTAATCATATAGAAATACCTATGATAATAATATTTGTGTGCTAAGTTTGCAAAGAGCATTTATATATTTTTATAATTTAATTTTTTTCTGCAATCCATTAATAAACAACATTGGTTATATTTTTGTTGCTTAAACATAATAATCCCTAATCTTACTTAGCTAAATTATAATTCTATCTGAAAACTGAAAAACAAACTAAAAATTTGCTGACTTTGAAATTGGGAGGTCATAAAGTTAATAGCTGTGTATGCCCGAGTTGACATAGTCATTTGTATCATTGTCAGAATAAATATAAATTTTCCGAAGTCAGAGGTGAATAGTAACCAGATTTGACATGCACACCAATCTAAACATATACATGAATAGGTGAAGAACACAATTAAATCATCCATAAGTAAAATATCTATATGATACTGATATTATAAATACAAATTTTCTTTCTTTTCAGATGAGATAGAGAACTGCTTTACAATGATTCTGAATTTAACAGCATGACTATTAATATTGTTTAAATCATGGAAACTCCAAGTTTAGAATAAAGAGAAAAGTGAATACTTTTTCTATAATTCAACATAAAGAAATGGGCCTTCTTGTGGTTAGTTATTATTACCTTTAACTACTCTCAAACATAAACAATCTAGCTGTTCCCTAAGTGCAATATCATGTCTTGAGTTATTTAATTCTTAGAGAGTTGAAAACTTCTGCAATTCTTCTTTCACAATTCATTAGTTCTTTTGATAACTGGGACAATTGTCTTCAACTTAACTATACTTGCATGTGAGTTACTCTAATTTGGAAATACTATTGATTAATAACTGCAGTGCCATGATTTAAAAAATCTCATAGTTCAAGTGTAAACAAACTAGACACTAATAAGTGAAAGTTTTAAAAAATAATTTTTTAATATTTCAGAGGATGGATCTTCATGATAAAAATGTTTGACAGGCAACATGAAGCATATTTAACATTGGGAAGTTGAAATTGAGAATGAAAGAATTTTCAAGTTAACCCAAGACCAATCACAAGTTCTCTTCCCTTTGCAGACAATCCAATCCTTGGTCTTTTAATTTTTTTTCAATTTTTTAGTCTTTATTGCTTTTATCATTTCTGATTATTCAAAAGAAAAAGTTTAAGCATTAGAATTATTTGATCAAATTCTTATTTATCCATTTCTAACATTTTTAATTACCGTATACTAAAAAAATAATTTTACTAGTTTTCGTTTTTCTATATACTTATATCTAATGGTAAAAGAGTTCTTAATGTTTGGATAAAGTTAATTTTGAAGTTAATGGAACTATTGTAAGTTTTATTATTATCTAAATTTGCTTGTCATATTTTAAACTGGTATAGTTGTTTTCATTGTCCCACATTACCATTCAAAGTGAAAATTGCCAATACTTGAAGTGGCTGTTTTTATAAAACAGTAAAATACTATTTTACTCAATTAATAGTCTGTAAATATAATGAAAACATAACAACAATGAGGATATGATAATGATAATTTACATAAGAAAAATATTATTTGTAGACAATTTCCTTCTGAAATAGACTAAATGATAGAAAGAAAATTTTATTTAAACACACTGGGCTGTTTGAGCTCTCCCAGCAAGATGAAATCATTTTATAAGTTGTGATCTGAAATAGTGTGATCAAGAAACTAAATATAAAAACATCTCTTTTTTAATCAAATAACATATAATTAAATAAAATGAGACAGATTTAATGATTCAAAGGCATGGTGAAGTGTTAGTCACGTGGCTTAGTTCTCAAAAATGATTTAATTGAAATTCTTTGATGTAGTTAAGTTGGTTTGCTTAGTCTGTTTTTACATTGCGAGTTCCTTTTATCTATAAGTAATATCAATATTGACAGTCTCCCATGATACCGCTATAGCATTTGCTCAACATTTAGCAGATGTGTGCACATAGATTAAAAGACAAAAGTAGAGTTTTAATTCCCTAGCTTCTGAAATTGCTTTGCCCCAGTCTTCTTTTTTGTCATAGGATTTTTAAGCTCTGATTTTTGCGCAGGTATTAATGTTTTTTCAGGATTCTCTTTCCTTCTGAGGACTTATACATTGTGCGAACTCTTTAAAAAATTAATTCCCTTATCATGTAAACATTCAAAGTAGACTCTGAGAGTTCACTCATACACATCAATTTCTTATGACTTGGTGTGTTCTTCCAAAACTCACAATTTTCTTTCTTTCTGGAAATCTTTCACTTAGCCCTGAAAACTCTGCTTTTCCATTCCAGGAACTATTTTTAGACTTATACTGGAATTTCTAAGTCTGTCTTTTATATAATTTTAGTGTTTTCTTTTTTTCATATTTATTTTTTTTACATAAGTCTGGAATAAATAAGTAAACAAATAAATATGGGCTTTATTTAAGATTTTTTTTGCATTTTCTTGTTTATCTTATTTTTATGGATATTATTTTTTCCTTTATCTCTCTGAAGATTTAAACAGCTTCCAGGTAGATATCTAATTAACCCAGTACAACTTATTAAAAAGACATTCTTTTCCCAACAACACTGCAATGTAACCCATGTCACAAATTAAATGACCCTCTATGTACGGGTCTGCTTCTGGGCTCTTAATCTGTTTTACTTTTTTTTTTTTTTCATACTCTTTACATATATTGCTAATTATGACATTTTCACTATGTTATTAGCTAATATCTCATTTCCATTTACAATGCAATTTATTTTACTTAATAATGAGTGCAATTTTGTTTTTTAGAACACTCAATAATTTTTTTTTTTGCAACTTCTCATGTTCGATTAGGTTGCCATGATTTGCCTCATAATTTATCCGATGAAGAGTTCATACTTCAACATGACAATTAAACAAATTTTATTATTCTCTTGTTCTTAATTATTTTCAACATACAGTTTGTCCTGGAGGATTTTTTAGAACACTTGACCATTCACTGTAGTTAAAACTAGATATTAGAAACTCTGAATGTGTTTAATTAGATATATTATGCTAATTTCCATACTCTGAAAAGGAAACAATGCCACTACAGCATTAAGAAACAGACTTTTATCTCAAAATAAGTCCTAAGTGACATGTAACACAAAGACCAAATGAAACTGCAAGGTAATAAGAATATAAAATTTAATGTAAATTTTATTTTCTCATTTTTTTTCTTTTCTAAGATGAAAAAGAAAGAAAACCTCTACTTTTATTTATGATGGAGTAAGAGGAACTAGATTTCTCCTCCTGCCTGAAGTAATAATAAAATTAGATAAAATAAAGGAAAAGCATTTCAGACATTGGACACAAGGCCACCCAAGACAATGATTCTTCAATTGCCTCAGCTTATTGTTTGACTGAAGTATAGGTAGAATCATGGGTAGTTTAACCCAAAGCAGAGTCTGTTGTGGAACCTTCAAACTCAGCAGACAGTGTGGGAAATTGAACTGAGGTGGGGAGGGCAGGCAGTTATTAATGCTTCTTATACAATCATTGGATTTGTCTCTCTGAAACACTTTAGTAAGTAGGTGGAATCATAGTCTTTTCACCTCATTCAATGTCATTTTCTTCTGGGCCCTGTGCAGCCATATTTATTAGAGGAATGATATTCATGAACTGAATCTCCCTAAATTTTGGCAAATGGTCCCACTGATGGTCATGGACTGGGAGCAAGAAACACGCTAATTTTCAGGATTAATACTGATTCAATTTCAGAGTCATGAGAAGACAACAAATCAACATGTCTTACCTCCTCTTTGCCTAATTTGTTATCATTATTGAAAACAAAAATATGCTCTCATCCTTTCCCTGGAAAGTTTATTAATCAAGTAAAGTTTTATAAATTTCTTTCAAGTCTGTTCATTGGAATCCAGATATATTTGTTAGGACAGGAGCTAAAAAGGGCAAGCACAAAGTGAAATTTATTTTATGATCCTGAATTCTTTTATAATGGTAATTACTTTTTCCCTCACATCTAATGTAGTACTTTGAAGTGCTCTAATGTGAAAAAAAAAATTTCATTATAAAATCTGCTTTTAACTTTTTGATGATGATCATTTTATACACTAAATTAGAATTTGAGACAATGGAGACACCCTCTCCATGATCATCAGTTTCCTCATCTTTAAAAGAGAAGTGTTAATAATATTAATCAAATAAGGGTTTTGGAGGAGCCCTTTAGAATCTGCCTACAGAGTGCTTAGCAGAACGTAGTGAGTCTTTACAACTGTCTGTTTTTGTGTGTGTGAGAGGAGAGGCGAAGGTCAGGAGAGAAAACAAGCATTAGTAAACTCATGCATTCCTATCACAAGGAAACTGTTCTATTCTAATCTCTAGATTGGAGAGCAAGTTTTCTAGCACTCTCTCCTTGGAATTGTGGCAAAAACTTCAGGGCATGAAATTTTATCAGAATGAATCTTCCTTCTCCTACAGTGACCCCCTAAGGTCTTAGATGCATTTCATAAAGGTCCCCACAGATAACAACATGCGTCGGGGGACTTGGAACGGGTGGCTCCAAAATTTATTTACAAATTTATTTACTATGGGGATTTTAGTGAAGCTTCCTTGATATTCACTGAAAGAATAAAGCTCTCCTCTTGTGTATTAGTCCAGAGGCTGGCAAAGTCACAGAGAAATATATTTGAGCAATTAAATTCAAGTCTCAGCTGACCTGAAACTCTATCTTTTTTTTTGCAATGAGAGTTGTCCTGGACTCACATTTTTAGGTATCCTTTGAGGGAAACTTAAGAGTGACGGCCAGGCCAGAGAAAGAGCCCTCTTCCACTGGCGTGTCTTATAACTCATCTATCTATAAGTGAGTCCAAAGAATATCTCAAGCTACTCCAGAAAAATGTGTTACTGCTATATGAGGCCAACTGAGCACAGAAACAAGAGGGATAATCAGAAGTAATATACAAAGAGAATTTTGTCATGCTGCTCCTAAAGATCTCACATCAATTCAGTAACGGTGGCAGCAGAAGATTGAGAGTCAAAACTTTGGACTTCTGGCAAAGGAAGGAAGTGCTCTTGAAAGAGATTTACACTGACAGGTAGATGTGAGTTCAAAAGTAAGGCCAGTGGAGTCCCAAACTGTTTAAGGAGATGGGACTTAAGAGCAAAAACACTTGGGATCATAGGAGAAAAATAAGCCCAGTTCTAAAATGGATTTTTTTGCCAGTGAAAGTTAAACTACACAGTGAAATCCTGTATTTACTGAGGGAAGCAACTCCAACACTGCTAGATCTGATGAGCAGGCATATTTAATGGTGTGATGGTCTTCTTCCCATAAGTGAGGTTAGGCATCCTAACACAGCTTAAACAAATACAGTCGTGTATGTCCAGAGAAGCCTTACTGAAGTTGGGATAAACACTGAGGAAAAGGGAACAAGAGGAATTTTAAAATGTAAGAAATTCTAAAAACAAAATTATCAAATTCTAAGGATGGCCCCTATGATAGTTAAATTCTTACTAAGAAACAATCAAGATTAAAAAATAAATAAACAAAAATTAAAACAGAAATGGGCCTACTGTGGATACAAAGGATAAGACAGAGGTGGTACCATTCTCTCACCTGGAGTAGAACAGAAAACTCTTTATGATCTAACTATTTTTTTCTTATTGGCCCAAATAAAGATAAGTGTGACGCTAATGGCTCCTCTTGGAAATGATTTGGCCATGCCTTCTTGACCACTTTGTGGCTTCCATTAGAGTCAAAGTGAACAGAATAGGATTGGGTCCTATCCAGATAGAGCGAATACAGTAATGTAAGAATTGCAGTCTTACCCCCAACTGGGACCGCTCCACACTGAATGGCTCATCTACTGAGAGAACATTACATAAGACCTCAGAATCTAAAATCTCACTGGTTTATTGATTCTTAAACATTGGAATTGCTTTAGTTTCCTTATTAAATGCCTTCCAAGATTATTCCTAATTTATTAAGAGCTAGCATTCTAAAGCAAAGTATACTTAATAAATGACACTAATTATATTCATTAAGATTCTCATTTGACCTTTCTCAAAAAAAAATTATTGTCAATATTTTTTTAGGAAATTCAAAGTCTTTATTCTTGAAATGAACTAAAAGAGATGCTTCTGAGAATTCAGAACAGAAAAGGAAGCTTAGCATTTCTCCCAAGGGAGGCCTATAGAATCTATTTTTTACCGCCTAAAATTTTTTAATTTTAACATATACTAAATATCAATTTATGTCTTGCTATTTTTTTTTTGCTTAACCTTTTAGGATAACTTTTTTTATATATTATCACATGCCACATTTGTTTCACTGAAAAAAGAAAAGTGAATGTTGACAGTTCAGAGGTTGGTATCCTCATAAAGAAAAGCAGGTAAATCAGTGCTATTATGTAATTGAGTATAAATCTGGGGAAGTAAATGACTCTCAGGAGCTTACATTTGGAGTTAACATATACATTAGGAAATCTATCCACATTAGGGAAAAAGATTAAAATCTATCAGTGAGCATTTTAAAGTATAGGAGTACAGAGTTTGTCACTAGAACATATAATAGGGACATTGAGCTCAGACTGCTAAGGGGAGAAAAGAGTCCTAATTAGCAAGAAGAATTAAATTAAAGGAGATTATGGAACAGAAAAAGGATTTCTGTGTAAAGAAAAACATGAAATCAAAATAAAGTGGTGTAGAAAATACAAAATATTTTTTTTAATTGCAAATAATTTAAGATGTAGAAAATAAATAGGATAAAAGAAAATATATATACAATTATTTTTTATAATGTTGGGTTAAGAAAACTTTCTAATTGATACCAGAATATCATATTAGGCAACAAAAACAGCGGGGAAATATATAGACTTTAGGACCTAACTGCATTGGTTCATATTCTAACTAATAAGAGTGACCTAGGAAGAACTAATTTCCCAAGGACTTTGGCACTTCAGTTTTCTCATGTGATAATTGAGAATTATAAAGAATTTTTACCTGTATGCAATATTGTCTTGAAGATTGAATGAATTAATATCTTTTAAAGTATCTAGAAAAGTGTCTGACACATAATAAGCATACAATGAACATGAGCTATTACTAATATTAATAAAATCAGAAATGATAAGGTGTTGATAGATGTAATTGTATTCAGAAAAAAAATTCATAAAGATAGTTGTACTATGTGTGTTGATTACATTGGATGGGAAAACTGAAAGGACTCACAGATTTCTCAATGTGGACAGAGCCATGTAAGGCTCTTAAGAAAGGCAAAGGATAGATTTGAAGAGGAGAAAAAGAGTGAAGCTACCTTGGAATCTGAGAGATTTTTACATGCAACTCCATGAGGGCCTTTCTTAGGCACACAAGATGTTATTCATCACCAGATTATCAGGCTTCAAAAGAGCCTGATAAAAATATGTCCAATAGGATATGTTATTCCTCACTAGTCAGATAGCCAAGCCAGGCTTTAAAACTGGTAAAACCAGATGTTAGTCATCATTTCAAATATCTAAAATAATGCAGAAAGGCCAGTCCCTGGTGTTTCTTGGGTAATTTTGAAATTTAAACAGCATATTCTCAATTACTAGTTAGCGCATCTTGGCCAAGGGCTAGTGCCAGAATTCCAAGCATCTCCAAAGATGAGCATAGAGATGCCCCAATCCACTGTAAGGTAACTTCTTCTTATACTTCTCCACTTTGACTCATGTTCAAACTTTTAAAATTGTAAACTGTCCATTATTATATTTTCTGTACTTTTGTACCTTTTATAAAATAAAAAAGGCAAAGAACAATCAAAATACTTATCATTTGTATTATTCAATGAAGTGTATTTTCTTCAAAGAAATATTTTCATTTCCAATATTCCAACCCAAACTTGTTTGTAATCTTGCAGAACATGGCAATTTTTTTTGCTTCCTTTCACCACCAAATTTGAATCTTGGCAATGATATAAATAGTTTAACTAAGAAATAATTATTTAATCATTAACTAAATCTAGTTGCTTCTCTGTTGAACCAGTTTTTAATAGAAAATCATTTTGCAGAGATTTTAATTAAATCTTCCTTTACATCTGATCACTGATATCAGTATTATCAATCCAATTTAATTGTAATACCTACACCAGTATTATGGTAAAAAAAAAAATCAGTTGCATTATGATTTAGAACAAGATTATTAGAAAATTAATTAGTTTTAAATAGAATAACATTTCATCAGCCTTTTCAACAAAAACATCCCTTGCCCAAATAAGAAATGTCATGAATTAAGATATAAATCAAAAGTTAAATTTCAGCTAATTTTTAATTCCAAATCTCTTATGGGCATAGACATATGCCTTGCTTCATGCTACAAAGTTGTACTGAGTTCCCAATGGGCCTTATCTTTAAGTAATGTACATTTCTCTTCATTGGTAAATCCTAGTCAAGTTTGATAGATTTCCAATTCCAACTACTGCACTATTGAATATTGCACACATATATTGAATATAAGTGCTCTTTGGACATTGACATAGATCACCTATGCAAATTCATTGTCCATTTATAAATTCTTACAAGCAAGAGAGACCATAAATTTCTCATAAAACTATTCCTTGTGCTTTTGCTGCCATGATCCCAGGCCATTGACCTTGGGCAGATGAAGCAACATTAGAAATATTTCAAGCATTCTTTCATGAGGTGTTATTAGTGTTATTGACATGTAAAGATAGATGACTCCAAGTGGAATGTGTCTTAAATCATTTGGAGATCATGCTGGACTTTCAGCCTGAAACAAATCAGGTAGTTTTATAAGGGATTAGTTTCATCTCAATGGGCAACAATAAATACAGCTAAGAGATAATATCATTTTCTTGTTTCCAATGTCTTGCAAGACATCAATTAATGTAGGCTTTTCTGTTTTAAATGATTATTTATTGATTTCCTTTCCAAAAGCAATCACTTCCCCCTTCTTTCCATTTGTCATTAATTTTTACCCTGAGGAATAGAGTGAAGAAATAAAATGAAGTCACTATAGTCAAGCTGCTAAATTACTAAAATTAAGTAGCTTGGGGCATGAGGAAACAACTCTATTCTTGTTTTAACTAGCCTGGGAACTTAGACCTTTGAACTTTCCAGTCCTGTGTTGATGTCTAGATATACATCAAATCTCCAAACAACCTTGTGATTGCCCCCTGACAAAGAAAAGAATGTTCTCATATCCAGACTGCCTGACATCCACTATCCAGACTACCAGCCATCTAGAGGAATACCATCTTGGATCAATCCAGAGGCTAACCACACAGGATAGATTCTTCTCAAGAATGTACTTTTTATTATAAGAACTCTTAGCTTTTCTTTCTTCTTCGTAATATTCTGGATATTGCCTAGTTACATTTCCAGTTTGCAAATCTTAAAACTCTTGAATACTCTTTTATCATCAATTTCTAACTAAAGCCTCCTGACTCTCTTTGAGTATGTTCAACAACTCAGACCTCAGGAGAGGGCGTTTAGGTTCCACCAAAGAACTGACGCACAGCATTGGCAGCAATGTGAATCTGGCTAATCTGGTTTAAGTACATTTATAGGACTATCTCATCTCCCATGTAAGAGAAAGGCAGAAACCATTGATCTTAGCTTAAACAGGTGAAAAAAACAAACAGCCCATTCCATCACCCTTTAAGAACTGAAATATTAAATTTTTGATGTCATGTCATGGATAATATTTAGTAACCAATCCTTTCATCTGGAATTTATAAATACAATCTAGATCCTAGTACTACAGGATCAGGCAGAGAAAAAAAATTAGGAACAGGAAAAAAGTTTATGTGCGTTCCTGTGACATCTCTTGTATCCTCTTCCCTGTCTTCTCCAGAATATTTCTACAATCTAACCAATAATGATTTCTCTTATTTCCAAGTATATTAGGTTTTAATACTCAGTCATTCAATTGTTCAAGCCATCCCTTCAGGCTTTTCTTACTCACATGTTTTAGTAAGTGTTTTAACTATCTATTCCAATTTTTAATCAGTCTACTTCTTTGTAGATGGAAATGTATATGCTAAATTCATTGTATATGATGCTTCTTAGACCACTGTGACATTGCACCTACAGTAAATCATTTATGTGATCTGATTATCTATAACCAGGGGGTCAAAGCAGAATTATATTCTTGCTAAGAAGTTCTTTAGAAAGTTAGAACTTTGCTTCAGTTACTAGGCATACAAATCCAAAAATAAGAATACAAATAGATTTCAGTAAATAACCAATGATATTTATACAGAGTTCTAGGCAACAGATCAATGCATTCATCTGCTAGCTACCTCAGGTCTGGCTTTATTCAGCAGGCACCTACAGTCGCTTTTAGTTTTTGATGGTCTCGTTGACAATCAGAAGTATTGTTAATCCCATTTCAAGTATATGAGGGTAATACTGGGATGCACTTTTATTGTGTTTTTTTAAAACTTTTCCATTGCTTTAATGACTCCATGGCCACTCATCTTATATAGAAAAGGCCCAAAGAGCAAATAAGGTCTTCTACTTAAAAAAAAATATACATATGCCTAGTTATTTTAACAATGTTATGAGGCATAAATGACATGTAATAAACTACAAATATATAAAGCGTAAAGTTGATATGTTTGACTGGTATAAAGCCATGAGCCCATCACTACAGCAAGATAAAAAGCACATCATTCACCCTTCAGAACAGCCTCATTCCCTCTGGTAATGCCTCCCTCTTGCCCTCCTCCACAACCTTCTCTTGTTACTAGGCAACAATAATCTGATTTCTGTTCCTAAATTTGGCTTACATTTTTTTAGAACTTTATATAAATGGTATTATATAGTATGTGCTTTCTTTTAGGCTTCTTTTGCTCAGCTTAGCATAATTATTTGTTTTATGCATGTTTTAAAAACTTGTAGCTGTTTTGGCTCTTCACTCATTCATATAAATTTTAGAGATAAATTATTTTTTTAAAAAGGTCTATTAGTACTTTAAGTAGAATCTCATTAAATTTATAGATCAATTAGTGTAGCTTAAAAATACTATGCCTTCCATTTACTATGCCTCCCCATTTATTTATTTCAGACCTATTTTATATCTTTAAGTTAAGTTTACATTTTCTTCATAGATAGCTGCATATCTCTCATTAGATTTATTCCTAAGTAACATATTTGAGTTTTTGTTACTGTTAATAAAACCTTTGGCATAGCATTTACGACCAAATTTTTTGTGTATAAAAATGATATTAATTTTTATATACTGAACTTGTATTTAACAATTTATTAAAATCTCTTGTTGATTCTAGCTCTTTGGGTTTTTTATGTAGAAACTTACTACTTGTGACAAATGACAATTTTGTTACTTCTTTTAAAATGTTTTTGAATACATACCTTGATCCTCTTTGAGGGGCTTTTAGCGTCAACAAGGACAATGTTGAACATAAGTATTTATAGAGGTCATCCTTATTTGTTCCTGATATTAAAGGAATGCTTTTAACATTTCACAACTATGTTTTCTCTGAGTCTTTTGTAGATATCCTTTATGAAATTAAAAAGATTCAGCTCTGTATCTAGCTTGCTAATGGTCTTTATGATAAATTTGTTAAACTGTATCAAATGCTAGTATTCTGGGTCTGTTGAGATAATATAATTTATCACTTTAATTTTTAATTTGATTAATTAGTTTAATAAATTTTCTCATGATAAACAACCTTGCAGTTCTAGAGTAAACCAAACTTTATTCTTAACATTTTATTTATTAGTCATTAGGCTGCCAAATTAGTTTGCTAATATTTGGAGGGCTGTAAGAGTTTCTAAGGTGTATAACAAAAACATAATTTATAAAGTAACAAATTGTTAAACTGGAATTCATCAAAGTTAGAAATGTTTGTTTTTTAGAGACACTGTTAAGAAAATATAAAAAATTATAAACTAGGAAGAAGCATGCATAAGACTCCTAAAAGTAGCATTATTCATTATAGCAAAAACAAACAACAATAACAAATCCAAATACCCAATTACAGTAGAATGAATATATAAAATAGTTCTATTGTTTTAGTGATTTACTATAAAAGAAAATAAATAGGCAAAAGCTGATCTGCATAAATGAATTTTAGGAACACGTCAAGTAAAAAAAAAGTTAATTCTAAATGGATACATATAAATAGATTTCATTTATAATATTTTTAAAACCTAGAAAAACTAAATATTTTATTTTGGAAGATACTGACAAAACCATGAAGTAAAATAAGTGAATTAAACTCAAAATTCAGGATAATGAATGGACAAATTTAGCCTGACATCTGGGGAAACACACAAGACTTCGAAGACATTGGTGATACACGTTTTTTTCATTAATAGATTTTACTACTTAAAACAGTTTTTAGATTTACAGAATATTGAACAGAGAGTACAGAGTTCCCATAGAGCCCCCTCACCTTGCTGTTCTCTCCCAGTTTTCCCTATTATTAACATCTTACATCGATATGGTATATTTGCTAGGATTGATAAGCCAATTTTGATCCAGTATTATTAACCAAGGTCCATAGTTCACACTTGGGTTCACTCTTTGTCTTGTGTATTCTATGAGTTTTGACAATGTACAAAGACATGTATCCATCATTATAGTCATGCAGAATGATTTTGCTGTCCTAAAAATTCCTGTCTTCGACCTATTTATCTCTCCTTCTTCCCCTTGAACTCCTAGCAACCACTAAGCATTTTACTGTCTCTGTAGTGTTCCTTTTCCAAATATCATATAGTTAGGATCATAGCATATGCCTTTTTCAGATTAGCTTCTTTCACTTAGCAATATTCATTTATAGTTTCTCCCTGTCTTTTTACTTGATAGTTCATTTATTTTTATCATTGAATAATAGTCCATTGTATGAATTTACCAAAGTTATTTATTTATTCATCAACTGAAGGACATCTTAATTGCTTCTAACTTTTGGTAATTATGAATAATTAGTTATTAAGTGTGGGGGGAGTGTATAAATAATTTATTATTATCACTTAAGCTCTATTATATGCATCATTACACATTTATTATATATTTAATAAGTTATCCAACTGTTAACATAACATATACCTCTGTACATATATATGCCTATATGCATGCATGCATGTGTGTGTGTGTGTGTGTGTGTGTGTGTGTGTGTGTGTGTGTGTATGGCAATTGTTAAAATAAAAATACATCTCTACAGGTATGTATATATGTATATGTTTATATGTTTATATGTGAATGTATGTTTATTGTCCTGCAACCTTTTTCATTGCATATTGTAAGGGGAAAAAAGCCAAGTGCATTCTCAGCCATTATGATTTTGTAGATACATAGCTAGAGACAGAGACTAGATAGATAAGTAGAAAATATACGAAATTATGTTCATTCAAATGTTAATAGTATTTACATCTGATTGCAGATTTAGAATGAGTCTAACGTTCTTCTTTTATTTGTAAGGTAAACCTTCATCATTAACATTAGCCTATACATTTGCAAATAAAATTTAAGTCACTTTTATTAAAATACTGAAACATAAAATATAAAGTAAAAAAAAAAGCAAGAAGGTTTTAAAGTAAAAAAAAAAAATAAAGACAAAACTATGCCCTTTAACTATGTTTTCTCACCAGAAAAATAAATATTTTATATATAATATATAAAAATAATAAATAAAACTCTAATACTAAATTAAATTTTTTCATTAGGTACTTCTGTGAAAGTGTTCAAACCTAAAAGAAGATACAAGATGACTTTAGGTGTATCCCAATTGCCAGATCTAAAGCTGCTTGCTCTGCCTTCTAATATATTAAAATTTTTTCAATTTGTGATTGAAAAACAAAACCAAACAAACCCTGTAAATTGATTTTTAAAGTAATTTGATGCCAAATCTTCATACATCTACTATGTCACTGATAAGAGCATTTTTATAAAATTAGTTAGCAAATGAATTTTCATAATTCATGTAGATAGGAAAGACATTGTATTAAAACAGACAAGATAACTACAAGAACAGATAAAGGGCAATGGAGTGAAAGAATTTGAGCAGTGGAAAAGACAGCTTAACCTCTCACTGACTAAATTGTTCATGTCACATTTCTTATTTCAATAAAGGTTCTTTCCATGTAGAACCACTGAGGAAGTCAATGCATTAGCAGGGATTTTGTTTCTATTTTCAGACAGGCTATGCAGGAAACAAAATATGAATTAATTTGAAATACATCTAAAATAGTATAATCATATTAATAATTTAAGAAAAGTCATTTGATATTAAAAATTAGAACTTTACTTGGAGATAGGGTCTGTACAGAGGTGATTGTGGTAAAATGAGGTCATTGTGTGGGTTCTAATCCAATACAACTGTGTCCTTATTAAAAGGGGCAAATTTTTTTTTATTAAAAAATTTTTTTTTGATATCAGTTTAAAGGGGCAATTTGGAGGTAGAAATGGAAAGAGAACAAGACAGAGGGAGAGGCAGCTATCTACAATCCAAGATCTGGAACAGAACTTCTTTTTCAACCCTCACAACAAACTAACCCTGCTGATGTCCCGATTTTAGACTTTAGCCTCCAGCACTAGGAGACAATAAATAGCTGTAGTTTAAGCCACCTAGGTTGTGGTCCATTTTTTGCCACACCAATAGCAAACTAATACAATCAATGCAAACATTTACCTGAAGGTTTTAAATAATACATTTTCTAAGAACTTTTCACCAGTTTTCAGACATAAACAGTTTTTTTTAATGAAGTTACCAAATATGTTGATATTTTTGAAATATATTAGTTTACTTTTTGTATTTTTTTTTTAATATGAAAGCCAATATTTGAAATGAAAGTTAGAAACATGGTTAAATAGAAAGATATAGATCATCCATGACTAATTTCTTACAAATACTTAAGCAAAGCCTATAGTGGAAGAAAGAACAATACCGCATTTTGTAAATTAGAGATTACAAACAGAAAGAAAAAATAAAGAACATAACCAAGGGCAACTAAATTCAGCATGTAACATTCTCCTTGGGAAACCAGTTAAACTATTTTCACTTTTACAATCCTAGAGTATTTCCTCCTTCCCTCCGGATATATATCTTTAATAAACCACAACAGAAAACGCTAAATGTATACTAGAGATCTTCAGCAAGGCTACCTTGTATTTTGAAAGTTAGATAATAACATTTCAAATATACATTGAGCTGTATTCTAAATAACTTTTAAACCTATTTATATATAATACATTATATATTATAAATATAGATTCATATACATCCTCAAATAATAACTAAAAAGGCATTTAGCACCTCAAGACAAAGGAAGTGAAACAAAAGGAATTGCAAAGAAAAAAAGAAGCCCATATTCGGAGTGACTTAAATAAGAGGTGAAATCTCGTAACCATATAAAAATGCCATTATCTGCCATTATGGTAGTGGCGTCATCACACATTTTTGTAAAAGGCACCCTCCGTTTTGTCTCACTGTGACGATGTCAACTCAACAGTTAGTTATTAAGTATGTAGAATGCCAGATTCCATAGCTCGCTCCAATGCCACATATTCTTTTATCTGGAATTAGAAACAAGGCAGGTACAGGAGAAACTACAAGCCACTCACGTAACATTATTAGTAAATAAGTAAGATACTGTCATATATGCATAACTGCTTTGCAAAACATAGGACGAGTTGCTGAGTGAACGAGGATGCTGAGGTGTGGGTAGAAAGCAGCATTTGAAAGGTGGGTCAGGTATTATGTCTCTGAGGAGGAGACTTTATGGCTGAGACCCAGGGCTCTGTGACAGTTTGAGAGAAGAGCCCTCAGGCTGAGAAACCTCACGTGCAGAAGCTGTGAGTTAGGAACAGGCTTGATGTATTAAAGGGTCTAAAGACCAGGGTGTCTGGAGGAGGATGAGCAGCAGAGAATGAAATAACCAGAGAACCAGAAACTCCCAGGGTTGGCCAAAAGCTTGGATTAGAGCATTAGAAAGACACTGGAGGGCTTAAATACAGGAATGGATAACCTGATCTATGTTTTTAAAGTCTCATCTTGGCTGTTCTGAGGATAGATTAAAGGAGAGAAAAAATGTGACAAAGATCAGTTAGAAACTTTTATTCATTGCTATATTTCAGTGGCTAGCACATAATAGGAACTCGGCATTCGTAAAATAAAGAAATGAATAAATTTCTGGGTTACAAAAGATATCTGTGGAATTGTATGTCTAAAAATTAACAATTTTTAGAAGTATATCAGTCTTATATATCTCTTTGAGTTGCATGAGTAATGAATATTTCCGAAGATGTGGAATTGTGGTTTGAACAATCTGTTAACCCTCATATTGGTAAAATATACAAAAGATATGGAAAAGAGAGGAAGAAAATGACCCAAATACACCATTAATTTACAAGGCTTATGAAATAGCAATAGCAGCGTGTGAATTTTTAATTGACTATTACACTTCTCTGAAATTATGTATCTGCTACGCGTGTGTCCTAGAGGATAATACAACTTCTCTGTTAATGATGATTAAAATAGAAAACATATTTTGCCTCGTTAAAATTCATTTAACAAACAATCATTTAGCCTCTAATTTTTCCAGGGAGTGTAAAAAGATGAACAAAGCCCAGTCCTTGCAATAACTCTATCTGCGGGCACTGCCACCATCAGGCCAGTCGTGAGGGGCTCCCATGCTGAGCCTTTTGCTTTATAAAGGGCCACATTTTCACAAATATTGAAACACAGGACTTTTTTTTCTCCCCCTGGATTTGGTCTTAGGAGAAAGTTTTGTGAAAGTTCAGCAATCTATTGAGCCAAGAGAAATTGCAGTGAACAGAAGTACACACCTCTCACCCCTATCCCATCCCCCACACCACCCAGGCAAGAGGATGGGGAACTGAGTTCAGGACTATGAGGATGGACTTGGGTGGGTGTGGAGTGCAGCCCAGAGGAAGACTAACTGTTCTTTTCACAATTGCCCACCCCAAATTACACAACACAAAGTCTAAGCAGACCTGTTTTCAAATCATCATGCTCCTTGTGTAAAATGGGAAATTAGGAAGGGAAAACTACCCATCCCCCAGTTCCCAATTCTGGTTCAGGCTGTCTGGTCCTGAGTCAGGCCCATTTACAGCAGTTAATGAGTAGCCCCAGGCTCACAGGCAGCAGCAAGGCTGGAAGTGGGAGGGATGATGGAATTCAGCCTGAGGGTGACAAGAGTGATGTTGCCTGAGTGGGCTTCAGGATCCTAGGTTGAAACATAAGCTGGACATTGGAGATAATTTAGAACTTTAAATATTTTAGATAAATACATGGGTCTCTTTCTTTGTGCTCACAGATGTTAAATGAGCCTACTGAGGTGACCAGCAAAAGAACCATAATAAAATATGATAGCGTAGAACTGCGTAATGGAAACTGTACAGAGTGTAGAATCAGTAGAAACTGCTTTGTTTAACTGTTTAAATGTTCTTTGTCTCTGTGAGTCTCAATGGCTTTAACTGTAAGACAGTAAAAACAAAATCTAGAAAGTGGCAAGGAACGATATTCAATCTTCCTAAGGTTCACACAGTCTTGGAAGGTTTCAAAGGTGGACATTTAATATGGTCTTGAAAAGAAAGCATCACAAGAGAAATAAAATGAGCAAAACTGTAATGTATTCAAAGTACATTTAATTGAATTTAGAGTTGATTGTGGGGATAATGGTGGAAGTAAAAGACAGAATGACTGTTCCGTGAAATGACATTTTTATAATACACAGTGTATTAAGAGGGTTTACCTTGTGGTAACTGGATATTATTATTCTTACTTTTTCTTTTTTTCTCTTTCTTTTTCTTTCTTTCTTTCTTTCTTTCTTTCTTTCTTTCTTTCTTTCTTTCTTTCTTTTAATGACAGCAATGACTTGATTGGAAAAATGTTTTTGAGAAATAATTCCCACTTCAGGTTGACTTTGCCAAAAATAATCATTTAGAGTCAGTCATTTTCCTAATGGTACAGCCGTCACAGAAGTTAAATTAGAGATGCCTTCCTGGGAAGAAAATGGTGGTGCTAATGAATCAAAAGTAGGAATAGAACAATTATTTCCAAGTAAAATTCATGAGTTACTCGTAGGATGTATAAGCTGAGTGTGATATTTACACTTTGCTTTTTGTTTACAATTATGTTCACAATTTATGTCCACAGAACTTGTGTTTTAGTTCTAACTTTTATATTTATGACTCTTTACAATACAAATAAATTATTAAAAACTCAGAGGAAAAGTTATGTTTTTCTGACTGTAGGAGATATGTAAATAGCAAAACATCTAAAATTGCCAAGAGCAAGTATGTGGCTTGAATCCTAGATTTGATAAAACTCTAAATGTTAATGCCTAGAGTGTTGTTGCCTTCCATTGCTCTGCTAGAAGTGAGCTGCTAAATGCTATATTCACTTATCCTTCTCAGATTACATTATAAATAGTTACAGCCCTCGCTGCAGAGTAGTGAAGAAAAGCAGAAAAGAAGAGGAGCAGAAATGAAACAATATTTAGTACTTCAAAGCTTTTACTTTCACAACCCAACGTTTTTGAATAATTTATTGTCTATAAAATAAGTCTCCCTTGTCTGTTTCTGAGCATTGGATGCCAAAGAGCAAATATAAATGACAAAACCCTAGTCATTTTTATAGTGACTTTATTGCCCCAGTGTGGCACTTTTCTGGGCATTTTATTGCTTTTCCACTTGTGTCCAGGCTAATAAAAGAGTCTGACACCTCTTTCCTATCTAAACAGTTCAGTAGCAACTGTGAGGATAATAAAAAGATGATGTATAATTTAACTGAATAATTTATTGAAGCAGATTTAGAACTGTCTCATAAGTCTCAACCTAATGTAAAATAATATAATTCAAAAAATCCTAACCCTGGAGAGGAATTGGCAAAGAGGTCTAGTACAAAATTCTGTGTTATATATCCAGGTGGAGTGTTGCTTAAATCATCTTAATCAAAATTATTTTTTATCTTTTGCAAAATGAAATGAAATAAAAATATTATTGTTGCAATTGTTTAATACATAAGCTGGTAACAAAAATAAAGGCCAGAAAATTTATTATATAACATGGGAAGTATTAATAATTTTTCTGGAACAACATGGATGAAACCAGGATGATCTCTAACATATCAGGATCCATTGTCATGCTGATACTTTCCTCCAAAATTGTAACAACAATACTCTTTCCTCTTTTGTGCTTTTGTAGCCCTTTCTGCTCATATCATTTTCTTATTTAAAATTCTTCAGTGGCATCCACTGCAATTGGGACATATTTCTAATTTTTAACCAGATCTGTAAAACCTGTTTGTGTCTCTCTTACCTTTATTTTTGTCACTACAAATGCTCTAGCCATATGGCCTTTGACCACTTCTTGAATTTGTCAAGCTAAGTTTTGCCACATCTCTTCATATCCATCCCTTCTGTCTGACAGGCAGTTCTCCCACATCTTCCCATGACTGGTTCCTTTTCCTCGTTCAGGTCTCACTTCAAATGTGAGGAATCTGTGACAATCCAAATTCCCCACCCCTGACTTTTCAGGTTCTCTTTCTCCCATTGCCATGTTGATTTTTTCCCACCACACTTAATGTTCATAATACTTTTCACATCCATTTATTTTTTAACATTTTATCTCTCATCTAAAATCAGCTTCATGAAGCCAGGGCCATTGCCTGCATGGTCTACTGCTGAATCACAGGCACCCCTAACCTGGTCCTCTATAACATGCTTACCTGGCAAAGAGTTGCTGAATAAATGAGTGGATAGATGGATATTATATCGCTTTATTCAGCAGGATCTATAAAAACTTCTACACATATTTGAACTACATGTGATTATGGGGAGATGAGATTATGTTTAAGCAAGCCAACAATTTAATTTTTACTCCCTAACATACTACATAGAATTATAAATTAGGAGAAATTTGAAGATGAATATACTGCACAAGTTAGTATGCTCTCCCATAAGAAAGCTTAAAATACTAAACATTTGATATATGAGAGGGGGTTAAATGCAGTTTCAGACTTTGTGGAGTGTATTATCAAATAGGGTATATAGTAATAAGAGATTTGTATAGATTAATGTAAAATTACAACTATTATAAATGTTACAAAGTGAGATACATGAAACTATGAGATTTACATATAGGAGTTAACTTATACATAAATTATATTTTATGAATAATAATAATTAATATATTGCTAAATATTGAGTAGATGTACACTGAAGTTTGTAACCTTTGTGGAAGATGTAAGGTGTAATAGTCATAAATATTGTGCATGCAGTTTCAGAAATTAAACATTACCATTATCCTTCAACATTTCTATGTGTGCTTCACCAGTCCCAATAACTTCTCTTTTCCCTATCATGAATTTTGTGTTTATAATTTTATCACTTTATTTGAAATTTTATAATATATGGTTGTGACCTTAAAGTTTATTTTTTTAGTTTATTAAATATATCTAAATGGAAATTATACAATGCATTTTATGTAATTTGCCTTTTTTTCTTAATATCTTTCTAAGATCATCTATGTTGTTTCTTATAAGTGCTTCACTTATTCTTTGATGATTATTATTTCTTTGTGTAAATTTGCCCTCCAATTCATTTATTCATTCTAGTTTTAATGAGCATTTGTGCTATGTCCACTTTGGAGCTACTAAGAATAGGTAGTTACAAAGGTTCCTATAAACATCTACTGGCGATGTGCAAACATTTTCCAAGAGAGGAATTGCAGGGTGACATGTATGCTCATCTTCACATTTACAAAATATTGAGAAATTAAATTTTTAAGAGTTTATCATTTTTTATTCCTACTAGCTGCGTTCAATTTTATGTATTTTTACATGCTTGTAAACCCCTGATAATGACAGATATTTCTAAAAAGCCAATCTCTGTTATTTAAAACATTATAAGTTTTTAACTTGGATTTACTTAGTCACTACTCTTCCCAAAGACTAAAGTGGCATCCAAGTCACTGAAGCCACTGTCATTTTGCAGTCTTCATCTTATTTAACACAGACATATTTGACATAATTGATCTTTTTGCTGTTCTTAACACACTTTCTTCACAGAATATCATTATCACCTGTTTTTTTTCCTACCTTTTTTGGTTATTCCTTTCAGACTCCTTTGCTACTTTCTTCTCATCTATTAACTCTAAATTTAGTGTAATCCTGGTCTCAGTTATGAAACATCTTTCTTTTTGATCTACTCCATAAGGGATATCATTCAATCTCCTTGGTTTAAGTGTTATCTACTGCCTGATAATTCCTACATTTATTTCTCCAGCTAATATATCTCTCCTTAACTTCAGGCCCACATATTCAATAATGATCTGATAGATGTCTTGTGGATGTCTAAGGCACTTCAATTTAACATTAAAGTCTGAGGTCCTGACTTTCCCTATTCACTTCCAGAAACTGCTTCACTCTCAACCGTTCACTTCTTCTTTAGTGATAACTCAATTTTTTTCATTCCTAATGGTAAACAACTTGTGTCTTCCTTTGACTCCTCTTTTCCTCTCAAAAGCCTCATTTGTTCCATTAGCCAACTTTGTCAGCTCTATCTTAAAAATAAGTACAGAATTCTATCACTTCTCACTAAGCCAGTAGGCACTGCTCTGATCTCAGCATCATGTTCTCACTTCAGTTATTGAAACAGGCTCCCAACTGATCTTCCACTTCCACCCCTGCCTCAGGAGAGTAGTCATAACACCGCGATCATAGTGATACTATTAAAACGTAAATTTTGATATTTCATTCCTCCAGTGTCTTCATGTTTCAGAGTTAAAGACAAATATTCTACTGTGACTCACTAGAATGCTAGAACATACATGTCCTGGTCTCATTATCTGTACAATCTTCCATCCTTTTACTCTCCCCTTTCTTCAGCCACAATAGCCTTTTTTGTTGCTGGTGGTGGTGGAAAACATCAGACACATATCCTCTTTAGAGACTTAGTACTTGAATTTTCTTCTAACCGGGATGCTCTTCTCCAATATCCACAGGTCCCTCTCTCTTTTTCTTCAGGTCTATTTTCAAAAGCCACTTTCTCAGTGAGACGTCACTCTGATCTCAATTGCTGTTGCATATTACCCATCTCTGATTCTCTGCTTCATTTTTACCAGGTAACAGATTATATATTGTGCTTAACTATTTAGTTTATTTTCTTTCTCCCATCACTAGAATATAAATTCCTTGAGAAGACAGGCTTTCTCAGTTTTATATTCCCATTACCTGGAAGAGGGATCAAAACATAGAAGACAACTAATATTTGTTGACTGTATTAATGAAATTAAAAGCTTTCCTTAATTCTACATTATATTGTTGTTGTTATCATGTTCCTGTTTCTCTCCTTCAACTGAGATTCAAATTTCTAAAAAGAATTGAAGACACAGGCATGCTTTCTACTTTCCCATCTCCATTTCACTCTGAAACACACTCATCTGGTTTTCATCCTAACCATTCACCTAAATGTCTCTCATCAATGTCAACAATGGCCTACATTCATCCAATCTCTATTCAAACATTCCAGTCGTTATTGTATTTGTAATTTTAGAATATTTCACAGTCTAACACTACTAACACTTCTGTTTTTACTTCTGCAACACTATATTCTCCATGGTTTCATCAACAATTTTCGTGTGCATTGGTTTCTTTGCCAGATCATTCTTTAATGTCTCAATTTCAGGTTTCTCAAGCCCCTGTCTTTTAGGATTTTCTCTGTTTATATTCCCCTGTGCATGTGATTTCTCAACCATTTTACTAGCACTAAATTCCACACGTATGATAAAAAGAACACTTCCATCTGCAGGCGATGGACTCCTCAGGGATGAGAGGATAAAATGTACTTCGCTTTCTTTGTTTTAACAGCACCATATTTATTTCAATCTCTCCATGGTAGTAAACACTGTTCTATACTATCACAAGTGATTAAAAGAAATTACTTGATGAGAGGTACCACATTTTCCAAGGATATAAATTAATCTACATTATTTGTCCAGTTACACCTTTCAGTTCTATAAAGAATAACATGAAATGCTGTCTTATTAATTGTGAAAAATATCCAATGGAAATATGAATACGTCTAAAAAGATGTATCGGTATAGTTTAGATACCGGAAGATTATTTGAGACAAGAATGTATGTACTCTTTCTGTATTATGGATGTTGTTTTAAAAGAACATGCATTTATTCAAAGCTGGTTCTTTACTGTTCACTAATTCAATACTATGTTGTGAATCACTGCAGAATTATCTTTTTTATTGCCTTCATAATCTAAGAGGTATTTCATTATTTATTTTATTCTTAGATAGATTTAACTTATATCCTATTTGTTACCATTCTTCAGAGAAATATATCATGTTTCTTTTTATTAAACTGTTTATTTTACCAAGATGTGATGCATATTGCAAAACTAATATCTTCAGAACTTTGAAAAATTAAAAAGAAAAAGAAGAATTCTGAAAATCTCTATAACCTTATAAATAATTACTTTTTCTCTTAAGTAATTTTTAATAAGGCTGCTTTTTAATTTTATTGATTGTTTTTTTTAATGCCATGGGGCAACAAATAAATGAAAAATAAAATCAATATGTATATGATTGAATATAAAATCAATATGACATTTTTATTACACTGAAGTTCAATTTTCTCAAATAAGTACATGAGAAATGTAGAAACATGCTTTCATCCTTACATTAGATATATTGTTCCTTTTATCCTGATTGAAATAGCATAATCTAAATAAAAGTTCTTGTATTTCTGTACTCCAAAAATAGATAGCCTGTACTTTCTTGGGTAGATAATGTGGTTTGTGTAAACCAGAAGATTATATTGTGATATTATGCCAATATCAGCATATCTAGCTTATACCACACACTTTTTGGAAACTTAGATCCAATGAAAGGTGGACCAGTGGAATTGTGCTATATAGAAATATTGCTTTATCATAATTATTTCAAGAACTAGTTACTATTAGTCCACAGTGTATTGTCATGACTTAGTCTCAGCTACAAGGAAACATGGGCGAATAGGACAAAGAGAAAGCAATAAAGAGACTAGTAAAGGCATAAAGAAATTATTCCTACAGAAGGACTTGCCTTCTCAGGGTAGTCATTTACTCAGGGTGCAGTGTCCAGTAGTTTACATGTGACTTATGGATCTAAGAAGCTAATGGGTGTGTTATTATAGGAGGATTCTGCTGCCTAACAAGTGAAGACCAGAAAATTTTTCATTGACCCTCCTTAAAGATGGATAATTAGAAGAAAAATCTCCAAAGACCTCCTCCGAAGATAAATAAAATAGAAATCAAACTACATGTCCAAATTAGATTGGTAGTGGCCAGTAACAAGGTTGCTAGAGAATTAAGACTGCTTGTTGGCAAATGCTACTGAAAATGTTTCAGCTCAAACACTGAGCCTTGGGTCAGCAGCCAAAAGTGGAAACTAAACTTGAAAGCCCACATTATGCTAAAGCATCTGAAGAAAGATAACATACTGTCATCATTCTTCTTCAAATATTCTGACAAAAATGGGCATAAAACTTCTCTGGAGGAGAACATTAGTGATTTAGCTATTCATTACTCACACAGATTGAGAACAAGCAAGTATGACCTACAAGCATCACCAAGAACACAGAGAGGCAAGTCACCAAGAGTGAGCATCAACACAAACATTAAACAACTGATTAGGCTACAAAAGAATTTTGAGGATGAAAGTATCAGAGAATACGTAATTTCTACTCACAGTAGCTATATGTAAAATGATTTTTAAAATGTGAGGTAGCATGTGAGGTAGCAATTAAAGATTATTAAGAAACAAGCATATATAAAAAAGAATCAAATAGAATTTTCAGAAATAAAAATTGTAATTGTCAAAATTAAAAACGAAGCCTTAATATATGGATTAAACAGAAGATGACACATTTAAACAGACAATTGTTGAACAGAGAGATTTATCTAAAGAAATTAAGCATAATTCAGTATGAGGATGGATGAACAAGTAGTGGAAATTGTCAACTGACCTTGAGAATAAAATGTCTAATATCTATCTACCTTACTGGAGTTTCAAGAGAAAAAGGGAGTGTTGAAAAGACAATGGTTGAGAATTTTCCAAAACCACTGAAATTTCTCTTAATGATGTTATGTGAACTAATTTCATTTCAAAATCTGAAGCATAAACCTATTTGAGGAAACAGATGAAAAAAAGAAATTAAAAAAAATTATTCATCAACTTAAGTATGGTAGTATTTTTATTATCTCAAATTATTACTTGTCCAAAGTATGAAGATTATTATACAAAGTAGTTTAAAAAAATAAATGATGGTTAGCAAGAAAGATTAGTGTGGATGTTTAAAGTAATATTTTTATATTAATCTTTTTAAATAGCTAAATAAATTTTAGTATTTCTAATTGTAAATGTACAGAAATTGCACAGCCATCATATTAAACTTAATAGCTGTGATTCTGTATCTAGCATTAATATCTAAATTCCATTTTTATTATTATAAAGAATGGTGTATATCACAGTAAGATTGTTGAAATTATTATTTTATCCATTAGAGAGCATTCATCTTTACTAATTAAATATGTTCCTTATGTTTTATAACCTCTCTTTGTGTAATTGTATCTTTTACTTCCACATAGATATTCCACATTTGATCCAATATGAGTTACCAGAATTTTTGATGCTATCAGCAGAGCTGGAATTTGTAACCAACTATGAAGCTTCACTATATTCTGATATATCATAAAGCTACACTCCATTTAAATTCATTTACATCTGGCTTATTCTTTGTTTCCAACAAAATAAATCAATATAATGCAAGCTCAAAATATTTCATCTATGTGATTTGTTAAAAAAAAGATACTATAATGCTAAATAATTTCATTTTAATCCTGCTGAGGACTTTGATGATCACATATTTTCAACAATCGTTTTATTTCTTCTGTGAGAGAACAATAGTTGCTGATGTGGTCAGTGTAACATTTAATTAATGAGGCATTATTTAGATTACATACCACTTTGCAGACACAGTTGTACTAATGACAGTGAAAATAAACCTGACCATAGAAGTAGTTGGAAACCTACTATACTCATAAGAAAATTCTGTATCTAAACTTTAATTCATCACAGGCATTCGAAAATGTCTACTGAATAAATGAACAAATGAAAGTAATTAAAAACACTTAAAATATATTACTTAGAGGAAATTATGGTGATTTGTGTTCTCCATTGGCTATCTGAAAAAAGCTACATCATTATAGTTATAAGTTCCACTCTAAACCATCAAAACAGCTAACATTTATTGAATGTGCCAGGAAATGTAATAAGCACATTAAATATATTAACTCATTCAGATCTTAAGAAAGTGTATGAAAAGAGACTTACTCATACAGATTTCAAAGAAGAAAAAATTTCAGCATAGAAAAATAAAACATTTGTTTCCATTAGTAATTTCATGTGTATTTCTAACAACTCAAAAGGTGATTTAGTATTCTGCATGTAGTTTTCTCCCACATGCTTACCAATCTTTATAACTCCACGAAAGATGCTTCTGTGTTCTATTCATGAATTTTTTCATTGTTCCTCACTCATCTTTTTTTTTCAATAAGGGAGACCATTGCATGAGATGATTATGGTAGAGTTCTTTTCAATGAGCAGTAGCTCAGTTACTGCCAAAAAAAAAAAATCAACTTCTCTATTATACATCTATGATGTTTGTTGATGATCATGATGATGATGATGATGATGATGATGATGATGATGATGATGCAAAGATTAGCATAACATAGAAGGCTTTCGTAAGCTCTAAGCAAAGTTCTAATATTTTTAAGTTTCAAGTAGATTCCCTAACAAATGAATTTTTTGGAATATAGCCTTTCTATTAGCAGTAAAGTCACTTTTTTACTCCTTTGAAATATAAAACTGTGTTAATGTGTGGAAGATAGATGACAAAAGGATAAACAGCTGCTCTGCTACAGAAGAAATGAAATTACTTTAGGTGAAGTGGGCAAAAGTAGCCCCAGAAGGCTATCAGCCGAGACACAGTGTCAGCTGTCATCAGAGCTCATGTTTATTGGATGCAAAGAAGCTGGGACAGAACACTAGCATCAGAACAAAAAAGGCAATAACTATCAGAGAACTTAGGGGTGATGCTGGATAAATCTTGGAAATGAAGAAAAAGAAAAGAGACTGTAAATAGTTGTTTGATAACAGAACAAAACTAGTCTTCATTTGTAGACAACTGGAAACAACCCCTGAAAACAAATGACAGTGATACAGGTACCTTTTTATCTATCTCATTGCTTTGGACTTTTTTTTTTTTTTTTTTTTGATACTTAAATTCAGCAACAGTCTTCAAGTGCCCAAGAGACAAGTGAAGCCACTACAGGCTTTATGACACTGGAAAGATATACCCTTCTGGATTTTATGAGAACAGAATTTAATGGCAGACTAGACACTAGCTGCTTAAGGCAGAATATGAATTATATTTGGAATTATAATAAAATTGTTGCTACATTCATCCCAGAGAGTATAAGATGGTCTCATTTTACTCAAAGTTTTAGTTGTGCTTGTAAACAATTGTTAAAACCAACTTATTTATATGCAAGTGCAAAATACATCCTGACAGACTATTTTTTCTTGAACTTGAAAATAATATTCCTGCTAAACTAAAAGAGAGAAGACTAAATTGCAGCTAACCATGACTCAGGAGAGATGATAGAATCTGCTTGAATATTTTAAACATTCAAGCAGAATGTATACCCTGCTATAGAAGAATCTCTAAATCATGCCAAGAGTTAAGTTACCAGCAGCATTGCACATATATTTAATGTCATTTAGTTGTTCTGTGACAAATTTTATAAGAGTGAAGGAAACAAAATTAAAATGATCTGGGTAATGTAACAGTAATGCCTACTTATTTCCTGACATTTTTTCTTCTGTGAGAAACTTCATTTTATATGATAAAGAAGGTCCCCTTTTTTTTTCTAACTGGAGGATTTGGCCATCTCTTTGAGCTTTTAACTCCAGATTAATTGGCTACTGGGCAAAATTATATTTTTATTTGAACCCTAGGCCCTCTACACTCAATTTAGGATGAATTGCCTTCAAAACAGATGAAACATTAGTTAAAGGTTAAAAAAATAAGTGCTTTATGCTATGTAAAAGCTCTTTTTCTTTATAAATGTAAAATCGCATTAACAATAAAAAGAAATGCAAAAGTGCAAACAATTTGTCTTGCAAAGGTCTATTGAAAATTTCATGGAAAGCTAGATGAAAAAGGTGTCTGCAGCTTAAGGTCCTGGGAGGCACAAGCATGTTTCATTGTGACACTTGCTGGCAGCTCATCAGTTGTGCTGAGGAAGTGATGGCCTCCCAGAAAGCCTAACAAATTTGTTGCCTTTTCTGTCTTTTTCTCATTCTCTACCCTCTGGTCATGCATCTCTGCTTTCCTAAAATTGATATAGTAATAATTTTTCACATTTTTATAAAAGCCTCAGATGAGCAAAACTAAAAATAAGTACCTTAAGATTGTCTTGATTACCAAAGATTGGCTAAAAAATTATTGAATACACTTGAATGGAAACATACATAATTAGAGCATGGGTTGTTTATTATTATTATTATTATTGTTATTGTTATTGTTATTGTTATTGTTATTATTGTCATTATTATTATTACTGCTACTACTGCTACTATTTTTATTATTGTTAGAAACCACTTATATATAAACGATTATATTTATTTTACAAAAAGTTAAAGAAACAAATGTTTATGATCTACTGATATTGGGCAGTGACCTATATGTGACAATGACAAATAATTTTCTAGAATTTAATTCTTCATTTTATAATGAGTATATTTAGTTAAATTATCATAATACTTCCCTCTAGTTCTATAAAAAAAACAGCCCTGCACTATTGTTCTTTTAATTGTTTTAAAGCTAATGCTGAATATATTTCTCATAATGATGAATTAAAAATATTAAAGCAAATTATTTCATTCACAATAGCAATGAGAATAAAACAATTTTTAAAATATAATGAAAAAATTATGAGAAATAGTTCATAAAAAATACAAAAAGTCACAAAACTTATTCAAATGAGTGAATTCTTAGAAAGGTATTGTGTCCATGTACTTAGATGAAAATATTAAATATCATAAATATGCCAATGATTATAATGATTTTTCAGATTAGGAATGGAAGGTTTTGTTTGCATATTTTATTTTCCATAAAACTTCATGAAGTAACTATAAAGTTATCTGGAAGAATAAGAACCACAAATCACTAAAAAATATTTTGTAAGCAAAAAATAATAAAAGAAGACTTTTCTTACCTGATATTATTTGCTCAAAAATAGACAAAATATATATATATAAGAAATTAGAATAGAGAGCCTAAAAACTATTGAAGGGTAAAAATTTGGTATGTGATAGAACATGAAAAATCAATGGGGAAAAGAATGATTTATATTTTAGAAAAACCCAAATCAAGTACAGCTACATAGAAAGAAGAAAATAATAACTACTTATAATTTCACCACCAAAAAAAATCACTCTAACATTTTTAGAATACCATGCAGGTGTACATAAGATGAAATCATAACATATACATATTTTAAACCACATTCAGATCAAGTATTTCTACAGTAAAATAAATTTCTACAATATAATTTATATTACTTGCATAGTATTCCATGGCAACAAATACAAAACAACAAGATATTGTCCTTCAAGTAATTGAAAACTATAATGTAAAATATCTAGGTGAAGTATTTCTATGATTAAGCATTTTTATAATACTTTAACCACTTATTTAGTATATATTTCTAGATGTACAATAATAACTTTATAAATGCTATTAACTTTGGATACTCATTTCCAGATTGCCAAATAGAAGTTGTGGTAAGAATTTTCCAGAATCCCAATTCTTTACATGGGTATTATTATCATACCTTATATTTACTAATTTGATACTCTTAATGGTACTTTATTTTCTTTCTATATGTCTTATAACTATTTACAATTTTTAGGATTTTTTGTCATTTGTGATTTTTATGAAATAGCATTTCTGAGGCCTTTGCTGATATTTCTAGTTTAGTATTTGCCTTTTTTATTATGGACATTAAGATATTGGATATGTAGTAAACCTTTATTATATTCATTGCAAAAATTTTCAATGTTTTTCTGTGTTTAGGACCAATACTTCTGATGATAAAATGTATTTTTATTTAAAATACACCAGCCACATGAAGGTCATCTATCCTATAAACACATTTATTTATTTAATACTATATTATACTTTCTCATTCAAAATTTTAACATTCTATAGTTAAGTTTTCACTTAGGATATGTTTATAAAATATATCATGGAATTAATCTCTCAATATTTTAATATTTTCATTTAAAAGTTTATAGTGAGATGAGGTACTGTTTTCCAGATAATTTGTTTATTTACTATTTTGCTTTGCTTGGTGATGTATCTTAGAATTTCTTCATGATATTTGGTTTGCATTAATTCACACTTGTTTACTAGGTTCAAGCAGCCCCGGCTGATGTCTATGCTTTGTCACAGAAGTGAACTCTTCAATTATACAGATATATTATAAAATTTCTAGAAAGCCTTGTTAAAAAACAGATGAGGTCTAATTTTAAACACATAAACTAAGCCCTCCTCAGCTTACATTTAAATTAGATAAATGTTCTGTAACGTATTACCACGTCACCTTGCAGGGCTCCAATTCCATTTGGAGTCTTGTTTTGATAACTAACATGCCAAAAAGTTTTTCTATTTTAGGTTTAGAAAATTACTTTCAAGTATATGTATTAGGATTTTGGTATAATTTTGCAAATTTGGCAATGCATGAACTCTATCTAGTCCTTTCCTTTTCTATCAGCTATAAAAATGTCTCTATTAACTACAGACTTGCCATTTGTTTCAAGTATAAACTTGCCACAAATGTATACCTTTACAGCCCTTGATCATGTACTATATTCCTGTTATGATACCTGTTCTTCATTTTGAACCCACTTCCTAATACTTTTCCTTGGGTTTGGTGGCCTTCACCTTTGGAGAGTAGGTGTGCTTTTAGCATTCTTGTCAAAAAAGAGGATAATGTTTCAGATTGAGTAATTTTCAGAGTTGTCATCAGTTATGACCAAATTCAATAGATTGGTCACCAACCCATGTGCCTTTGACATCATGTTCTAAGTATTACAATAATTTTTTTTCTCCAATACTAACAATACATCCAGTATACTCAGACTCTGCCAGCAATCCTTAGTGGACCATCCAAATTCAGGTTACAGCTTCTACTAGACTGACCTGTCCTGTTACATCTAAAGAGATCATGATTCAGAAGTCCCAACCATGATAGCAAAAGTGCAAATACAAGTAAATCTATATTATTTTAATTATAATTTATGCTGTACACTTTAAAATGCAAAACCATTTTACTTCAAATTCTGTCAATAAAGTACAACAGTTGTGATTAAAGGATTAAGAATAAATAATAAATATATATTTCAATCTTCAGAAGTATATCTACATGAGCAACAGAGACAAACATTGGAAATATCCAAACCTTTCTTAAGGGAGAAGAAATCTTAGGAGTAAGAGTTTGAGTATTTATGGACTGAACAGCAAGACTTCGGTATACCAATACACAGAGGATATAATTCACTTCAACTATATCCTGTCCTGTTGACAATATTCCCACTGTTAGAGAATCTGATTATCTTAGATATTTATATCACTTATTATTTAATCCCTCTAAATTCTTTTGTTCTAAATCTGTGCTCATCAAGGAATTTATATAACCTACTGGTAAAGAGAAAATGTGCTGATCATACTGACGCAATTGTTTCAATCTCTGTGACAATTGCATTTTTTATTATGAGTTAGTGAAATGTTTTTTGTTGTTAAGCAAATAAATAATGTCAGCCTAAATATTGCAAATTATGGCACTGCTCTATCATTAATTTTCTCTCATAAAAATTACTAATAATGGTGTCTTCTTTGTACAAATGTGATATAGATTAAATAAACCTTTGTTGCACCGTTTCAAAACATTTTGCATTCCAAAGCAGAAATAAGATAAGTATTTAAATAAGATAAATGAATATTGCTTACCCCCTCTGGGCATCATATTCTTAGCTGCAATAGTTAGATATGATCCATCATGTATATTGGTGGATAATAACACTGAATAATATCTCAAAGCTTTAACCTCTTAGCAAAACAGGAATAAGAGAAATCAGTCTAATGACTATTTTGGGTTTTCTACATAACACAGTGATACTATCTACAGTAAATTAGTTTTATGTATTACTTTCTAGTCATATTAAAAAAAAAATCTTGCTTTACTGCAGTTTTGAGGATTTCTGACACAATGAAGAATAAAAGCAGAGAGACTATACATTTTTATTTTGTTCTGTCTCAGTGTAAGCTTTCTGTTTTTTACCATTAAATAAGATTTGTTGATTTTTTGTTTATACTATTTACTGTGTTAGTGATGTTCCCTTTCCTTATTCTGTTAAGAGGCTTTTAAAAAATTATTATGAATGAATGTTAAATTTTATCAAATGCATTTTTGAGATGATCATATGCATTTTCTCCTTTATTCTTTTAATATGATGAATGACATTGATTGATTTTCAAATGTTAATCCAACCTTATAATCTTGGGATAAACTATACCTGGTCTTGGTATAAAATTATTTTTACAAATTGTTGGATTCAATTTCCTTATACTTTTTACATAGGAATTTTGCATCTGTGTTCATGGGTAAGATCAGCTTGCACTTTTTTTATAACAGCTTTGTCTGCTTTAGTATCAAATTTATGCTGACCTCGTAAATGAGTTGTGGAATAGTTCCTCACTTTCTATTCTCTAAAAGAGTTTATGTGGAGTTATGTAGCTCTTAAATGTGAAGCAGAATTCATAAGCAAACTGAAATATTTTCATGTGTGCATGAAAAGATTTTAAGCTCAGATGCATTCTTTAATAGCTATAAGATTAGTCACTTATTCAACTTTGTCTTTTGTCAGTATCAATGACATTATTTCTTAGAATTTCTCTGTTTATTCAAATTTTCTGAATTTGAATCAAAACAAATGTTAGAAGAGATATAAGACAATAGGAATTTTCATATGCTCAGGGGTCGGTTTCCCTTGGTACAACTACTTTGGGAAAAAACTTTAATTTTTTTTATTAGAGTTGAACAAGTTTATGCTTTTGGCCTAGCAACTTGACTTTATGGATTATATCTAGCAGCAATGTATGCATATGTGAACCAAGAGAGATGCACCCAACTGTTCAGAGCAGCGCTGTTTATATTAAATGCAGACTGGATACAAGCCAGTGTGCATCAGCAATGGCACACAAGAAAAGAAATAAATTGTGATATATCCATGCAATAAAACATTGTATAACAACAACAACAAAAGACTCAGGTATAAGCAATGACAGGAGTGAACCACAGAAATTTCATGTTACTGATACCAAGTGCAAAAAGCAGGTAAAACTGTACTTATGAATGCATGCTTAGACGATTAATCTACATATTAAAGTATGAAAGAGATGTGTATAAGCACTGGGACAATGGTTACTTTTGGAGGAAAGGAAGGCTTCTCAGAGAATTTGGTGTGCTGACAGCATTCAATATCTTAATCTGTATAGTAGGTAGAGGAGTGTCCATTTGTCATATTTCATTGAGCAACATATTTTTACTTTGTGCATTTCTCTATGTTTTACAATTAACAAACGCTTCAAAAGATCAGATACATATATTTCTCTAAAATTCTTAAAAATTTATTTTAGGCAAAATTGCATACAAACATCGATAAAATAAGACCTAAAATTTATCAAAACCTTAGGCAAAAGACTCAAAAATTGTCTCATTTTTATTTTATATTTTATTTTATTTTATTTTATTTTTTATTTTATATTTTATTTTTAGGTGAGGCAACTCTTGGTTGATGTCACAGTTTGCAAGGACCTTGTCAAATTATAATCCCTTATTTTTTACCCCTACGGTACCTGGTCTTCCTACATGGTCTCCCACCCAAGTACAAAACAGGCCTGACCCCGAGATCAGATGGGATCGGGCTTGTTCAGGGTGGCATGGCTGTAGAAGATTGCCTCATTTTTAGTTCAGGATTTGGCCCACAACAATAACCCCTCCTGGTCAATCTCTCTCTAGCAAGTAGTGCTAGAATCCTTCTTCTATATGAATTCTGAAGCTTTCACTCACTAGATGCCAAGTATAGATTAAAGATATGTGAGAGAAATGGGCATGAGGAATAGCCAGTATCTTTCTTAAAGGCAAAAGGGGGAGTTAAAGGAAAGAACATAAGAACAAGAATAGAATAAAACATCAGACAGATTATGCAAAGGAACTGGTTCAAGAAAAGTAATGAGTTAATAAATCATTTCATTAAGATAACTGAAAGAGCTTTCTTGAGAATTTAGAACAAAATAGAAAGAACGTTTTTACATTGTGCCTACTATTACTTAGAAGATAGAGTTGGAATGTGTAGGAGGGAAAGACCCCTTTTAGTCAACCAAGTGTTTTTGGACAGTTTGTGTCCCACTGAGGCTGTTTTATATGTTCCATTGTTATTTGCCATAGCATCTTATATTTTATAATTACTAAAACCTCAGATCTTTAGTTACTGAGATATGATTAATTAAGTTCTGAATGAAGTTCTGCTTTACTCCAATATGGCCTGCAAAACCTACTACCTGTTTTTCTCATCTTCCAGTAAATTAGGTATGCTCTTTAAGGGAGCCTTGATTCTAGCACAGTCTTAAATTTTCTCTGCTTGCTGTCATTTCACTCCTCCCCTGTTTTGTTTTGTTTTGTTTTGTTTTGTTTTGTTTTGTTTGTTTTGTGATAATAAAGTTGAATGTTTGCTTTCTTAGGACTAGAATGGAGATTTGACATTACTGGAAGTGTAAAGAAGATTCCTCATATGTAAAAACATGGATGATACTATTGTTCCTGAGATGCAGCAGCTTGAGGTTTTTAATGTTAAATTACTTCAGACCAGCAAACTCATAGACTGTACCGTGAAGGTGAAGATGTTACATGAGCTAAAGTCTTGGCTAATTCATGCTGGTTTTGACAGACGTAGAGAAATTAACCACAAACTACATTTTTGTTCTTTATAGAGTTAGGACGGATCACATGTATATTTAGATAAATAAAAGTTGTCTTTTTCCAAAAAACTTAGGTCATCTAGCAACAGTAATATTTAATTGTATAGCCTTCCTCTATATTGCCTAGAATTGCTTTTGAATCTATCAAAAAGCTTTACCTAATAAGTGAACAAAAGAAATAGATCCTTTTAAAAAATCTATTACATCACACAATGCTTTACACAACTATACTTTTCTTAACTTCCTAGAATATTCAGAATAATGTTAAGATATTTGATGTTTACAAAAGAAAACAAATAAAAAACAAATGTGCCTATTATATTTTTTGATAATCTTTCCTTCCTATTGGGGCTCCTATCTTAAATAGAAGTGATGGAATTGTTAGATAGAAAGAAACAAATAATGAGGAAGTCAGGATGCTCAAAGGGCAAGTTTTACAGAAATAATCGGCTTTGAGAATCAACAAGATTCTTACTGATGTATCTAAGAAGACAAAACTACTTGCCTGCAAGCACTATTATTCCTTACCACATTTATAAATACTTTTTAAAAATTGTTTTGTTAAAAGTTGGTAAAGTTAGTTTTATATGTACAGGAAAAGAAACAGAAAATAAGAATCCAATAATTGATCAGATTTTAACCTTTCTTCTTTCTTCACAACTGGAATCAGCAATATTAAAGAAAAATGTCTACTTCATTTTCATGGAAGAAAATGGGAAGATTTCATCTGAATTTAGTTATGGTCCATTGCTTTTATTGCTTAAATTCATGAGCTTCTAAGAACATTTTCAGATATTGTTAATTCTTTGGTTAATCATGGTTTTATTGCCTGTATAACTACTGATTTAACAGAAGAGTCCCAACTCTTTACGTACAAAGAAGAAAAAGTTCTGTTATTTTTCAGCTGCTACTTTCAAATGCACACTGTTGATACTCCCTTCACTGCTGAGTAGTTGGTCTCTTAACAGCATATAGTTTCAATCCCATAATTATTCCAACATTTTAAATTTCTCTGCTTGAATTTTAGAAATCTCATATTATATTTAAAGCTCTAACCATTTCTCTAGTGCAGGCTTGACCTGTGGCTCTCGGAGCCTGAAGCAGTAAGAGGGCCATGGTCTGAGGGAACAGAAAGGGAGGAAGAAGGCCACACACCTGTGGCCAAAAATATCAGAGAGTTATAGGGGCAATTTTACTCGATCACAATTGGAGTTACTAATTGACCTGCACAACAGGCAGGAATTTTATGTATACTTTTTGGGCAGAACACATATGGAGTCAGAAGGAATCATACTCTTTGTTATCAATAGGTAGGTGACTGTTTTAGTCTTTTTATTCCTTTTCAACTGGAATGAAAGTTTTGCTTTTCTAATATATATATATATATTCCATTTATTTTATCTTTAGCATATCTTACAAGCTACTAAATTACTTTTTATATGTATCGTTTGTCATGAATCTTATCTATGTTCACATGCTAGTTATTTATCTACTTATAGTATGTTTAACAATGTGTATCTATCTTGGTTTGTTTTCCAATTTTCTTTCAGAATTGCATTTTCTCAAATAACAGAAAATTCACATTGGTCATATGAGGCAAAAAAAAGAAGAGGATTGATGCTAATTACAGTCAATATTATTGTGTCTAAAGTATTGCATTAGGCACATCGCATCCGCTAGCTCAGTTCTTTCTCACCAGAAGGGAAATATTTCCATGGTACTGATGAAGCTTAATGCTCAGAGAAGGTAGTTAATTTGTTCAATGTTATGTAGCTGTCACATTCTGGAGTCTGGATGTGATCAAAATCTCTCTGGCATCAAAGTTCATACAAGCCACTGCCTGAAGCATTAGTCATTAGCTGGAATTTTTTTTTTTTCCTCAGAATATAACACAGTGCTTTTCCAGCTCCAGGTCCTATTTAGAACATTTCATATATTTATAATTGCTTTATTATATTCAATGGGTAAAGGAAATAAATATCCATCATTGGTTCTGTTAATACAAAACTTAGTCATTGGGATACATTGTGATTCAGATTCTTTCAAGACATCAGCTGTAACTTGGGAGTAAATTAGTCAATTAGAGAAGTTGGTGCAGTTTACAAAGTGGTGATTATATGCTTGAAAAATCAAGTGTCTCTGTCACTTCATAAAGGTATTACTTAACTGCATACATCTTATTAAATAATATATTCCTAGATATTTAGTGTTTTGTGATTACTCTTGTTATAGGTACCCTATATTTTTAGCTCTTAGTTTATTGTCATTCCATAATGTTTTAATAGGAAATTATAAATGTGGATCTCCAACACCTTTGTCATCTTCTGAGAAGTTCTCATGTAAATATATTTTGAATTTGAATTCTAATTAGTTGCAAATAGTAAAATGATTCAAGTGGTGAAGACATCCTTTACTTCTAAATATTATACTTTATTATATATTATAAGCTAATTATTGTACTCTTAAATTAGAGAATTTAACTTAAATCTTTTAAGATAATATTTGGTAAAACGTTTCTCCCATGATTATAATTACCATTACCAGAATATAATGGCAGTTGACAACTGTATCAAAATTACAACTTCAGCTATAATTCACTGTGGTGCTCCTTTACAACGAAATGTGAAATCAAAAATAAAATTCTTTACACACTGTTTTCACTATTTTATCAGGCATTGGCACTAATTACAATTGATTTCATATTGGAATCAAATAAATTCCCAACAAAATAGATAATATATATACTTCAATTATAAGGATCAGTAAAATGTTGTAAGAATGATAAACTTTGAGTTTATTACATTGGAAATGAAAAGTAGGTCAGTAAATATTTTTATTTGTTTATGAAAAAGAATTTTTGATGTATTGATAGTTTTTTTTCATGGTATTCTTTCAATATAGCCATGCTGGGGCGGGGGGGAACAGGGAACTTAAGCACTCATCATTGGCTCTGTTAATACATTGGGGTAAATCGTGATCCAGAATCTTTCATGACATCAGCTATAACTTGGGAGTAAATTAGTCAATTAGAGAAGTTGGTGTTGAGTTTACAAAGTGATGATTATATTCTTGAAAAATCAAGCTCAATTGCTAATTTATAAAACATTTTGAAGCAAGTTGAGTCTAATTTTCTAAGCATGTACCTATAACTTAGCAAAAAAAATATTTTGCATCTTTCAAATATTTCACATTTTTTCTTTAAAATCGATGCTAACCTATCTATAGTAAATTAAATTGTGAAATTATATATAGTATAAAAATGGACCCTCATACTTCAGTTTCATGCAGCTATTTCTAAGATACTACAAATTAAGTGCTCTTTACACTTATAGGTTTGATTATTCTTAAATGCTTGGAAAACTATTGGCTGAGTTAAATGCATTTTCTAGCATAACGGTTTAAAAAGAAAATGAGAGTGGCACTTGATTAATTGGTGTTAACGTAATGGTGAAGGGCATTTATAATTTTATAACATTGAGAACATTTCAAATAGATCATGAGGACCAGATATCTTATCCTTTGGAAGAATTTAAGAATCTAGTTAATAGTAGATTGCCTCCTCTTCATAATTGTTCAGACGCAAAGCAAGGAATCTGATAGAATATGTAATTTCTTATATTCAGGGTCTTAATTTCAAAGAAAATACCTAGCTTCAAGGGAATCACAAAGAAGAAATCATTAAAAATTATTTTGCACAACTTCACGTGTTCAGTTCCCCAATTCTCATTTTTTATATACTTAAATCATTTATAGTTAAAACATTTAAAAATTGTTCTAAGTAAATTTATCTAAATAAAATCAGACACTTGTTCTGGTAAGTGATGGAAAGCGATTCCAGTTACACAGAATGACTGCATTAGTTAGTTTAACCAAAACTTGTAATTTGCCAAATTGGTTTTCAACACAATTCAGTTGTACAGCATGTACAACCATTTGATATCCATATAGTAAACAGATGAACTGACTTTCATAAAGAAAATAAATTTGGTTCTGTTAAAGATTCACGCAGAAGGAAAAAAAAACTGATGCATCTTTGCTCTGTTCTCTTTCTCTACTTTTCACAGCTTTGAAACATATCTTGTCATTCCACTTTTTAGTATGAGAGCAATTTTCAAGTAAATATACAACCAATTGGTGTTTAGAATTTAATTTCTACTGTTCTTTACATCTTCATACCCTCTTGTTAAACTTTTGTTATGAGACATGCATTATTCCTTGATTTTTCTTTGTCTTAGCCTATTGTGACATAATGTAGCATTCTTGGCAGTTAAAATCTTTATCATTTCAATATTCTTTCCTCTGCTATGAATTTCAAGAATATATTTATATTTTGGTTCTCAAAGACAAGATTATTTGTCATCAAAATGTTTCAACTTAAAGGTCTATGTTGGTAGAAGGGCTAGGACCACAAAAACAGAAAACCAGGAATTAAAAGCAATTTATTAATATATTGATGTAACTATATTAAACATTTACTGAAAAAAAACTGAAAAAATAAAAATACTAAAAGTAAAAACAGAATTAATGGGGAAACATGTCTGTTCTCTTTCTATGTGCTTTAACTATTGGATTTATATGATTGATCCAAAACACAATTTCAGAAAAATTGCCATTGGTATCTCCTCAGAATTTGTAGAATATAAAGACTCCCTTATTTCTTATTTTGTGAACTATCATTGTTTAGGAGGAATCGAAAAGATTGTTGAAGGAGGAAATACATAGATTGTTTAGTCTATAAAAGGAACTTATTCATTATTTCTTTCACATCTGTTATCATAAATAATTTGTTATGCAAGTTTTCCAAATGATATTAAACTGAGAGGGAATTCGTTTGATGAATTAAAAAATAGCCTCACCTTCCCTGAGTTACACAGGTTTTGGCTGCCAATTTAGACAGAAGCTTTTGACTCATCTGAGTTAGCAACCAGAATTCACATTTCTCAGATATATCTTTGATCAGCCACTTAGTTGCCCTTATACTTCTTAGACAAAGGTGACTTTATGCAAGAAATCTTTTATTAAATATGTTTTTTATTAAAAAATAACATTTTTCAAGAGCCGTATTTCCAGTTTTCTTCCTTGTTATTAAAACCAAGGAAATTAGAAATGTGCTTTAATAAAAATTAAAAATTAACTAGTAAATGAGAAGGGAAGTGGGAAGTAAATATAATCTGGCTGCCAGACAATTCATGATAAAATAGCCTCCAAGGGTATAAATAGTCCATTCCCTGAACTAAAGGAGGAAAGCAATAAGGGACCATAAATATCTATCCTATGTCCATTCATAACATATATTATAGTTTGGAAGAAAGAATGAAAACGATATTTCAACAAGGTTACTTTTCTGGATGAAGTAAAGTAGCACATTTTCTGAGAATGTAGAGGGTGATGGTGGATCTGAGGAGACCATACATAGCAGATTGATATTTCAATAAATATTAGTAAGAAACCTTTTTAAAATAAAAAAGTAAACTGTCATACCTACTTTCTATATATTAAAACATACATGAACTTATACAGATTTTTATTATTAAAGGAAAATTAATACAAATATAATAAACCATATAGGGAGATATATTTTTTCTTCTAAGTATGATCTCCATTCCCTGTAGAATTGATAGAAAAATGGATTTTACCACAAAAAAATTAAAAACGCCTCACTGTTTAAACATTTTAAACACTATAAGAGCATTTAATACATTGTGCACATAATTTATAAAATGGATATAGAAAAGAATCTAAAAATTTATGAACCAAAACATTAAAAGAAATTACTTGAAATGGGAGTTTATACGTGATTTTTTCCTCTCTTTCTCTAATAATTTTATAATGAAAGTACACTGTCATAAACTTCTTAATGTATTTAATTAAACACATACTAGTACTCTTAAACCTGACTATGAGAATGAACACGAAGTCCATGCCTTTAAGAATTTTATGGACATGGGAACAAACAGGTTGGTCTTTGAGAATTTCCTTAGGTTTGTAGATCTAGAAACAATCTGAAAATTTCTTTGAATAAAATTTTATTCATAATGATGAAAACATGACTAAGATAGAAATAAAGAGCATTGCAGTTTCTCTCTAAGGTTTTGAGTTCAAACATAGAATTAAGTTTACTAATACACACAGAAATGTTCATCCATGATGTTACTTATGTCCTTTGCAAGAAAAAAAAACAAAGTCATTAACAGTTTTTTATGTAGTAATGGGCCTTGGTTAAAAATAAACGCTTTTGTCAAAAAAAGAAAAAAAAAGTTAACCTGAAAGATGTGCATTTTTAAATATATTTTCCTTTTCACATAAATATGTTTATTGTCAATAATTAGAAAAATTTAAAAAACAAAAAAAATTATCATTTTACCCAACTAAATAAAAATAATACATAGAGTATGATAAAATACTTTGATTTTTCTCTATGAATATATATGTATTTGAAATCTTGTGTTTTAAACAAAAATAGCATAATGCTTAACAGATTTTTATGTAGTTTTATTCATTTAAAATATATTTCAGCTGATAGATATTTTTAAATTATTTTATTACCTTATTTTATAAATTAATAAATCAGCCCATCATAATTTACTCATTTCATCTTTATTTGTTAAATATTTGGTTCCTGAAAATTTCTAATGAATAACATCACGTTATAAATCTCATTTTAATAAAATCTTTGCTTGCATTTTTATAGGGAATACTCCAAAAGGTGGAACTACTGGCTCAAGGAGAAAATAAATATTGAGGCTTTTTAAATTTGCATTTTTTAAAGCAGAGGTGAGAGAGTGTGGATTGGAATAGATGACTTACATTTAGATCAGAAATAAGATCATGCTACCTTGTCTTTACTCGGAAAATTACAAGATTGAGTGGCTAAAAACTGATCTGTGTCTTAAAAGAAAAGAAGGCTGTCAGTTGTTGTATACAAGCAAAGAATCAATTCTATTTATTGAAATAACAGAATTAGACCAAACAAAAAAAATTAATAGAAAAATATGAAAGACACTCTAATACATGATAGAGGAAGAAATAGTCATCAGGTATTTATACCTGACAAGAACAGCAGAAAATGTCCAAGGAGACTAAATATTGTCAAGTTAGATAGACTTCAACTGAAAGGAAAATAATCTGGAATTAAAATAAATTAATTTTAAAAACTTATCTATAGTTATTAGTTATTATGTCAAACCCTTAGTTTTTATTCATTTTTTGCTATGCAGAGCTGCTTTAGAAATGAATTACATATCCACGATTATACCACATTCATGAGAATATGAGTAAGATTAAAAAAATAGATGTTTGATAATCAAAATTTCCCATTTATAAAATATTGTATTTTCTTGAAAAATGTGAAGTCATTGTCAGTCCTATTAAAAAACTTTTCCATTGAGAACTTTTAATTAGTTTTGAGAGCAAAATGTTTGTTCCTTGGTTAAAAAAAAAAAGAAAAAAGGGTCTTGCATTATCTTTGTTTTAGTCACAAATCCGTTATCTAATATGTTGCTTTTGTCCAGAACTCATTAATTCTATTGTTCTCCTTGTTGTTAACGCTCATTACTTTGCTCATTTAAAATCAGAACAGGTTAGAAAGGTTGAAAACTTTTTTTTTTTAATATGTGTCCTGAAAACAAACAGCCTAAGAGATAAAGCTGAACACCTGAGCATTTGATGTATTACATCTCAGTAGTATCTGACAACCCTTACTCCCTGGCGATGTAATTTTTTTCTAATAATTTAGTCTGAGTCTATTAAAAGACAATTACAGATAATGCATACAGGCAAGTAGTGAAGGATGCTCAGAACGGCTATTGTAGAGTGGTCATCAAAATACGATTCACCAAAAGGATTTTTGCATTGTTTTTAAAAAGTTATTTCAAAAACAAACCGTTACACAGATTTTAAAAAACTAAATATAGTGGAAAACATAGAAAGGATTTCCTCTTTTCTACTTTATATAATACATTTAAAAAAAAAACCCATAAGGTAAATATTTTAATGGCTATTCATCGCATTGTTTATTATAACTAAATGCTTATTCTCTATTGCTGGGTGCAGTTTTAAAAAATTAATGTATTTGAAGACACTGGTATGATTTTATACCTGGCCTTCTGACCCCTCATTTTGGACATTTCATGATTGACTGAAGATGCAAGGTTACAGCAGCAGCCACTACCAATGATTTAGACTGTCATGTCACAATATTCTAAACAAAAAAAGCCTCTTGGGACGTACTGAGTATAATTAGTTGAAATTATTATTGTATTTATTTAGTAATCTGCTTTTTTTTGGTATCTTATTTCATATATGAGGCCCAGATGTTCTCCTTGCTGTTTGTTGGCTGGAAAGCTGTAGTATATGGAACCAATGCATGTAGCATGCCTAGACACATGTGAAAATAAGGTATACCTCTTACTACTTCACTTTCTTCATTTCCCAAAAAGGTGCTGCCTTACTTGGGATATTTTTTCATGTTGCATTTGACTGTTTCTGGAAACATTTCAGAAAAATTAGAAGCCTCTCTTTCTGACTTATTATAGATTGAATTTGCATCTCAGTCCTATTAGAAGCAAAGATCTTAGAATAGTTGGGGCACACGGTTTTTTTAAAGAACTCTCTGTGTGATAAGCAGAGCATGTGATACCATTATAAGCGAACTTGATGGGAATCAGATGACCTTGCCTATTGCATCCCCTGCCAGTCACACATTCTCTCTAAACACCCACTTTTTTGTTTTTGTTTTTTTGTTATTTTTTTGCCTCTTTAAAGATGCAAAGAGGACCTCTGAGAGACACACACCTTCTGCACACTAACCAGAGAGTCATCAAACAACTTATCTGTAAGGGTAGCAACAGGAGAAATGAAAGGAGAATGTGCAATAGTGTAGTAGAGGCATGTGCAACTATGACATCAACTAGTTCTGTAATCTGTGGTTAGTCACATAAATTCTATGCGTTTCAGTCTGCTTATCTGTGAAATAAAGGGATGGAACATGAACAGCAGTTTTCAGACTTTTATCAGCATAACTCTTTTTGCCCACAGGAAAATCATATGTAGAAACCTGGCAAGTGAAATATAACAGGGGAACTGTTTGGGAGGAAGATGAATTGGAACTGACAGGGCTGGATCTGTGTCCCTGTAGCCTCCATCTCGCCCCCTACTCAATCCATGAAAGTTTGTAGAAAAGAAGTAGATTAGTGACTCTTCATAAAACTTTAAAAGAGGTCATATAGTTTCAGCCTTTTCAAACTTATTTAAGGAAGGGGAGCCTAATTTGCATTATGTGAAGGGAGTGTTGGAATTATAGATCAGCTTCTTCAACACATCTAGAGGTTGATGGCTCTGGGAGAACTCTTTTAGGCTTATGTGAGTAAAACATGAATATGTAAATTCTGTGGGACATAAAGTTTCCTTCCATTCCCTTTCCCGCTATTCTGTAGTAAGTCTGGCTTAGTCCTGTCAAGCAAAGTCTTTTTCTGATATCACAGATCATACAATCTATTGTCTGGTCATCCTTCCAAATGAGAGAAAATTACATTTATGGAACATATAATAAAATGAAATTTGTAGTTTAGCAAAAACTTTACCCATAACACAGATTATAATCACTTGAATATAGTAGAGTCAATAATAATTTAAAATGACATTTGGAGATTTAAAGTAATGTGGTTAGAGGTATAATATGTCTTCAAAGTACTCATTTGAAAGTTCATTTAAACTATAATTATCTTAGATAGGAGGGCCATAAAATAACATCACCACCAAGCTGAGTGGAGCTTCCTTAAGCAATTTGAGAAAATTGAGTAATTAGTTCTTTTAACTCACCTTAGCCTAAGTGTCCCTATGTTCCTTTATTGTTTATTGCAATAAAGTGGTACTTATATTGCATTTATGAGTCAGAGTACTCATATTGACAAACTTCAACTACAATAACGGAGGGATATACTTTAGTAAAGATTCCATCTCAAGAGAGAACTATCATAAGCAATTGGAGGGCAAGTATCAAGCTCTCCTTTGTACTTTACATACAAGTTTGTACTTTTACATATAAAGTTTGCTTCCTCTTTTTTTTTTTTTTTGCAAAAATGAGAGGATATCTTGCATACTCTTACATAACCTTTTTTTTTTAAATTCAAGTTCTAGAGATCTGTCTATATCTGAACTTACATACCTACAAAATGTTTTTTATGGCTACATTATATGATAGTGATTTTTTAAAAAATAAATAATACTAACATGAGTTTCCTTTGTACATACTTCTTAAATACACATAAAAGAATCTTCTAGGTGTTATCCTGAGATATGCCCAGCTTCTATTTAACCACACTGCCCTTGACAAAGGTATCTCCAAACTGCAGTTTTCCCAAATGGATTTGAGCCTCCAATTAGCTGCTCTGATAGGCAAAACACATTTCATTACAGTTCTAATTTGTATTTCCCTGAGTCAAAGTGAAGGTAATAACTTTTTCATATGTTTAATGAACATTTTATTTTTTCTCAATTGCCAAATTTTCTATTAGATCATTTGCTCTTTTTTTTTAATTGCCTTGTAAGAGCTTTTATGGTCAATGTTTTGCAAAAATACTCTCAACATGTTACTTATCAATTAACTTTATGGTGCTTTTTATCATTAAAAAAGTCTCCTTTAGAATATATTTTATTTAGTCAAATATATCAATCTTTTCCTTTAAGACTTAGAAATTTTTTGGCTGTCTTAAGAAAACTTTTTCATGCTTAAATTTAAAAAAAAACAATTATAATTTTCAATAACTTCTAAAGATTTAACTTTTTTTTTTTTAGGTGGGATGCTTCTGCCCTACTCTAGATATGTCTTTTGAAGTAGAAGGATCTCATTTAGCAGAGTATATCTGCCATCTCTCTACTCCCCTAGCTTTCTCATTACCAGGGGAAGAAAAGAAATTATCTTGATTGGTGAGTTTGAGAGAAACGCCGAACATATATGCAGTCACATAGCAAGCCTACAATATGATCTTCTCCTTCATACTGCAAGTTTCCCAGTTATGGCATTGAGCCTGTAAGGGCTGAAATGAGGAGTGGTGACTATTTTTTGGAGGGATAGATTGAATTTAGTTAAATATTATCTGAGACACAGGGCCAAGTCCTTTGATAAAGAGATAGGAACAAAAATGTTGAAAAGCAAAATTCTTGAGGCAGGTATAAGTTGGACATTTTAATTTTTTTTCTTTTTGATATAGATATTTCAGACATTGGTGAGAGGAATAATATTTGCTAGTTTTAAACTGCAGTTTACCTTTAAATGGTCAGCAGCAGGACTAGACTGGATAGTAGAGAGTGCAATCTGCATTCTACAAGAGAAAACTATGAAGATGACTGAATTTATGACTTTTTCAAAAACTCAAGGGTTGGAAATAGAAATACCCCCAGGAACTTCTTGGTTACTTTCAGTATGATGTAGGTATTACAGGTGCTCATGCAAGATAATTTCATGAAATTAAGATTCTAAGTTGGGGTGGGTCAATAGAAAGATTTTTAAAGAACAATCAGGAATTACAAAGCATATTGAGTTCAGAGCAGATTTCGATATTAGTCTGGTGAGAAAATACTCCTGAGGTAGGATTATGATTTAAAAAGATGTAAATAAATCAGACTTATTTGAATAAAGTTTATATGGTTTTGGCAGACTCAAAACTAATGTGTTAGGTGGGAAAAAAAAAAAGAATGTCGAGGACAGAAAGCAAAGAGGGAGCAAAAAGAGAAAAGGCAAACAGTAAATTCTCCTCATCAAGAGGGAGGGACAACTGGCTGATAATGATAATGGCCTTTGTTGAAAGATGCTGAACTCTGTACCACTAGACAAACACATTTTCCCACCATTCCCAATGAATACAAAGGTTCCAGAAATATCGGGCTTAAAAAGGATGCAGAAATTAAGAGGTTTACATAATTTGAAGGGGAGAGAATTTTACCTCAAATAAGACCAGTGGAACAGAGCTGTCACCAATGAGGGTTGTAAAATTTTTTAATAGGGCAGCAATGTCTCAAATGCCACTCTCTGTAAAAGAAGACATTTACATAGGAGAATTTTTATCTCCCAAATATTATAGAAATGGTACTATAAATTTCTAAAGTACTATTTCCCAATTCAGGTACACAAATCTGAGCATTAGACAGTTGGTATAAACTGAAGAGCATTCATGCAAGTCCACAAATAGGCACATTTTATCTGCTGATTTAGAAATTACTAAATTTCAACTATGCTCTTTGGAAAAAGTCTTATTAAGTATTGGATTATGGAAACAAACACTTGCCTGCAATAACTCATCTAGATCCTGGAGATTGGTGAGTGTATTTGTCAGCTATTGTCATAATAAAACAGAATAACAAATGATAGCCAAACAGTTGCTTAGAAAACATAGATTTGTTTTTCTACCACAAATTTGTGGGTCAGCAGCAACTTGGCTCAGCTCAGATTCAGGCCCCAGACTGCTGCTCGTTAGGTTAAGGACTGCTCCAAGTGTCTCATGTCCCAGGGTCCAGGCTAAAAAAGCAAAAGCTACCTGGGGAATGTTCTTTGTAAGATAGAGGATAATGAGAACCATGAAATGTGTCCTAAAGTCTTGTCTCATCCCAGTGTGCTGATACTTCCACCAGCATTGCTCTGAACGAAGAAAGTCACACAGTGAAACCCAGAGTCAATGGGATTGGATGATACAGTCTCTACAAGGATATGTCAGGGGCAGAAAGAGAGGTAAAATAATAAATAATTAATAACCTATCACTGTAGACGGATGTTAAGTGCTATGATAACTTTGTGATAACTTTTCTATTGTATTTCTCAGATCTTTAAAATAGAAGGAAACTGGAAACTAAACATTGCACTAATAAAACTTTTGCATCCATTCTACTGAGAGACAGTCCAACTGAAGCTACAGCAACAACAAGAAAACAACTCAAAAAATTCAAAACGTAAGCTAAATGGATTCAGATATTGAGAACTCCTCTGCCTTAGAATGAGCCAAATGATAAAGGAAATAAAATTTTGAACTTTACTTTCTTGGAAGTTGTATTCATTAGAGCTAATATTGGAATTAAATTTGAGGATGTTTAACCTTGATTTTTTTAGATTTTAAATTTTGGAACAGCATAAATCTTTTGCTAAAAATTGCTGATGCTTTTTTTTAAATTTCATGTTGTTTCTGTCAAATATATCATATACAGATTTCATGGAATTATTTAATTTATATAATTTTACTTTACTATATGAGATTTGATATAACAATATATGAGATTGCTGATACGATTAGACCTACTCTTTCCTATGAGTTAGTCCTTTCCTAATCTTTCTTGATTGGTTGATCTTTCTTTTTTTGATCTTTATCTCCTCTAGTGACTTGGTAATTCTTTGTTTTTGCACATTCTACAGTGCTGGTTTAATAGGAAATAAGATTCTATAACCTTTGAATATTTTCTTCCTCAACCTTGAAAGCATTGCTTTTTATGGACAAAAAAAAAAAAAAGAGAGAGACAGGGGTTCTATGAAAAATAACATCATACGGTGATCTGATCATAAATTTCTAAACGGGCAGGTGAAGGTGAATAGTCATGCCCCAGGCCTATAACTTCTTTAGGAAAAGGCTTTTCTTTGCCTTAAGCAAGTCCTGTTCATTGTTTCTGTGCAAGGTTAACATACTTTTGAAATGCTTCTTTTCAGACCCCTCCTTTTAAAGCATGACTACCCGCAAGAGAGCTTTTATTCTTATTAACTATCCTGTAATGTAATCCCTACCTTACTTTCTCTCACCTTCTCTCCTTAATTCCAAATGCATAAAAGAAACTGCAGACTGCTATTCTAGGAAGCATTTTTTTCTCAGTCTATTGAGATATTGCTTCCAGATATAACCTCTACTTGGATCGATAAATTTTTATTGAAAATTCTCTACAGATTTGAATGATTTTACATGAGTACAGGTTTGCTTTTGAGGTGTCTAATTCTTTTTTTGGTTTTCATTCTTTTTTTTTTTCTTTTAATTTTTTAAGGAACTTATTTTCTCTGTTTTTTATGGTCTGAAAGTATTAAGGTCTTCTTATCTTAGAAATCCTGTGTTTCACTATAATTTGTCTGGTGTGGACCATCTTTTTTCTAGCCTTTTCAGTGCTACATATACCCTCCTAATCTGGAGATTTGATTTCTTCTTAGATTACTGTTCACACTGTTTTTACTTTTTATTTATTTATTTTTTTATTCTTGGTTCTGTGGAGATAAATATCTTAGCTAAGTATTCCAGTTCAAGAAGCTGCCCCTTGGTAATTCAACCAACCTACTGAGTTTGTTTTCTTGAATAAATGTGAGTAGGTCTGACTGTCTCTGGAACTTATTTTGCTTCAACGTTAAAATGGTTAAATTTTTTTGAGTTCATCTTCATGCATGAGTAACTTTATGTTTCTGATTGAGAATAAAAGTTCTGCTCTCAGCAAGGTGTAAAATGTGCTGTCAGCCAGCTGAGACAGTCCCTTGTCTTCTCCATTAAGATTTTCCCATTATCTTTCTTTCAGGAAGTCCCTATCTTCTTGAGTAAAATGCGGATAATCTCTTTTTGATCCTCTGGCCTTCAGGTCTGAAAACAGTAATTAACCCTAGGGAAAACATCACCACTGTCAACTGTGTAATGCAAACTGCAGCTGGGAATAGTGGACCTGCCCAGAGGCTGTGGGGCAGCTGGAAAGAGTGCTCAAAGGCTTCTCTTGCTTTGTGCCTACCAATTCTACATTCAAAGTATGTGAATTTTATATTTATCGATTTCTTGTTTTTATTTTTAATTTAATCACTATGTATGCAACTCTAAACATCAAATTTTTCAGTTATACTTGTTTTCAATTTTCAAAAGTGATATGCCGTAGTCTTCTGCATCTAATTTTATCACATGAAATCATATATATTGCATATAGCTCAAATTTGTTTAAATTTGTTTATTGTTCTAGTACATTACATTCTATTTAATGAGTATACCACTGTTTATTCATTTTCCTATTAAAGGATGCTAAGTTGTTGCTAGATTTTTGCTCTATACATTGAACTATTTTGAATATTCTTGTATACATTACCTGGTGTACACATGCTAGAGATTCTTAAAGGTATCCCAGGTGAGAAATTGCTAGATGTTAGAAAAAATTAACTGTAACAGACTAAGTCACTATAACAGATAACAAAATATAAAAGCTCAAACACAATTTTTTTTTAATGAGAAATTGAGAGCATAAATTTAGTAGGCATATAGATTTATATGTGAAAATTTAAGAAACCATCCTTCTGTTATGTAGTTCTTCCAACTTCTAATGTCTTACTGTCATCTATATGCATTTTGACAGGAAGAAACTTTTTGTCGAAAATTAAAAGACACAACCTAGATTAGTGTACATCATTTGTGCTCACATTCTATTCCCTAGAGTTTAAATGCCTTCCGAAAATTAAGTGCAAGAAAGCTAGAAAAAGTAGCTTCTTTTTGTACTCAGGAAGACAAGAACACATGTTTGTAGTCCACTGGAAGTCCTTAGCACCATATGCCCCCAGGCCACCAAACACCCATCTGCATTCTTCCCAACTTTAGAGCACACTAGCTCTCCCTTTAAAAAAAGCCAAACCAGAGTCCAATAGAGATATTGCTCCCAGCTCAAAGTTTAAGATTTCTGGTTGTTCAGTTCTTTCCATCAGGTCTAGAAGTGAATCTTTATGGCTCAGCAACTAATAAAGTAAAAATATCTACCAACATAGAAATGTGCAATGAACAATGAGATTAATAGCAATAAAATCTTTTAGGTAGAAAAGGGAAAATATGAAATAAATAGCAGCAATTGAATCATACCAATGACGGAATACTGTTGGAGAGGTATGGGAAGGCATTCTTCCATATCAATGGAGAAGGTAACTTGAAATACATTATCCATTGCTCTTCCTGGCTCTGACTTCACCTTTTGCATATTCTCTACTTGTTCATAATCTAAAACCACAACATAGCTGGCACAGAAAAGTATATCCTTTTGGGGAAAATTAAAATTTATTACAGCCTACTTTCAAACGGTGAATGTTCAGGATCCAAAGAGTTATATGAAGTATCAATAGTCATAGATATTTTAGGCCAAGCTTGAGGTTTCACCAGGAAAATAATTCTATCAAAATGGAATGGCTTTCTGGGGAGAAAAAAATAATTACGGTAAGATCTATATGCTAGTAATCACATCAAAATATTTTCTAGACATTGTACTTATTCCTGTTTATTTACTTTTATGTCTACTGACTTTCTGCTCTGTCTCCATGTCTGCCTGTCTCTCTGTCTCTGACACACACACACACACACACACACATAAATATCTTGAGGCTGTCTCAAACAATAGTCTTGGAAGAAAATGCAATTGCATTTAGCTTTCCAGCTCTAAAGCCCTAGAATTTATGAACTCTTTTCATTGTTTGTTTGTAAAGTATCTAATTTTTGCGTTAATTCATCTCTGTTTTATAGTACTTTGCTATAATCCTCCAGTATCCACTTAGATCTACACAAATGCTTTCTCTAGAACTGCAGATTTAGTAGGCATATGGTCTGCTCTTTCCAAATTATCAAAGGTGACACTTTTAGAAAACATTTTCTCTGATACAGGACAGGTAAGTGTACAGCTATCCTATCTGCAATATCTGTGTACTTACTACAGGCTGCCTGACTGCTAAGACATTGCAACATATTTTTAATTAGATAGCACATTGTTTTCTATAATAATCTTTGTATTAGTTAGAACAGACTAAACCTCCAAAATAAATAATCTACACACTGATTCAAGTTGAAATAACAGGGATGGAATTTATAATCTCATATGAAACAAGTAATAAAAAAAGAAAAATAATTGAACATTGACATTGAGAATGTTGTTTACTGGGAAAGAAAAAACAGAAATTTATGAAGGATAGAAATTAAATGAGGTAACACCTATAAACGTCCATTTTACTAGAGAGCATGTCCACATCATAAACAAGGAGGATCAGAGCCAGGAATCTGAAGAAGCCAGGATGCTATTATTCACAGGATAAAATATTGGAGAGGAGAGAAGAGAATTCCTAAAAAGTACCAAGTCCACTCAAGTATTCAGTGAGAACTGATGGATCAACACACACATGAGAAAGATATTTGAGGCTGGAACGGGAATGGAAACTACCCAAAAGATTATAGAAATCAGTCCTTATAGATCACACAGAGTCAAGGATAATTCCCAAGGCAAAGTGGAGAATTTTATAATTCAGGAAGTATCAGTATCTAATACTGTCACAGCATTTAAAACTAATTTCAGAGTTTTAAGCAGGAACTTCCTTCAACAGGGGGTAAAATTTATCAGTAGAATCAATACTGCTCTAGTATGACCTAACAATGCTTAAAAACAGGACTTGAAAAATTAAACTGAATAAATGTAACTTAACTTCAAACCACAGGAAAGCTCAAATATTTATAGAAAAACAAAAAATATCAAGCACCATCTGGCATCTAACAAAAATTACCAGGTATAAAAGAAAGCAGAAAAATACAATTCATAATGAGGAGAAAAATAAATCATTACAAACTGATTGAGAAATGGCATGTGATAGAATTAATAATTAATAATATTAAATCACTTATTATCAGTGCAATCTATCAGTTTAAGAAGCTAAAGGAAAAATTGAGCAAGTTATATACAAACTTGAGAAATATTTTAAAAAATAGTCAAATTTAACTTTTAGAGGTGAAAACTACAATGTCCAAGATTTAAAAAAAAAAAACACTGGATATGTTTAAAAGTAGACTAGACAATGCAGAAGAAAGGATTAGTAAACTTGAACACACAGGGAAAGAAATTATCCAAAAGGATACAGATTGGGAGAAGTGTATCAAAAACAAAAAACTAAGCACAGATTATTAGTGAACTGTAAAAAAATTTAAAGTGGTTAATTATATATGCAGTTGGACTCCCCCAAGGAGAGAAGAGGTAGGGAAATTAAAAAAAAAAAGTTTGAAAAATGATAACTAAAAATGTTTAAATTTGTGAAAAGTATAAATAAAAGAAACATGAAGGAAACTACACTAAAGTACAGCATAACCAAAAGCTTGAAGCTAGTAGTAAAGAGAAATTTTAGAAGGAATAAGCAATGAGCTAAAAGGGTCAAGTTTTATAAAGAGAAAAAAGTATAACGGTATTTACTGTTTTCTCATCAGAAAAATGAATACTGGAAAACAATAGAACATCTTTAGAGTACTCAAAAAAAAAGAAAAAAAAAACCTGTCAACCTAGAATATGTTTATCCTACAAAAATGTCTTTCCAAAGGACAATAAAATAAAGACATCCATACACACAAAAATTGGGTATGCAAAACTTCACCTTTTATGAGATAACAAATTTAACAGAAGTAGTTTTTCAAAAAAAATTCTATTAGATTTTTTAATTTTTATTGATTTAGTAGGCCTAATTATGATCATAACATGCATTTAACTGTGTATAAACATCTTTTGTTTGACTATAAATATTGCTTCTTCTATTTCTCATTCATAATCTTTGGACATTTTTATTGGTTTGATTGACTTTTGCCTAATTTGTAAGCAATAAAATGTAATGATTTGTATTTTATAAAATTATTTTTTATTATAGATGTAGCTATTATCTCTCTGTTTTATGTTGTCTATTGAGTAATAATTATTTTTAATTTTGTTTGCTTGTTTGTTTGTTTGTTTATATTTTTTTCTAGGCAAGGCAACCCTTGATTTACCTCACAGATTGCAAGAATCTTGTCAGCTTACAATTTCTTACTTTTTTATTTTTCATGCCTACAGAATCTGGTCTTCCTAGGCGGTCTCCCATCCAAGTATTAATCAGGCCTGACCCTGCATTTTAATTTTAATGTAGAAAAATTTGCTGACATTTTCTTTTATGGTATGTTGGAGTCTTGCTTATTAAATAATGTTCTATCTCAAGAGCATAAAATTATTCTTTATAATTTATTTCTTTTGTATCATTATTATGATGATGGTTAACAAAATTCAGCAAGTTTGAGATGTACAATTTAACAGTAAGGCATATATATATTTTACAATGCATGTTTACCTCCTATCATTATATTTCTTTCTGTCATCACATATTGACCTCCTTAACTGTTTACCTCCCTCATCTCCCTTCCCTTTTGGTAACAATTAGTCTTTTGCCCATGTCTATGAGTCTCTGTCCTGTTCATTTGTTGCTTTTAAGTTTATATCCCACATATAAATGATATCATTTGGTTTTCAACTCTTTCTGTCTGGCTTATTTCACTTAGCATGATTATCTCAAAGTTCATCCATGTTGTCGCAAATGGCAGTATTTCATCTCTTCTTATGGCTGAGTAATATTCCATTGCATATATGTACCACAGCTTCTTTAGTCAATCATCTATCATAGGACACTTCAATTGCTTCCATGTCCTGGCCACCATGAATAATGTTGCTATGAATATCAGAATGTAAATACCTTTTCGCATATGGATTTTCAAGACTTTGGGGGTAAAATCGCAGTAGTGGGATTGCTGGATCATATGGTAGACCAATTCTTAGTTTTTTGAGGAACCTCCATACTGTTTTCCATAGTGGCTATACCAGTTCGCAGTCTCACTAATAGTGTATGAGGGTTCCTTTTTCTCTACATCCTCTCCAACATTTGTTATAACTTGACCAGTTGATAACAGCTATTCTAAGAGGTGTGAGATAGTATCTCATTGTGGTTTTGATTTGCATTTTCTTAATAGCTAGTGATGATGTACATCTTTTCATATGTTTTTGGCCATTTGTATGTCTTCTTGGGAGAGCTGTCTGTTTAGGACCTCTGCCTATTTTTTTATTGGATTGTTTATTTTTTTGTTGTTATTGAGTTGTATGAGTTCTTTGTATATATTAAATATTAGACCCTTATCAGAGGCATTACTTGCAAATATATTTTTCCATTCAGATGGGTGTCCCTTTGCTTTATTGGTGGTTTCTTTTGCTGTGTAAAGCTTCTTAGTTTGATGTAGCCCCATTCATTTATTTTTCTTTTACTCCCTTTGCCTTATAATTTCTTTCTAAATATTTTAAAATACAGACATTCCTTGCTTTGCATGGTTCTAATATGCACAAATTTCAATTATCATGATTCAGTTAAATAACGTGGATCCCTTAACAGCATTGGATCAAATATCATTTACTATGGCATATTAACTGTGAATAATTCATAAAGTACAAACTTCACTGTAATTCTTTAGCTCACAGATTGCTACATAAATAAACGATGGATGTCATGATCAGTGACAAATTGTATCATTTACTTAAAAGTCTGTTGATGATTGGTCACAGGGTATCTCTTTAGCACAGAAATAGACAGCAAAGCATGCAAGTGTATTTTCTCCCAGTAATAAACCCATATGATATTTTATAAGAACAGGTAACCAAAAAAGGAATTGACCAAAAATGATGCAAATGCAGAAAATAAAAGAAAGTTATGACTTTAAAAACAAAATTCAAATTGAACTAAATATAGTTTTATCTATAACTATTGAGTTTTAGATGAAATTGCTGACCTGGGAATGTTGGCATGCTGCCATTTGAGAGATTTCAGATAAGCAGCCAGAGGAACTTCGTGACAGCCACCTTATGAATATAAATAAGTAAAGTGGTGGATATGACAAAGATGATGTCCCAGAGGAAATGACACTAGCCAAAATTCACATTAAAGGAAGTTTTGGAGATATTTCACAGTCTTTAAAGGACAAAGGATATTTTGTGTTGGAAAGTAATTCAAACTTTTGGCAGTTCTCCAAGGCATAGGAAAGATTCCTGCTCCATATCACCAGACACTTTTAATGATAAAGCAAATATAGATTTTTTTTTTTTTACCAAGAAACAAACACTGTAATCTTCAATGCTCCTAATGTTTTCCATTAACATTGTACTAAGTAAATTTTATTTTTATTATACTTTTCTTCTCTATACATTTAAAAGCAACAATAAGAAAGTTTTAATATTTTGGAAAGAAACGTAAAGGTCATGGAACAATCATAATATTTTCCATTGATTACAAAGATTATTTTGCACAGTTTCAGTTTCTCAGCTATCTTAATGGTCCTGAGATACCATGTAAGGGCTACTTATATTGCTTTTCACCTTCAATTCTTTATTCTACCTATTATTGGTTTCTGAAGAATTGTATGAGGAAGGGAATTATTGTTTAGAGATTTATTTTATTTTAAAAAAATACAACTATTCAAGTATTATTGCACTGCATATTGATAGTTTCTCTCTTTCCTTATTGATTAGAAGTGTCAATTATTTTATATATCTCTGTTGCATACATAAGTGAGCTCTCTGATAGTATTCTAATGCTGATTCCTAACCCTGCCCATTAGCATAATATTCTAATTAAAATCTCCACAATAAATATTGATATCTCAAAGGGTAAGTTCCTCTATTTTATCATGTTTCAGGAGCTTCTTGGCCCTTTTTGATTCTTTGAGCTGCCTTATAAATTTAATAATAGGCTAATACTTTCTTTCAGATTTGCACTGTATAGAATGAAACTATTTTATAACATCTATACTTATTTAGAATCTATCTTCTAGGTGATTTGAAATATTTATTATAACCTCTTTATCCATAACAGTGATTTTTTAAAATACCATCTGCTGTTTGATATTAATATATTTTTCCTATCTATTTCAAATTTTTCATACATTTAGGCTTTGAACATGTTTATGAAACACCATACTACTAGATTTTGTTTTACCACTTTTACTCTGATAGTCTATTCTTTTACCTACCAATTTTAAATAATTTACATTTACGTTACTATTGATGTATTTGGACTTGCTTCACTATCTTACTTTTTTGTATTTCCTTTGTCTTATATTTTTTATACTGCTTTTCTTCCATTATTTCTTTCCCTGGATCAATTTAAGCTTAAGCTTCCCCCTGCCCCTATTTTATTTGTTATACTAGTGTGGAAGTTGAAGCCTTTAATATCTATCTTTTAATTAACTCCCTTAAAATATTATCATGTATATCTAATCAAATTTATCAAATCTACCATGCATATCTTACCTTACCTTACATTAACTCTAATTATAACCTCCTAGCATTGAGCACATGTTACCTAACATATTTTATTTTTGTCAGTTTAAGTATACATTCATATCATTAGGCAACCATCACCACTATCTATCTACAGAAATTATTTCTTCCCAAACTAAAACTTTGTACTATTAAATAGTAACTCCCCAGTCCTCTTTTCCCCCAGCACTTGGAAACTGCTGTTTTCTGTCTCTATGATTAGACCACTTTAGGACTCATGTAAGTGGAATTATACAGTATTGGTTCTTGTGTGCCTGCCTTATATTATTTAGCATAATTTCTAAAAGGTTTATTTTCAATTTAAAATATGTCCAAATTTATGCCATTTTAATTTTGATTAATATTCCATTGTATGTATGTACCACATTTTGTTTATCCATTCTCATGTAGACAGACACCTTAGTTGCTTACATCTCTTGGCTGTTATGAATAATGTTACTGTGAACATAGGTGTACAAATATCTGTTTGAGATTCTATTTTCAGTACTTTTGGACACATGTCCATATTAAAAATTCTGGATCATATGAAACTTTTATTTTTAATTTTATAAGGAAACAGCTCTAGTGTTTTCCATATCAGTTTCACCATTTTACACACCCACCAGCAATATCCCAGAAAAAAAATGTGTACAATATGGTAAATATTTCAAAAGTGCAAATGAAGTATAGAAAATATAGAACAATGTTTTCTAAGTTTGGATTGTGTGTCATCCGAAGTACTTGTATAAAGGCATTTTCCTACCATACCTCAGACAGAAAATGAATTTCTGAGACAGAATCTGGTAATGTGCATTTTATGCGTGCCTACATTTGAGAACCATTTATGTAATTTTCAATCTTGGGCTTAAGAGCAGGTTTTATAGAATTGACCTTGTCCATAGTCTATCAGTGGAAAGAGGACAATTGAATATTTAGGAGAAAAAATTTCCAGACAGGAAGAATTAAAAGGTGCTTTAAATATAAGTGGAAGAGTTTTCTTGAAGTACAAGATGACTACTTAACTTTCTTTTATTTAATTTGCTATAATAAACTTTTTAAAGAAAAGATGTGATTGCAATAGCTGCTTAAAATATATCTGGAATGATAGTGGGAAGAATGTTGTGCATATTGGTTTCTAACCCCCCAAAAAAGGTTTCCTTGACTATAACAAAGAAAATGTATTTGAAGTAAATGACACAGTAGCTATTCATTTGAATCCATTAAAATGACTGCTTTAAGAAAAAGGAAGTTGTAGTAAATATAGTGAACAAATTTTAAATTTGCACCATTACTTAATGTAGTTTTTAAATAAAGAACATGAACATTAGTATTGTTTTCATTATATTTATTACCTTCTCATGCTCAGTACATAATCTTTAACTCATATTTATATTTTCTAAGTGCCATACATTTTATAAGGTGTTCTACATTATTTCACAGACCTGTAAAGAAAGAACCTAAGTCCTGTTCAAAATATATCTACTTCATTAAAGAGTATGTATTAACCAGAAGTAAAAGAATAACATCTACCATCGGTAAAAGCATGTCAATTAATTTTGGAACCATTTATATAACACAGATGTGAATTTAGTTTTCTTAGGTTTTGGAATATACAACATATGCTGATTTTGAAGTCTAAACACTGTAAGAGCAGCTGCAAAGTGATAAAAGTGATCACATCATGTTAGGCTTAATCAGAATAGCTCTGGAGACAGTAATGGAGTTGATATGCTGAAAGAAACAGCTGGCTTTGTTTTGCATTATAATTCCCAGCAATATAGATAAAACCAGCTGCTGATAATTCTGATTAATTATGTATCAAACTAAAGTTTTATTTTTTCTGTAATAGTTGAATATAAACTTTTCAAGGTTTTTCTTGTTTTATTCTTAATATATTAAACACAGGTATTTTCCATGGAATTTTATTTTATATATGAAATTATACAGAGACTGATTTAGAATGTGGTGAAACTGCTCTAAGTATAGAATTTGAGTTGCACAGTGGTAAATTCTGACCTTGTCAGGGAAAGACAGCTGAATTGTGATTCAGCTCCTGTGAAAAATGATATGTCCTCATATTAGATTAATTTTCTATAAACTTTACTGTTCGGCATTACCAAACCTTGTAAATGTCATCTTTATCCATCATTCTGAGGTATTTTGATGTTGCTTATGTATTAATTTTGATTTCATTTTCAGTTTTTCTAAAGAGACAGTTATTTCCCTATTAAATCACCACTCTGAATTTTTATTACAAATTTAATCAAAAGATCTATACTATCCCTTTGAAAATTAATAATGCTTATTTCATTTCCATGTAAATTAGGTAATAGAGGGATGGGTAAAGTGGAGAGTCAGAGAATAAATATTATGCTTAATATATTTTTTATAAATACAAAAATAAACTATTACTAACTATGGTTAATTCATTCCATTAATGTGCTGTTTATTGCAAAATTTGAAACTGCTAAACATTCAAATTCATGATGACTTCTTTAGAAGATAAAGAACTACCACACAGGATCAAGAGACCAGGTGTTCTAGTCCTGTGTCAACTAAGTCACTATATTATCATGAGAAAGATATTTAGTTTCAACAAAACTCTCTTTATTGATTTACCAAAAAAATGTAATTAAAGTATCCACTCCAAAGTCACTTCCGGTTCAAGTGTTTCATAATGTTACATGTCTTTTTTTTATTTAGTGGACAAAAAATTGTTTCAAATCAAACTTTTATGCATAAACCTGTAAATTCAAAATAAATATAATTCAATATTTATTTATTAAGTACCTATTAAGTGAAAATAACTATGTGTATTACAGAGAATAATAATTCTAGGTGTGAAAAAACTGCAAAATTGGTCATAAGTCTTTATAACTCTATATCGGTTGCAGCAGTGATGTTGTGCCAGTTCTATGCCTCCAGAAGACTTGATGCTTTGGCTAGAAACCTGAACCATCAAACCAAAATGAACAGGCCAAGTCAACTGTCAATAAGCCACAGTTAGTCTGCTAGATTTTAATGGTCAGCCAATTCTAAAAGTAGTAACCTTGTAGATACATGCATGAGCCTAGTTGAGAATCAGATAAACCATCCATGTGAGCCCAGAGTCAACAGTCAACACACAAATTGTGAACTAAATAAATGTAGTTTGTTTTAAGCCACAAAGTTTTGGGGCATTTCACAGTTCAGCAATAAATAACCAATATAGTAATAAATATTCATTGAGCTTCTACCATGTGTCAGGCATTAGCTCAGTCATGTAACACTGGTTTTCTCATTATTGTCACTCCCATCTCTGAAATGGTAATTAAGTTTACCCCAAGTTTAAATGAGGACCATGAAACAATTTAACTTGCCCAGGGTTACAGAGCTAGTAAGCTGTGGAATCATGATGTTAGCCTTGCCATTTTGACATCAACGGCTGAAAACATCACTATTTCTCTACTCTTAAATGAAACATAGTTGGTATTTTTCTGTGTCTTACAATGCATGATATAGCAGTTTGCATATGTGAATACCTACGTATATATGTATTTGCCAATGAATCTACCCATGTTTTCCAATTTAAACTAATTTAATTCAGTACTCTTGTCTAGCACTTAACCATTTTGTTCTCAGAATTTTCTCTCTTGAATTCCTTGTTACATGAGCTCTTGAAAAGATGTGGTTGCTAGTACTGCCAGAACTCAAGTCAACTTGTTAGTCACTATTTTCTCCAGTGAAGAAGGGAAATTTATATCTCACCTTTCCAGCTGTATATCAACAATAATAAAAATATCTGACTGATCACTTCCTGCATTCAAATGTTATCATTTGAATTATGTATTAAGAATGAATTACCAGAGGGTAAAGGGGAAAATAAAAAAACAAAATGTTTTTAAAAAATCACGTATATATAGCATAAAAAAAATGAACTGGCATTAAAAAAAAAAAAGAATAAATTACTCTTTTGAGGTCTGGCCTCATTACTTTTTATCTATGCAAAATATTTTTTGAATAATTAAAAATGGATTTACCAGTCATCTCTGGAAATCTGTTTTAAACGTTAGGCACTTTTATATGTATACATATGTTTACACACATATACATGTTTAAGTATGTATTTGTATGTGTATTTATATATTACATGCACATATACCTTTTAATTTTAAATCTCCACTATTAATAAAATAAAATTTCAAGAACAACTAGTACTATACATTTAACGAATTTATAAAATTCCATTAAAGAAAAAAAATTTAATAATTATATTGGCAATATATTTCTTAAAATAGTTTCAGAGAAAGGTGGTTTCTTACAAAAAGATGAAGTTAATTAAAAAGAATGTTGCATTTTTTTGGCTGCTAAACAATAAAAAAATTATATCATTTATTTGTTTAATTATTTTAGCTATTATGTTACATTGTATGACTTAGATCCACTTAGACAAAGGGTATAATGAAGCCACTGAAAATTACTTAAAATACAATTCATTTTTAGTCATATTCACAGACAATGGAAGTGAGAGACAAAAAATACTTTGGTCAGCTTAAGTATAATGGAACTGACCAAATGGTTTTATCAAGGAGAGATTTAGTTATTGATTTATTCAGAACTATCTTTATTGACTAATTAAATGTATGGTATTGCACTAAATTAGTTGTCTAATATGCAAAACTCTTCTTTATGCTTCATTTGCATTATGTTAAAATTCATAAAATATGTTTGCATACTTAGCCGTGAATTATCCTGAGCAAACACATTGTTGCAAAAACAAATCTCCAGAGATAAAAGAGAAGTATTGGTTGTCATAAATCTAAGTATTCAAAATTGCTTAAAAAAATCCAGAAATTGTGATTTTACCGAAAATTCTCCTGGTTACATAATTAAATTTGTCTTTATCTGAATTAATTGTACAGTCTTCTAGACAAAGTAAAATTTGCCAGATATATTTATAACATATTATTTTGTTACCAGCTCTTATGTTAGTGATTGGCTTTTGGGAAGCCATTTGGTGGCAAAATACTTCAGATCTAAATGAGAGTAAGATTATGCCTAAATTTTTTTTGCAAAAATTCATGGGAGACCTCTAAATGTTGACACTGAAATTAGTATATGAGAGTTCATTCAAGAACAACATTCTAATTGCCTTCCCATTTCCTTGCCCCCAAAAAGGAATTTCAGCCAAAGGGATGAGATCACCTATCTTTCTACTGACAATGAAAAACTTTTTTGGATCTGGGAAATAACAAATTAAAAGGGTGGAATTTCTTACTTTCAATCTTTACCTGGTGCAGAATGACAATTCACAAATTAAAGATGAAAAGTTACAGCAGATGATTCAATGAGGGCCTCTCATCCTCCAGGGCTTCTATCCAGGGACTCTCATCATTCCTTTGTCCAGCCCAAACTTCTTTACAGCATACTATTGACATCTGACTGCAACTGCCTAACTGACTCCAAAAGAGAACTACCTACAAAAGCTCCGTCTGATTTCCTGACCCATAAAATGCTTGCTTTAAATTACTGAGTTCTGGAATAATTTTTTATTCAGAAAATGTCTTTCTGTATTTAACACACATTTCATTCTGGCTCCATTCCAATGAAAATCATAGAGATTATGAGCTTTTAATTATATAATATACCACCCACCTATTAGTGAATAATTATGCTGGTTATAAACACTTCGTTTTCATGATCACTCTGTATACTTATTACCTCTTTGTAACGACTTAATATTTGAACGCAGAATGTTTAGTCTGAGCTCTTTCTGCATTTAGAGTTTCATATTTAAATACACATTGAGATGCTCAAATATAATTTGTTATATGACCCCCAAGGTTCTGAAAAAGCCAATTAATCATTGCCAAATTGGGAGGTGGAAAGCATGAAGAAAACCTAGAAAAGTTATAGGTTAGAGCAGGATGCTAATTTCAGATCAAAATTTATAAACCTATGATATATGTTAAGCGATTTTGAATGTCAACCTAACAATGTGGACTATCGAATTAAAAGGAAGTTAACTTAGAAATGTTAACACCTTATATATATGAACACAAGTTTCCCTGATTTGATACATTAAGAAATGGTGGAAAGAGAAAAAGTTCTAGTTCTAGCCTTGACAGAAACTCAGTCCTTTGACTTGGTTAATTACTTACCTGCCTCAGTTAGTACATTTTTTGTTTCAATGAACAGAAAACAGAAATAAATCTCACCTAAACAAGGAAATGTATAAATAATATAAACTATCTGACTCCAGATACTAATAACTTTGTTATGAAGTAATTGCACTTACTTCAGCTTGTCTTCTGCAATCCATGTTTATACTGCAGAAGACAGAATTCTAAGATGTCTCTCAAGATTTCTGCCCCAGGGCGTACACATTCTGATAATCACTTTTCCCAACTTGTGGGCAAGACTAAAATAAAATGTTGAGTTATAGCTCTTGTCATTAGGTTATCAATGAGTTGACTTTGAAAATCAAAAGAGAAATTACTTTGGATGGGCTATTAGGGTTTTCCAGAGAATCAGAGCCAATAGGGCATGTGTTGGGGGGTAGGGGCTAGGAGTGGAGAAAGAGAGAGAGAGAGATTTTAAGAGATTGGCTCATGTGACGGTTGAGGCAGGCAAGTTTAAAATCTTCAGGGCTGCCCAGCATCCTGGAGAGCCAGGGAAGAACTGATGTTACAGTTTAAACCCAAAGGCTATCAGCTAGCTATCTTGCTCAAGGCTGGTCAGTCTCATTTTATTTGCTCCTTTAACCAATTGATGGGGCCCACTCACACCCTGCTTTATACAAAGTCCACCAATGTGAATGTTAATTTTACCCCCAAAACACAGAAACAGCTAGAATGATGTTTGCCACATATCTGGTCACTGTGGCCCAGCAAAGTTTACACAAAAATTAACACTGACTTAATCAGATGAGCCTTTCTTGGGGAAAAAAAAAAAAACAATGAACTATCAGAGAAATCTTCTTTCGCTGTCTCAAAGAGGACGATAACCACTAAGTTCTATATCTGCAAGAACTGAATTCTGCCAACAACCTGGAAGGACATGGAAGGGGCCCTGAGGCCTTAGATAGTTCCACAGCCTTGTCTGAAAATTCAATTACAACTGTGAGAGATTTGAGCAGAAGATGCAGCTAACCTGTGCCTGAATTCCTGACCCACAGAAACTGTGAGATAATAAAGGGGTAATGTTTTAAGCCACTTGTTTGTGTTAAGTTGTTATGCATCAAATTTCAGTCCCCGTAGTCAAGAGAGATCTAATTCATAGCACTTCAATACTTGAAATTCACTCCTACTGAATCAGCTTATTTCTCGTGCCTATCCCTGAACTAGTTAGTTACAGGGCTGAGTACTTTTGGTGCTATTTGGGCAGCCCAAGTCACAAGATCTTCTTCTGGGGTCAATGACGGAGACACTTTTAAACCCGGTGGACTGAGATTAAGGAAAACTGATTTCAAAAAACCCATTTGACATGATGCTAGTGGAGATCTTGGGCAGCTGAACAGTGAATGTCCACTAAACTAGGCCTCAGATTTTATCAACTTTTATATATTGGGATAGATTACAGAGCATATTCTTAAGTCCTTTTAAACTACTTTCTTAAATTCTATGATCTAATGTTCAGAAAGAAGAAATGATAAATTATTTTTCTTTTATTTATGTTAAGTCAACTTATACATAATCATTATTTACTCCTATTTCAGCATATTAGTTTACAAATAATCTCTACTGAAATTAAAATTACCAAACTGACATGTTTTTATATTTTCTCTTCTTCTAATTTCATGAGGTTAAAGAGATCATATTATCTATATAAAGAATATTTGTGCATATACATATTCTGATCAATCAAATTGTATATTATTGTGTAAATCATTATAAAATATATTTACCTTCTATTTTAATCAGATCAATTTTGGCTTGTAAAGCCAGATTGCAAGCTCAAAACAACTCTAATGTCAATAAGTTCTTACATCAATAAGTTCTATTACATTTCTCAAATGTGTTCTCCAAACTTTCCAAACACCAAAAACAATTTTGAAGCTAGATTCAAAGTTTAAAAAAATAAGCATTCATGCTCTATTATTTCCATCAATCTCAATTGAGGCCAAATATGAAAAATATTAAAATACATTTATTAAGGATCTTCAATTTATTCAAATGTAAGCAAATTAATAGTTCATGTGACAAGTTCTGTTGCCTGTTTATTTGTGGTCAAATCTTGACTCTGCAATTGCTAGCTGTTTAACCTTAGACAATTCATTAACCTCTTTCTGTATTTATATTCTGATGTGTAAAAGAAGATAATATATTTCTTACATGACTACTGTAAGGATTTTATAAATTAATGAGCATAAAACTAATAGGACAAGTCTGAAGCATACTGATAACACATTTAAGTGTTATGTATTCATATTTTATTTATATATAAAAATAAGTGATTATTTGTATATACAACAAGATGTTAAAATTTGTGACAAAGCAGCAACTTCTTGAATAGTACATCCAAATTCTGGCGTGTAAAAAAATTATATTAAATTTGACAGTGACCTCTCTAAACTGTTTGAATGTCTGGAAATGAAATGGTGGCCTTTTTGCAGTGATACTCTCCCCTTACTAATATTGGGCAAGAATATGAGATCATTAGGTATTGCCCAAAACTTGGCAAAGATCCTTTTGTGTTCAGGCTGACACTGTCATTGATAAATACATTGCTGAGGATTACGTGACTCTATAAAGTCAAATTTAAGCTAGAGAATTTTGAATAGTTTTGAAATTCAGAAAATTTAGTTAACCATGTCTTTATGTGCACCCATATCCATCTCCCTGGAGTTTCTTTCACTTCAGAAGATTTTTGCCAGTGGTGGGGCTTGGATGCCCACTACTTCTATTAGCTACCGATCCCCATCCAGCTTCCTAGTCATAGAAAATCTCCTCCATCCAGGGGAGCTTCATGGTTTTGTGACCAGTGCAGTCACACAGGACCCCTCACTCAGAGGCTTAGATTTTAATGCTCTTTGGTTTTCTTAATAGTCTTAATAATTTCATTTTTGAATTTGTATTTAGTAAGTGACGTATGATGGGATAACACAGCACGTACTGACAGCTCAGAGCACAGACTCAAGCAGGGTCCTGCCTTGGGCAATGTTGCCTCCCCTGAGCGATGACTGCTCTTCGCCCCCAGTGGGGAGAGTCTGGGCTGGGTTCATGCACATGAGCCTAGTTACAGAGTGGGGCTCCAGGCACCTGTAAGGGTCTACATTCCCCTGTGAGTATTTCTGTGCTTAGGGAATGTGACATTAAGAGAAAAATTTAAAACACCACAACCGATTAAGGGATGACAAAAGAAAGAGGTATTTTTGTTGTGTTTTGAACAAGGGACCTTGCATTTTTATTTTGCACAGGGCCTCACAAATTAGGTAGCAGAATTTGCCCTCATCCATTGCAAGACTTCTTTCACTTCCTGCTTTTTCTTGCCCCATTCCTCTAGCCTAACTCCAGAAATCAATCTGCAAAAATGGCTGTTGTGTTGAATTTTGTAATGTGACAAAGAGCCAAGGGAGCATAAAACATCTAGGCAAGAGTCATGGGTCAGAAAATGAAAAACAAAAACAAAGCAAACAAACAAACAAAACAAACAAAAAAATATTTAAGTTGAAAAAATTATCCAACCATAATAATTGGGTATAATGCCTTTTGACTTTAGTAAGCATTTTACTTCATTTGGTGCCTCTCAGCTAAGTAATGGAGTATATGTCATTTTATGGGTTCTTATACATTAAAACATACAAATATATGATGGAACTGTTTTGTATCTGCATTCAGCTGGACCAACAAACAAGTCCATAGGCAACAGTACTCAGAATACAACGACTAATATGATGGGACTCTCTAAAAATCAGTGTTTTCTTTATAGGACTAAAATTTTCTTTATAAGATTTTATTAACACAAACCTTTCAGATGCTTCAAGAATGGGAGGAAGGTAATTTTTGTTCGTTTGAATTTAGAAATACTAAAACAGCTGTCGGTAAAGGAATTTTATTTTTATCGGAAAAAAATGCTATGTTTGGAGTGACCAAGTCTTCCTAATTAGCCTGGTTTTACCGTTTTTTTTCCTGGTTTAACATTGAAAGTTCTCTGTTCTTCAAAACTATTCAGTTTTGAACCATTGGTCACCTCATGTGTGCCGGTCACTATGCTAGCCAGTCGCTATGCTAGGCCCATACACAGTTTTCTTAAGGTAATGTCTGTTGATAAAATAAGAAGAAAAACTCAGACACGCACACAAAAAGGAAGCTTCATAGGGAATGCAAATTCTTTTGCTGCAGAGAAAATGACTTGAAAAGTAAATATGTAGAAATGTTAGATCAGGAAATGCTAATGAAAGCAGATCCCAGTAATCCTGATGAAGAGTGAAATTCAGGAGTAAACGAGAAGATATTAATTAGCTATTCATTATACAATAAAACAATGAGGGATAGCAATATTCTCCAAAATTACCCTGAAGTATATCAAGTACTGAATAACTGGTGGTTTTAAGAACACAAAATACCAAACCATTAGAGAACATTCAAGATGATGTAATACTTATACAAAACAAAGGTGCAGTGCCACGCAGGTTTGATTTTCTTTAACTACGAAATTATATTTAGTCCATAGAATTTTAAACGCAATGTCAGTTTTACATTTGTCTCTTTAGTTATAACTTCAAATAGATAACAAGATTTTTTAGTAGCAGTCCCTTTGAATAAAATTACAAATGTGTTTCACGGTTCATTAACCATGCTAATGCATACATATTTTGCTAGTCTATTTGAATAACAAATTAAAGCTCCCTGTGTACTTTCAATAGGGCTTACTGATTTAAGTTATTTTTAAATAATCTGATCAGGAAATAAAAGCAAGTTTTGATTATAATATCCAATCCTACTAAAAATGCATCTTTAGTCTCAGCACCTTTATGAAGCATATTTTGCTTAGAATTTTTCTCAGGTATTTTCCTGGTTATGGCAGATTTTTTTTTAATTTCTAAGGTTCTATACTGATCAAGATGATTTATATCAATCTTATGACAAATATGTACCAATAAATATATCATAAATCTGCAAAGTGATTTTTCCTTTTGATTATCTTAATTATTACTTCAAACTTTCAATTTTTCCTCTGATATCAATGATAGCTTACTTGATTTTTGTTTTAATTTACTGTTTTTATTTAGTTCTAGCTACTAATGAAAGAAAAATAAATTGGTAAAGCAATCAATAATTCAGAAAATCAAATAAACCAAAGCACATGCCAAAGGAAAAAAGTAACTTTTAAGAAGAGGCTAACAAATAAGTGTGAACAACTCCTTCACTTTACCCATGTACATTCATCTACAGGCAGTTTTGGAATTCTATTGTGGTCCAACATCAGCAGAAAGTGAGAAACAATCATATTCTAGAAAGAAGTCAATTTATCTAGAAGAATATAAACTAATAATGGAATTACCTTGACAAGAAGGGAACATGAAATTCACCTCTCTCCTTTACACTTGCACAGAGGGCTCATGTCATTACTTCCTTAAACTTCCCTAGCAATGTCCAACTTCTAGCTCAACTGTCAGTGAATTTCATTCCCACATAGTTTAAAAGCAATGCCACCCATGGCACTGAGACAGTAGTGACTGCAGTGTCACTGTCCTTGCTCCTCTGTCTCCTTCACTTCTCAAGGATGCATCCTGATGGATTATTAAGTTACAATTGAATAAACAATACAATGAGCATTGTTCAGTGGTTTGATTAACAATAAAATGAAAAGAAAACTAACCATATGATTCTACAATGAGATATGTGTGCATATTAACTGACTAAAAGTCATTCTCCTTCCAGTTTTATCTTTTGACCTATAATATAATAATTATTGGGTATGAATTTAAATATGTATCAGATATGATATGCATTATATTAAAGTGACATCCTCTATATATTTCTACATTTTTAAATATTTCTATAGATCTTAAATATGTATTTCCATACATATATTTTTCTATGTATTTTTGGCATCAAATAGTTTTCATTTTAATGTATTATAAAAAAACTTATTTCACAAAATTAAACTGGTATTTAATAATAGATTTTTTATAAATTTAGGCTTGAAATAAGGAGCAAGATCATAGTAAGTTTAAATTTCTTTTAAGTATTTTGGATTTTGAGAATTATTTCCTATTTCCTTTACTTCATTCCTAATATTTACTTATTTCCCAGAGCATCCCTTTATATTTATTTACAGCTATCCTCAGGAAAGTACTATAATATGAGAAGATGTCCTTGCATTGTAGCTCTCATTATTAAACTACGAAAGTAAAGATTATTTATGTAGACAAGGAATCACATTTAATGAGTTTTTTGTAACAATAACCTAAGGACATTAAATAAAGAAACACATGCACCTGCAGAAAATAAACTTTGTGATATATGATAATAATATATAAGCAGGGATATATCTGTAGTTCACAATATTAAAGAAAAAAATAATAGAAGATTACTTTATGGAACTGAATTACGTGTTGATATTATGGTAGTGGAAAAACCAAGAGAAATGAACAAACAAACAAACAAATAAATAAATGTTTCCCTGGAGTTTAATATTAAAGACACAAGGTAATAAATTCGATACTGTTAAGAGACAAAGGTTTACACAGAGTGTTTACCAAACAAAGTGTATTAGATTTTAATTGATATTTTTCTAGTATGTGTATTATATAACTTGTCATGCCATGGAGGAAGTTTTTATTTTAATTAGAAATTAAATAGTAAATGATATAATGTAGAATGTCCCATTCTTCCAGAAACATCTTTTTGTTTAATACTCTGTAAACCCTAGTAAGATTTAGTTTTGTCATGATCTACTCAAACCTTTTCATCGATGGGAATTTATATGGTATAATATTTAAATAAGCTATTCATTTACATATAAAACTTTTACAGTTTCCTAACAATATAAATTCCATAAATGAAGTGATCAAAATATCATTATTTTATTCTCACCTTTTTCTACAACCATAGGAAATTGAAAAATAAAAACAGAACATTTTAATTCATATGAAAAATAACTGTTTTGTAGAAAATGAATGTGATCACCAGTATCTTGCTTTGATGGCTAGTTCCTTCTTTATTTACTATAAAAATACTGAAAATCAAGTAATAGGGCAAGTGATCATTAATATTATTCATCAAATAATTTTGGTTCCCTGCCTTCCTGACACAGGGTAGATTTGCACTTTCTCATACTCAGTGAAGTAAAAGCCATGTGACAAGTTTTGGCAAATGTTTTGAGAGTCAAATATTTTAATTTGCTGGCAAAAGATATTCTAGCTATACTGTACATTAAGTTAGCCACTAGCTACATGTTATGGGTTGAATTCTTCCCTCCTAAAATTCCTATGAAGTCCTAATGAAGTTAGAATGTGTGTGTGTGTGTGAGTGAAAGAGAAAGAGAGAGAGAGAGAGGGAGGGAGACAGAGAGAGAGAGAGAGAGAGAGGAAGAATCTGACTGTTTTTCCTTGGGTCAAATGTGCACTGCTAGTCCAATTAGCTATGACATGAGACTCAGAATCAGGTGGTACGTAGGCTTGGCCCTGTGAAAACTGGAAGTGAATGTGCTCTATACAGAGTATGATGGCAGGAAGGAAATGACTGGCTGAGACTGTGCTCCAATATACATCTTTGCAACTACTATTCAGTTCAGTCAAAATCTGATTTAAAGTTACCAAATTCTATTTATTCAGTAAATTAGTTCAAAGTGGTGTTTTGATCACAGGCTCCTTGGAGGAGGCGAATACTGGATTACATTTTGCTTTTGTGTCTTCTATTGTGCTCACTCAATGCTAACAGAGTAGGCATTCAAACACACACACACACACACACACACACACACACACACACAATCACGTTCCTTTGTTATAAATGTCTCTCTTTGTCTTGCATTCAAGGCAGAAACATGAAGATATGTATGACATGGCCTTATTTTTACATTGTTGGCCTAAAAAGTTAATCAATGAATTCATATTGTACTTGAAAAGTTTCTCTGGCTTTAACTCAATATTTTTAAAGTTATTGATTGCTTTTTTGTGGATATAAGAACTACATTTACATTAACTTTATCTTCCCTCCAGAAATATTGTGAATATTTATTACATTTTAATCTGCATTTCTCTTTTTCTGATAGTATCAAAAATGATCCCAGTTATACAGTTTGCTCTGGAGAATAGCTTGAATATTTTAGTCAATTGAAAGGGATCATATTCATTCGAAAAATAAAAAGACTATCTAAAGCTTTTGCGTTCAAAGGTTGTGCATAACATTAGAAAACACTGAGGTCCTGCCTTCCTGGGTTTCACAATCTAACTATTGGGATAATACAAAGAGAGCATTTTAAAAAGTTATAAGATGGTAAATAATAAAGTACAAAAGATCACAAAGAAAAATATTATTCACTGGTAAAGCAGCAGTACAGTCAGTGGTGGGAAAACTTCAAAGGAGAAAAATGTCATTAGAAATGTCTTTATTGTTATTCTTCAAGGAGCTGGTAAGAACTATGCTGAAATATTTTTGGAATTTGACAGACAGGAGTGACCATTCAGGGAATTAAAAAAAAAATAGGACACAAATGGAAGAACACTTTTCCAAGGATAATAAAGGAATAGTCTGAACAGCATCAGGGGAAAAAGAATGAATTATGATAACTTGAATTTAGAATGTCAAGGTATGGAAGCTGGAATCAGTCCTAAAAATTCTAGATTTTATCATTTTATATAGTACACTAAATAAGGAATCGATTATTAAGGTGTTTTTATCACAACTTTATTGTAGTTATCTTTTTAAAACATTATAGAAATGTTAACTTCAGCTCAACTCAAATTGAAATTATTTTTGCTATAAGACAGTGTTACTAATTTAGCATTTTCTAGTACCTGATTTTTACAGGTCAAGTAATTTCTGTGCAGCAGTGAAATTCTCACGATCCTCTGCATTCATAAAATCTGAAATGTTCAAAACCCTGGTGTTCTATACTGCCTACATCCAGACTAACTCCTGTCCTAGGAAAGTTTGCTATTCTTCATTCTCACCATTATTAAAAGCATCTTTGCCTTTTTTTCCCTACTTTATTTAGTTCTCATAAACCTTAAAAACACAATTCAATCTAAAGCCACTTCAGACAACTAAATATACTATTTAATTTGCAGGGGAAAATGACAAATAAAAATCCTCATATTTTAACATTATTTTTTTATAAATGATGGATGACAGACATAACCCTTTACTATCCAAAATGCCACATTTTAATACTCCACAACTTTATTTAAATGCAGCTGGTTAATGATAGATATACAGTGCCGTTCAAAGATTCAGTTTATTCTTTTGGAGATGAGATTAATTTAAGCATTACTATTTTATTGTAGCCCAAAAATAGAAGAATTTGAGAAAATAATAGAATAACTTTGATAAATGGGATAATTTAAACTGGTTCATACCCACAATTTTTAATACAACAGGAAACTCATTTTGAACTTAGCTTTATCTGTATACTGCTAGGATTTTAGGTATCTATGGATATATTTAAAAATCTAATAGAACTAGCATAATAGAATTCTATTCATATAGAGGTAAATATTCTTTTGAATCTACACCTATTAATGAGGTCTAGACATCGGGATTGTGTGTCTGTAAATTAAAGGAATGGCCTGTCAGAAGTCTATTAATATGGGCCACTAAAAGTCTTGAAAGAAATTTCAGTCTAGAAAAATTTGGAAGAAGTTTCCTAGCAAAATAACGTTGATTCAGAAACAAATTCTTGCCAATGAAAAGAGAGTCTTTGTAGTTTTTGGCTTTGGTCTTGTCCCTGTATTTGTGTGAGGGGCTGAAAGAAAATTTTCAGAAAAGCTATTTCTAAACCACTGAAATGCAACATTGCTTTAAAAGAGTTTAATTCAAAATGTTGGGTACCTTCCCCTGTTGCATCCTGCTGGCTCCACCCAGCAAACTATAGTTGTACTTCACAGAGCAGGATTAGGCCATGAGATCTGCCCATCAGAGCTCACAGGGAAAGCACTGGTCTCTGGAGGGCCAGCAGGGCAGCCCTGGCTGTCGCCATGACTAGAGAAGTACCACTGGCCATTAGTCACAAATTGTGGACAACAAAGCAAGCTTTTGAGATAGGCTTCTCAAAGTTTTTATTCCTCTTAAATATTTTAACATATACAACACGAGTACTTTTAAATAAACATGTCTTAAAACTGGGATTTTGTTATAATCATTTCAATTTTTCCCCTTTCTGAAAAATTTTCATTTCTGAAGAATTATGGAGTTATTATATTGGCCAACTGCATCTTAACAATTTTAGTAAGAGTATATCATAATAAAGAAGGCGAACATCATAAATATTAATGACACCATAAGATATTTAACCTCAAAAATTAATTACTAGTATTTTATGTTTGAAGAAATGAAATAAATATTATTTTAATATATTTTTATACCATGAAACATATATCTTTTCCTCTGTAAATCAGAAGAAAATTGTCATGGTCTTTTGCCAAACCTGATTATTCCTATATAAATATCTTTAAGCAATCTATTTTGCATGCAGAAGCAGTAGGCTATTAAGCAGAATACTAATTATTATTGCTAGCTAGAGATGTTCATACTTCTTTTTACTTTACGAAACTGGATATTATAAAATTTGATTAAAATCCCTTGCTTTTGTTACACTTTAATCATGTCTACAATTTAATATCTGAGAGAAGCCTATTTCAACATAAATGTGTATGTTGGCAAATTCTACCTATCTATTGCTGTCACACATTTTATCAGATAACAGTAATGTGATTACATCTTTTGTGTTTAAATGTTAAAACGTAAACTCATATTTATTTAACATATGAGTACTATTTGTGGTAGAGTTTTTAAAAGTTGGTTAAAAGCTTTTAACTATATAATTTTTAAAATGAGAATAAGAAAATAATTTATCAGCAATTGGTATTTATCCTGAGCCACAGAATTTACCTGTTTTGTGATTAGCCACCAGAAAACACAATTTATTTATTTTTTAAGAAGGTTAATTTAGCACAAAGCACATTACCTTTCTAAGGGAAGAACAATGATTGATACAATTCTACACCACACTGTTGAGCAAATGAAAGCGTGTATTTTATATGATTACAAGAAATGAGACTGTTTAGAGCCCAGGAATGCTTAAGTACTTTTCTGAATAGGCTTGGCAAGCAGAATATCTGAGGAGAGTTTAAGGGAAACGTTGAAGTAAAAGAAGATGCAAAACCAAATCTTTTCTGATGATTCAAAGACCGTTGCACCAGTTGGGAGTTTAGAGTGAGAAATGTTTATTCTTTGAGATTCATGAGGGTTGGCCTGGACCAGAGCTACAGCACTAATAAAGTCATATGTTATCCAGCACTCATAGAAATCTGGATTAATGCTATACTCTGGGAGAAAATTAGCAGACATAGTTAAAGTTTTTATACTCTTTTAAAAGACATATATGTCAGTCTTTCTGGCTTACTTATAAGCTCCATGCAATGGTATCCAGTGATAGGGGAGAGAAAAAAATTCTTTCAGGCAATGTTTTACTCAGTCTTTCAAAGTATTGAAAACATAAAACCCAAATAATTTACCGAGATGTGGAATATTTCTCTTCATTCTTGGTTGAAAAATGAAATAAAGCTAAAGGCAGCAGAGATTACCAACAAGAAATCATCAGTGAATTTAAATTTACTTAAATTTAAATTTATCATGCTACTTAAGTCACGCAGCTTATGTTTAGCAAAACATAAAACAATTTGCAATGCTTACTGAAATTTGCATTTTTACATTCTTTCATCAAAACTGATGCTTGAGGCTAAATTTTAAATACAATTTCAAAATCCTTCACCTTTTAGATAAGTGTCTGTGACTTCTAGAATTTTAATACTACCTTAGAACCCAATCATAATTTGTGGAGGGTCTGATAGAATGTTGTTAGACCAGCTACTCTCAGTAGGTACCTGAAGCAATATTGTGATTATCCCTCTTATCTTCGGCTTGCTGATTTCCTCAAGTGAATTCATAACTATTTAAAATTATCACAGACTGAGGTAATTTTAGGCTATTATATCTTTCCTCCAAAAGTAATTTTTGTTCAGAATAAAGAATAAGAGTATTCTACTCTATGAGAGACTTTGTAATGACTACAATATAAGGTTTCATTTTCAGAGGGATAATTCTAGTCATGTAGAGGGAATACCCTAAAATTAGATACACATTTATATCTCCAAATTTCTGTGATTTGCTACCCCTATTCCTTGAATCTGCCTGTACCTCTGCTTAGAATGGATTCCCCTCTTCACACTACCCTCAAACCAAATGGCTGCTAATGAAACTATTCTCTGTTTCCTTTATTTTGGAAATTGTTTTTGTTATTTAACATTTTAAACATGAAAAAGAATATGTAGTGCATATTTAAAGTATGAAGAATGATAAAATAAAAACCTATGTACCTACTCCCCAAAGTCAGCAATTGAGTACTTAAAATAACCTTGAAGTCTCTTTGTGCCCCTCCTTTATAATATCCATTTCTCTCCCATAAAAGGATTAATATGATTTAAACTTAGTGTTACTCATTCTTATGTTTCTTACTGTTGATTTACTACATATATATTTTCTCCAAAAAAATATAGAGCTAAGTTTCGTAGGTTTATAGACTTCATATAAATGATAACATACTTTTTTTATTCTTCAAACATGTTTTGTGATTTAACCATGCTGACTATTAAAGGGCTGATACCTTAATTTTGACCATTGTATATTATTCTTTTCAATGATTGTAATATAGTGTATTTACTCATTTTCCTGGTGACAGTCATTTGGATCATTTATAGCTTTTGTGCTTTTAAATAAAAAACTTCAATGAACATTTTTGACGAAATGTCTTGGTATGAAAGGCAACAGTTTCTCTAGGATTTTGTAGAGGCAAAAGGTATATTTATTTTACCTCTACAAGAGAAAGTCACGTGGAAGTCACAGAATTCATGCACAAAGTTACATAATCACTTGCTGTATGTATGTGTTTCTCTTTGTCCACATCTTCATCACTGTGATTATCTTGGCAAACTCCATAAAGATTCCTATTAAGATCTAAATTAAAGATCTAAATTAAAGATCATTGAATATTTTATAAATTTAAAAACAGGTATCTTTATGATAGTGTATTTTTCTGTCCATGCATATGATTTCTCTCTATTTATTTTGGTCTAATTTAATTTCTAAGCATAGCATGATAGTAAATGTCTAGTAACACTTTTAGGTTTTTTTGTGTATTGGTTTTGAATGCAGCTATTTGGTGAATTGTCTGAATTATAATAATTTTTTTTTCTAAATTCTTGTGGTACGTTCTGTGGGCAATTATTTCATTCAGGACTAATGCTGATTTTCTTTAAATAGTTAAATATATTTTTTAATTAAATGTTTTTTTCCTATTTGACAAATAAAATTTGATTAGAAGTCATGACAATGGCCTTTTGATTTTTTTATAATGTTTTATCATTAATTTGATAATAGTAATGTAATTATAATAGATATTTAATGTGTTAAGGATTCATTCGTTTCTAGTTTACAAAGTATTTTAAAAATGAAGTGGTATTGAAGTTTTTTAAATGTTTATTATGCATCTTTAAGATGATATTGTAATGTTCCTCTTTTAACTTGCTAATGTGAGAAATTAGGTAAATAAAATTTTCCAAAAATTGAAGCAGCATTTCTTTGTTCAAAAAAATCAAATGAGCATTTTTTTGCATCAATATCAGTGACTGAGATTACCTCATCTTATCTAATTCTGATAACAAATTACATAAATTTTATAAAACAAATTGTAGGGTTTGCTCCTTTCTAGAAAAGTTCAAAAGTAATAGAAATTATATGTTTTTAGGAATTATCTATTTATTGATAGTTTTGTGAACTACACTTTACTATCATTTAAAATTATTTGTGGTATTATTTTAATGTATTTAAATAATTTAATTGGTTATGAATTTATTCAAGCTACCTACAAGTCAGTTTTGAAAGTTATATTTTTTCTTAGGGTTGATCACTTTTTCTAAGTTTAAAAAAGCTTGAATAGTGTTGAAAGTTTTCTAATTTTTTCATAATCTCTCCTCTGTAGTTTTTTCTTTATTATTATTATTATATTATTTGTTTTTTGTGGTAATCTTTTGTGAAAATTAATTTTATTTATATAATCTCCATTGAACTGAAAAGGATCAGTATTAAATAAGTATATGTTGATTAATTAATAAATCTTAAAACTGTATTGCAAACAATTTTAATTATAAAATTTGATCCAAAATTACTAAATTATAAAATATTAGGGACCACACAGCATATATTAAATTTCATCATGTGAAGTTTACCCAAGATGATAAGCATACTTCAAAAAAAAAAACAAAAAAAAAGAAAGAAAAGAAGAGAAAAACAAGAACTTAAAAAATGAAATATATTAAAGAGAAAAATTTTTTAAATGTTAATTTCTAGAGTTCATTCTGTTTTAAAATGACTTCCGGACTGACTTGAGTAAATTAAGTGCAGCTGGTTTTAATGAACTATGGCTCATCTACATGTTTCACCTTAATTGAGAACTCTTGAATGTAGACAAATAATGGGGAGAGACTTACTAATTTGAGTATTGTGAACAAATAGAAGTATTTCCATTATTTGCCCCTCAGTGCTACTTGGGTCTCAAGGTAGTTTATGTTTATAAATTAAATTTTGCCAATTACTTAAACTATATTACTTTTGTATTTGCAAAATGGAGGGGAAAAAAAACAATAGAACCTGCTTCATTATTTTTTGAGGGTATTTAGTTATCATGTGTACATATTATAGAATGTCCTGCATATAATAAAAGCAGAGAAAGCATTAACTATTATTACTAATATTGTTGGCACAGATATAATTCATTGCAGATCCAGTGTGGTCCCCTCTGAATTATAGCAAAGATGTATTAACTGTTTCAAAAATTCTTATTGATGAACAATGAGAAGATAAAGTCTGAAGTTTCAGCATACCATTCAAACAGATGAAAATGAAGATTGCTAATTAAAATATGGTCTATCAGTAGCCAGATTGCATACCTTAATAGTCACCCCTCACACACACTCCTACATCTTTACTATCTAATTATGTAACAATTTAAGCTAATTTTAATCACTGTCTAAACACTCATCTCACAAGCTTTCCTGCTTCAGGGAAAAGAAACTGTAATATTATCCTAAGAGAAAATCCCCAGCATCATATATCTGGAATAGTATCTGACATTTATTTACTGAATGAATAAAGGAATCAAGACAGTGGAAGTCAGACTAAATAGAAACCTTTTACTAAGTGATTTTATCATAGAGTTTGCAGAGAAAACTCCACATTGCCAAATAATGCAAAAAATTGGGCACTGTTATCTTGATTCTGATGTTAACAGGAATTCTTACTTGTTAATTTATAATCTTTATGCCCTTTTTTTTTCCTCCTTGCCTTATTGCAATAAATAGTATCTCAGATAAACATTAAATAGAAATGGTAGAGTAGGCATTTGTTCCCAATCTTAAAGACTTTAGTGTTTTAATGTTAGGTATGATAGTTCCTGCAGCTCTTCTTCTTTTTTTTTTTTTAAGATAACCTCAGTTTAAGAAAGTTTCCCACTCTTCAATTTCTAATTTTCTGAGATTTACAAAAATCATGATTGGTTGTTGAATGTTTTCAAATATTTTGTCTTCATCTATTGAAATGATCATTTAGTTTTGTCTCTATTTTGTTAAAATGGTAAAATTCATTGATTAATTTTTGAATATTAAATTAATTTGCATTTCTAAGATAAAGCCAAAATGGCCATGGTTGGCATAGTTTTTATATACTGTTGAATTCGCTTCATTAATGTCTTATTAATGATTTTTGTTTCTATTTTTGAAGGATATTAGTATGTAGTTTACTTTTCTTATAATGTTCTTTGGTTTTAGTATCAAATAATATTGATTTAATGAGTTACTGTTTCCTCTTTATTTTCTGGAGAAGTTTGCATATAAATAGTATTTCTCCTTAAATGCTCAACATCATTAGGAGAGAAACTATACCTGAAACTTTCTCTATGAAACAGTTTTTAATTAAAAATCAAGTTTTTTAATATACTTCAGGTTTTTATTTCTTTGTCAGTTTTAGTAATTCATGTGTTTCAAGGAATTTCTCCATTTCACCTAATTTGTCAAATGATAGAGTCATATTAAGCATCTTAACTTTGAACTAATCACTGACTTCCAAGTCTTATAAGGTGACACTGAGTATGATTTCCCAGTGACACAATAATGTCTTCCTAACATGTGATTTTATGCAATATCTTTATTTTTCTTGGTAATCTCTATTTTTCTACCTTATCCATATATCATGTTTCTATGCATCTTTCCAGACTTTTCAAATTTTCCTTTTTTGTTAAAGATTCACTGGCCATACTTATGCCCCTCATTCCTAGTAATGATACCATCCCCCATTCATGCCTCATTTCTTATTCAATTATTTATTAAAAATATTTAGTGAATATTACATGCTAAGCACTATGCTCAATTGTGAGGATGCAGTGAAATATCAAACAGATTAGGTCCATTTCTACATAAAACTTTAGCAACCACCAAATAAGTTAGATAATAAGCATATAAACAACAAATTCCCTGCAGAGAAGAAATTTGTACTGAGATTTGATGTATAAGTAATGTCAGATCAGAAAATATCCAGGTAAATGGATTAAGTAGAAGAACAATAGGTACAAAGGATGTAGTACAGGGGAGGTGTGAAGAAAGCTTTGGAGAGAATTTAAAAATGAGGTTGGAAAGTTTAGCAGGACATTGCTTGAGTAAGTTCTTAAAATTATTTGCTAACTGAATTTAGGTAGATCTATTTGAAGAATTGGGAGATAACGTATTAGATAAGCTATATAAAAATTTTCATTTGCTACATAAAACATAAAGTAAGACTGTGACATTAATAATAACAATGTGAAAACACAGAAAGAAGTATAATTGTTAGGTTGGTGCCCATTTCAACAAACTGATTTACAAACAGTCAATTATTTTACCAAAAGTATTCCCACACCATGACAGAAAAGAATTATTACAAGAAAATGTTTATTTTATTGAATTATCTCTTTTGGTTGATTTGGTTTCAATCCCACAGAACTACCAGACGTATATATCCATTTGGCTGTCTCTAAAAATATTGTTTCAAGTCTGTAGAGAATTTGGGAATGAAAAATTGAATAATGAACACATAAAAAATATAAAAAATCACGATTCATATACCTCAGATAGACATGTTAAATAACGAAAGGGAGAGACATCATAAACAAATAAGGCAACTCATAAATATCATTGTAGTACAATAAAACTATATAGTATTGCATAATTTTGACAGTTATTCTTTCTACATTTATCTTCCTATTTTATAAGCACAATCATTCACTACAGCAAAATCTTCACTGACTGACTAAACTAGTCTCTTATTTTCAAATAGATGTGTCTTAGAAATGTATATATCTTAATTCTCTAAAGGAATTCAAATAGTAAATAATTATTTAACGTAGCCTATACTTAACCTTACAATTATACCTTTAACCTCATAAAATCTGGGGGGAGTCGATATGAAATTGAATACAATATCACATTTTTAAAATTATTATTATGTAAGTATGTTAGTTTAGCTCAATTTGGGTGAATGTTTTCTAGTCAGAAACTGCATTTTACTTATTTCTATGTACAACATGATTTCTGATACGTTATCCTCATAGATTTTTAACAATAATTTTTTTAATTTAAATGAACAAAACATTGGAGATATTGCTATTTCTCACCAATATTGATCTTTCTGTTCTGTCTCTAGATAGGCAGACAGTTCTCCTCAACTTTCACTTAGCCAGGACCATAAGCCTGGTTCTGCCCCACAGACAGTGAGCATTTGTGACATGTGACTTCTTGACATGAGCATTTGATTTCAGAGCACATCTCTCTGTTGTCTCACTTAATGCCAGAGCAACAGAGGTGGCATATTCTTGATGACATATTAAAAGATGATACAGCTTCTGTTGAGCTGATTCCCTAAAGGTTTATGGGGAGCAGAGTCCTATACAAACCTTCATGTGACACACAGTAGAATAAAACTTTTGTTTTTATTGTCTTAAGCCACAAAGACTTGAGATATATTTTATGGCAATAAAGCTAATTCTATAATAACATTCATACCTGTCCTATTGAAGGGTAAAACACTAGCATTTGTATAATCCTTATTGCCTTTTCTTCCTGGGGAGTTACACAAATAGAAAAAAATAAAGACTCTTAATGAATGATATATAAATAACCATTCATTTGTTCCTCAAAGTATACATTTCTCTGTGTAGAATATATATTAAAAAGTGATTTGGCTATAGTGGATACTAAAAGAAGCTTGAAGGGAGAGAGTTTGTACATGACAGATGCTCAATAAATTCTTTTTGATTAATAGAAATTTCATAGCACTGGGGTTTTACAAATGTCCTGAAGTCCATAAATACAAGGATTTGTAGCAATCCTGAACCAGATATGTATTGCCCTCATATATTTTTGTCCAGATTCAGACAGAGCCCTTAGGATTCTGCTAGAGATTTTAAAATCAATCTTTCCAAAGATGACAAAATAAACATATCACAACATGCTCCCTTTCAGCTTCTTATTTTACTTTAAATTGAACTGTAATGGATTTCTAGCTAGTTTGTATTACAGGTTTTTCTCTACTTCATTTGGGATGATACACCAATGAACAAGTGATGAGAGAGGAGACTTTTGTACAAATGTTCTTTTCATTATAATCTTACCACATGCTCCCTCTTTTTATTATAATATTTCTGTCTTTGTCATATTCCTTTTTAACCCCATAAAGCTATATCTTAGAATATTTGAGAAAAAATAAATATTGTATAAACATAAGAAAAAAATTGTTTTCCTGATATTTAAGCCTCCAGGTTCACAATTCAAACTAGACTACATTCCTATGAGCCACTTAAGTATTTTTAAAACTGCTTTAGCTTCTTTCTCCTTTTTTTCTTTTTAAAAGCTATCATTTTTTGAGTGTATCCTCTCTTTAAATTCAAGACAGGACAGTGTCACAAAACTATTTCCTCTTACAGAAAACAAAGAAAGGACTTAGTACATAGAACAAAACAAATAATTAGAACTTTCAGTTAGTTTTTAAGTTTGTCATTGTATAGTGGTTTCATTCTATATTCTCAACTCTCTTTTATAAATATTTCTTAGTTTTTCATATGCTTTCCTCCCAATTTCATCTTTTATTAATGAAGGTAGAATTTATCACACTGACTCTCAGGTCATCAGGTTCTTTGCTCAACATGGCTTCAATAGTTCTGAAGGTAAATTTGAAAGGAACAAGAAACTCATAAAAATATTTTTTATACATTAGGGAGAAAATCAAAATGGTGGGTCACATCATATTCTATTTTTGTTCCTCATGAGACAAACTACGTTAGGGTACAGATTTCCAGTATTTATAGTATTTACTGGTTTAGGGAACATTACAATATCAAAAAGGTATAGAGACAATTGAAAATAATTGCACTTTTAATATCTGTTGAATTAGTCAAATAAAGTGCCTTCTTAAAGCAACTAACAGAGGTTTTTATGAGTATTTAATTAATTGCATTAAAAGAAATAACTACAGAAAAAATGAAGATGCTCAGACATTGATGTTGTAAAGACATTGTTTATATAGCATGTATATTTGCTACTGAATATTAAATATTTGATCATAATAATTTTATGAATTTAAAATAATTTTTTGCTTTTATATGCTTGATTTAAACTCTGTGTTTTTCAACAAAGGAAAATTCTAATTGAAAAGACATTTTAAATAAACAAATCTGTAATGAATGCTAGCTATGAACCAAACACTGTGTTTGAAGTCATATATCTTGCATCTTGTAATCATTTAATTTGAAAAATTGATCTATTTTTAGGCTTTTCTCATTCTCTGCAATGTTTCTGTATAGCATTTTCCAACAAATTCTGGCATGGAAATACATGTATCTGGTTTCTATTTACAATTCTATGATAAACCACTTGTATCATTTTGGAGAAACCATTTGAAATTGATTCTCAATGATACTGTGACACAAAATCTAAAATTAGTTACATATAGCAAGATATTGCTTTTCTATATCCAATCATAAACAATTGGTCACTTTTCTAAAAGGATAAAAGTATATAAGAAACAAAATTGACTGGATTGTGATAACACATAGCTAGATCTTGACCTTTGACCTATAAAGTAAACCTAAAAATAAAGTCATTTGGGATTTAAGTTATATTTTTTTCTTTTTATTTATTTATTTATTTATTTATTATTATTATTATTATTATTATTATTATTATTGGTAATCAGTAATTTGTTATTGAATTCATTGGGTTGATATTGGTTAATAAAATTATATGTTTCAAGTGTGCAATTCAATAACATTTCATAAGGATATTGTGTTCACCACCCACAATTTCCTTCTGTCACCATATATTTGACCCTTTTTACTGTTCTCTACTTCCTCCAACTCCTTTTTCCTCTGGTAACCATTAAATTTGTTTATGTTTATGAGTTTTTGTTCGTCTTGTTTGTTTGTTGCTTTCAGTTTTATATCCCACATATAAGTGAAACCATACAGTTCCAAATTTTCCTGTCTGACTTATTCTGTTTAGTGTGATAATCTCAAGATTTATCCATATTGTTGCAAATGATAGTATTTCATCTTTAATTATGGCTGACTAATATTCCATCATATATATGTACATCTTCTTTACCAAGTCATCTATCAGAGGGCACTTCAGTTGTTTCCATGTCTTGGCCACAATGAATAATGCTTCAATGAACATTGAGGTGTGTATGTCTTTACAGATAAATGTTTTCAAACTCAAGAGAGATTGCTGGGTTATATGGTAATTTTATTCTTAATTTTTTGAGAAATCTCTATCCTATTCTCCATAGTGGCTATACCACTTTACATTCCCACCAACAGAGTATGAGGGTTCCTTTTTCTTTACAACCTTTCCAATACTTGCTATTACCTGTCTTTTTGATAATAGCCATTCTAACAGGTGTGAGGTGGGATTTCATTGTGAATTTGATTTGCATTTTCCTAATAGCTACTAATGTTGACTATCTTTTGATGTGTCTATTAGCAATTTGTATGTCTTCTTGGGAAAAATATCTGTTCAGATTCTCTGCCCATTTTTTAATTGATTGTTTGCATTTGTTGTTGAGATGTATGAGTTTATATATTTTGGATATTAGTCCCTTATTGAAAACATTGTTTGCAAATATATTCTTTCATTCAATTTGTTGCCTCTTTGTTTGTTGATGGTTTCTTTTCTGTGCAGAAGCTTTTTAGTTTGATATAGTCCCATTCTTTTTTTTTCTTTTACTTCCATTGCTGTTAGAGCCATGTTAGCTCCTCCAAGTGTCAGTGGCATTGCTGACCCAGAAGGGAAGGTTTAATGGTCAGAGACCCAGTTAGAAGAATGCACAAGAGGCAGACATGAGGATGAAGTGGTAGGCACCAACTTTACCAAGTGGAGTTCTAAGGGAGGGGAGCAGTCTATTGCATGGGTTGTGCAGTTTTGTGTGCTCTTCTGCTCCCTTTTTTTGCGCTCCCCTCTGCTCCCTTCTTCTGCTCACAGGGGACCCCATGGCTTCTCACATAGCAGAGTACAAAAGTGGCATTAAATCACATATGCATGATACAATAAGCTGAAATATATTTACATATTTTCTAAATCTGGGGACCTATTCCCAGCTGCAGGCCTGAATTACAGCCAGGCCTTGGACAAGTCAGGCCTGGTACCCACACTTGCTTTTGAGGTTAAATTAATAAAATCACCTGTAAAACCAAGGTCTATGAGTTTTGTACCTATGTTTTCTTTTATGAAACTTATTATTTCAGTTTTTATATTTAGGTCTTTGATCCATTTTGAGTTAATTTTGGTGTATGATGACAGATAACAGTCTAGTATCATTCTTTGCACGGGCTTTTCAATTTTTCCAGCACTATTTATTGAAGAGGATTTCTTTTTACCATTGTATATAGGACAAACCATCAGCTAATATCATAATTAATCATAAAAAAGCTGAAAGCTTTTTCTCTAAAATCAGGAATAAGAAAAGGATGTCCACTCTTACCATTCTTACTTAATATAATATTAAAAGTTCTAGCTAGAGCAATTAGACAAGAGAAAGAAAAAAAGGCATCCAAATTGGGAATAAAAGTCAAATTGTCACTTTTTGTGACATGATTCTCTATATAGAAAACTCTAAAGACTCTACCAAAATGCTATTAAAACAATAAACAAATATAGTAAAAAATTTGCAAGATACAATGTCAATGTACAAAAATCCATTGCATTCCTATACACTAACAATGAAATTTTAGAAAAAAAAAATGAAAACAATAATTCCTTTTGCAATTGCAACAAAAAGAGTAAAATTCCTAGGAATAATCTTAACAAAATATGTGAAGGACCAATACACTGAAAACTATGATATTATTACAAGAAATTGAAGAAGACACAAGGAAATGGAAAAATATTCTGTGTTCATTGATTGTAAGAATTGACATAGTTAAAATGGCATAATTATCCAAAACAACATAAAGATTTAATGCAATTCCCATTAAATCCTAATGGCATTTTTAAAAGAAATAGAACAACAGCAACAACAAAAAAAAAAACTATCAAATTTTTATGAAACCACAAAAGGCCCCAAATAGCCAAAACAATTCTAAAAAATAAAGAATGAAGCTGGAGGTATCACACTTCCTGACTTCAAATTATACTACAAGGGGACAGTAATCAAAACAGCATGGCATTGGCCAAAAAAACAGACCCACAGACCAATGGAATAGCCCAGAAATTAACCCATATATATATATATGTGGGCAAATAATTATTGAAACAGGAGCCAGAAATCATTATTTTCTATAGTTCTAACACAACATGAATGAATTTGTATGTCAATAAGTTAAAATGAAGAGAAAGTTTTAAAAACAGCATTCATACATAATTAGATCAAAACCAGTAGAATTACCCAGTTGTCAACATACATTTCTGCAACATTAATACATGAGGACACAATTACATGAATGTCATTAGTTACATATTACCTATCAAATTCCCTATCAATGTTCCTCTGATTCTTCTATGGTCACAAAATCAAAAAGCTTCTCAGAGATTTAAACCAATTGCTTGGTTCCAATTTCCACTTAATGTCATATTTCACCATTTTGTACAAGGATGTTTGTGATTGAAAATGCCATTTTGATTACCAAATGAATGAATGCCTTAGTCCTTTATAGGGTAAAAATAACATCACATTTAAATTTGCACAACAGTTTGTATCTTACAGAGGAAATCAGGTATTTCGGTGGCAAGAGCACTTCTGGGAATTAGTAAGCTGTGTTTCAGCCTCTGGCCTCTTTGCTGACATGCTATTCAGCTTTAACATCAAGTTCGTACTGCCTCCTCTTCCTCATGTGTAATGAGTTCTGTCACACCACTGATATCAACTTAGCAGTGACAGTATGAGAATCCACTGGGGTAGGGTCTTCAATCTGCTTATTTCTTAGAGCTTATTGCTGCTCTAAGAAATATATTTAAAAATAAACCAAAGTTACTTAGTAGTTAAAGTGCTTAATGAATAGCTTATTTTTGATCTTATGGTTTCCAAAAATAGCAACAAAAATTCAACTACCCCCTATTTGAATCAAAGAATGACCATTTAGCTCAATCATATTGTGATATATTTCCCATGGATATACTACTCATTGGTCTACTTCTTCACGCCCCCCACCTCGCCCCCGAGAGACCAAATAAAAGGAAAGCATCTGCTCTTTCATAGTGAAATGGAGATGTCCGTATTAACCAGACACACTTGAGTTGATGATAACTGTTCCCGAGGGATAAAAAACAACACCTTGCTATACTAGAAGTCCTCATGCAGATAGTGTAAAACTCTGTCACATATCACATAGAATAAGACTTTATGTTTAAATTATCTGATTAAACGTGAAACATTAAGGATGTATGCTTTTTGAAAACATGATAAAAATACAGATTAGAATCATTACTTTAGTGTAATATAAATGCCATTATAATTTTTAAATATGTTTTTTTAAAATAACTCAATAAAATTAAATTTTACAGTAGTGTAAGCAAGTAGAACTATACCTTAATTATAGTAGAAAGGCCTGAATGTATTAGAATGTATTGGATCACCCCTAAAATTCTGACTTGAATCCTTACAATAATAAAATGTTTAACATAAAGGAGGCCTTTTGAAATATATTACTACTTTAATTTTTAAAAATAACAAAATCATTGAGCTAGCACTCAAAATATACAAATAATATATATAAATACAATATTTAAGACACTGAATAATAAATGAAAATCATGAATCTTGGAATTGTACTGTACAAGTGTAAAATACTTATGCATATGTGTATCTGCAAAATACATGGATTTAGCAAACCTGGGTTTTCATCTTGAATTTGATAAATGAACTCGTGATACTGGACAAGTCATATTTTATCACTCAAGAAATAAGAAAATGAAACAAAACTATCTTTCAATTCTCTCTAAACTAAAATATCTGAATATTGCATAAACTCCATTTTTTCTTAAGTCACAAGTTAAAACAGTGTTTACTTGATAGATCGTAAAAAGGAAAGTATTAAATGTTGTAAAAATTCATGTTTTATATTCTTAACATCAGAAAATGTTTTCAAATGTTCAAATTATTTAATTACTAACCTAGCAGAATGCTGGCTAGTTTTTATAAAAACACATGTAATTACTTAAACAAATATTGGCTATTATATAGATTAAAGAAATAATGGAGGTTTAAATTCTTAAATCTGATAATCAAGGAAACAGCTGTTCAACCCTCTTTTAATAACAGAAACAGTTAAAATAAATATCTGCTAAAATGACTACTAGCATGTTTTAATCAGTAATTTCTGCTTCTTGTCATCATTAATATCAATTCAAAATTAATCATTTAAAATGTTTGTTTATTCAGAAGGTGACTCCATAAAAGCAAAATTAACAATTCAACAAATAAATATACAAAAATCAGGAACTTCCATAAATGCTTCATGTCAGCTGACACTGGAAGTGCACCTTGTGTCAGATGCCATTTTAAGTGCTTAATAGTTGCTGGTTCCTTAAATAATCTCAACTCAAAGAGATAGGTGTTCCCATTGTATCATTTACACAGATAACAACACCAAGGCACAGAGAAGTTTAGAAATGTTCAAGCCCATCCAGCTAACAAGTGGAAGAGCCAGGATTTCAAGCCAGGAATTTTAGTTCCAAAGTCTATGCTTTTTGCTGTTCTCCAGGCTTTCAACACGGCATTTGGTTTGAAAAGCAACACACAGATTGGCTTCACTGAATCACAGGAAAATATGAAAAATAATTATCAGAATTAGAATTTATGTGACATTATGTGCCAGGTCAAGGAGTCTGGCTTTAACTGAAATTTTCCTAGCAGTTATAATACTAGCAGTTTCAAAACACTTCATCTGGCAGTGGTACAGTCAGAGGAACATTGCTAGTTAGGAGGCTCTCACTATTGTGAACATGAACTGGTAGTGACTCAGGAATAGTAAGGCTGTGTAAGAAATATGAGGAGACATTGTGATAATAAACCTAGACTAGGATGCTGTAATAAAATTTGACAATTTTGTATTTGATGCACTTGGAAATCCATGATGCCATAACAACAACAACAAAAAAGAAATGAGAAAGCATAATTGGTAGGGAATGGTAAGGAATGAAATAATGAATTCAATTTTAGGTTTTTTAATGGACCCTGAAGGCTTGATTTAATATTAAGAAGTTCTGAAGATAAAATAAGTTTAAATTCTAATAGTCTCTTCTGGGCAGAGGAATTTAGTAAGAAAATATTACAAATATTTAAAATCTAAACTGCATATAATTTCTAAAATACCATCAAAAAACATATATAAGTTTTTGTATTATAAAAAAATGAAATTATTTATTCAAAGAAATAAAATTCGTGCAAACCTGGATACCTTCCCAGAAAAGACATTTGCCATTTTAAAATGCTGGAAAAAAATTTGAAATGAATTAACAAAACTACCTTGATACTTTATGTTATATAAACTATTTCTCCATCTATAGCCTTGTACTTCCCAACCTAAATAATTTGAGAGAAAGTACTTTAAAAATGCAGAGAAAAACTACACACATAGACATGTGTATATGCATTTGTGTATATATATGTATAGGTGAATATATATAATATCTACTTTTTCATATGTATACCATATATGAATGTAATATCATGTATTATCACACATACATGTACATGTCTACTTTTTCAATACCTGGTATGATTTCTCTGTGTTTTGTTGTTGTTGTTGTTGTTGTTGTTGTTGTTGTTGCTAAAATTCTAATATTTTTAAAATTTTGCATCTTTCGCTGCTATAATTTTTACATTAATATTTTTTCTCTTATTTCTTTTATTAACAAAAATATGATTTTTGTTAATTTTATTGTCCTCCCTCCCTTCCCCTCCTCAATTATCCCATTTTAGTATATAGTGTTATCCTTTTTTTGGTATGTATCTTTGTGTTTATAAATATGCTTAAGCTTTTACTTCTTGATTTGTCAATTTAATAATAAGCCTTTACTTTAAGTTTATACCTAAGAGTCTTATAAAATAACTGAGCTTATTTTACAATAACTCTTCTCTTTCTATTTTTTTTCAGTTGGACTATTTCAAAATTATTAGAATATATAGCACTTATAGAACACTCTGCCGTTTAATATCAGCCTTTTTTTCTTTGTTCTTAATCTTCTATTAAAAATATTCAGTACTCACCACCAATCTGCCTGGGTCTATATGTTTTCCCCAATAATCTCTTGTTTAAATGACACATATCCTCCAGTAGTAGAATTATCAGAAGCCAATATTTCCTGGCTCATATGTTCAAATTACTTCTCTATAGACTTTTGATTTGAAAGAAAGGTTAGTCAATTATAAAATTCTTGGCTCACAATGTCATTCCTTGAGTATCACTAGATATTATTGAACTATTTGATAACATTAAATGCTAAGTTCTAAAATGTTTATGACAATCTCATTTTCTTTATTAATATGTGGTATAAGTCTGAGCATAAAAATATTTAATCAATTGGAGTAAATTTTCTAATTTTCTTTTTATCAAAAAGTGTACTCAGTTGAATGTTTTCAGAAATCCTCTGTCTAAAAAAATTATTCTAATATCTTAATTTGTCCATGTGTTGCAGGTTAATTCCAAGTGAGATTTTGATATTTCTAAGGGTTTCTGTAAAACTAATACAAAGAGCTTCCAGAATCTAACGGCGTTTGGAAACATTTTTTCCAAAGGACTAAGCTGTAAGTTTGACCTATTAAAAATATTTTTAATATTAGCTTTAAAAAGGAAATTATGAGTACAGCATGCTATTTACTCCAAATAATTGTCTTTTTAGCAGGTTATAGCAGAAATTAAAATATGAATACTTAATTTTTCAAAGATATGTTGATCAAAAATTTTTCCCAACTCAATAGTACAGGACTATTAGATATTTTAAACTTTCTTTTCTTGCTGTAGTACCTGCTGTAATTGTCCTGTTCATATTAACTTAGCACTTAGCACTTCCCTCTCACATTGTTTCAAAGGCTGGCCCCTCCAACTCTGCCTGAGGACTTTCTCTGGGCTCCTGCAAGGCAGTCCAGAGTATTCAGGAATGGATGCATTCTAGGCCTTTCATTTCCAGCAACAGGGAACAAACGATGCTAAAAGTTGAGTTTAGGAAATGATTGTGTGTAAAAGAGATCCAAAGAAAGCCAAATTAGCAGATTTAACAAGGCTCCAATGGTAAAGTAAGGCTATCAAATTGCCCTTAATCTGTATATATATTTTTATTACCTATCTTCTTGATTATGGGTCATATGTTCTTTTCAAAAATTTTTATTGTACTTTTGGACACCATTATTTTGTATAAAATAACCTCATTTACAATTTCGTCAAAAAGAATAAAATATCTAGGAATAAATTTAACCAAGGAGATGAAAGACCTATATGCTAAAAACTATAAGACACTGATGAAAAAAACTGAAGGCACAAAAAAATGGAAAGATATTCCATACTCATGAATTGGAAAAAAAATATTGTTAAAATGTCCATACTGTTCAAGGTACCCTACAGATTCAATGCAATCTCTATCAAAATTCCAATGGCATTTTTCTCAGAAATAGGACTAACAATCCTAATTTGTATGTAACCACAAAAGATCCTGAGGAACCAAAGTGGTCTTGAGAAAAAACAAAACTAGAGACATCATACTCCCTAATTTGAAACTATATAACAAAGCTATAGTAATCAAAACATTATGATACTGGCATAAAAACAGACATGTAGTCAACAGAACAGAATAGAGAGCCCAGAAATAAACCCCACATATGTATATGGTCAATTAACATACGACAAAGGAGAAAAGAATACACAATGGGGAATGAAAATACCTTTAATGGTGCTGGGAAAAGTATGCAGCTACATACAAAAGAATAAAATGGAACCACTATCTTACACCATAAATAAAACATTAACTCAAAATGAATTGAAGACTCGAATTTAAGTTCTGTTAGTATAAAACTCCTCAAAGAAAACATAGGTAGCAAGCTCTTTGACATTAGTCTTGGCAATAATTTTTTAAGTCTGACACCAAAAGGAATGGTAACAAAAGCAAAAACTAACAATTGGGGCATAAAAAATTGAAACTTAACAAAGAGCTTTCTAGATGCCATACCATTATGGAATAATGTTCTCAGAAGGTACATAACATCTCTGGTCTCATGAGACTGCTTGTTAGAATTTTGTCCATGCGTATCTTTTCTGGAGTCATTAAATATTAAATCATTTCTTGCTGAAGCTATTTGCATAGATGAGCTTTTTTTGCTTATTTTATACTGAGAAAATATTAAGAAAAAGCAACAAAATCAAATACAGTTACAGAATTAATTTGTTTCAAATTGGCAATGTGCAAAATACCTCCATCTGATAACGTGCAAAATGATGACGACATATTTTTTAGCAATATTTGAACTTGTGAACTGTGTAAAATATCCAGCTTCTAATAGGAGTTGGCTATTTCACAAAAAGCATGAATAAGTATACATATCAATGTATATTTATATTTATCTATATAGATTTTTCTTTCACAGTAAATAATGCTCTGATTTTATTTTATGCTTTACATGTGAATTTTATAAAGAATGAGCAGAACTGAGAAAAGAGGTCTCCTGACTCAGCAAATTTCTGATCCCAAGAATCCTATTAGAAGAATTTTGCTGCAATTGTCCTTTTTAGTGCTGCAAAAGTTACAAAATAGTTTTTAATCTCCCCACCAATCAGAAAACAAATTTCATTAACATGCAAGAAAAAAATATCTAAGTTTAATTCAAGTCTGTTTGATTTTACAGGTAATTTTTGGTTAATTAGAATTTTTTTTCTTTCAGTTTGCAACTCAGAGAATGAAGATTGAAAAAACAATGTTTTTTTTTAATTACTGCATAAAACTATGATTCCCAACTAATCTGTACATAATGTAAAAGATTTTTATATTTAGTTATGCAAACCTCATCTACACGTTTAATAAAAATTGTACACACATCTTAACCACATATTTTATGTTAACGGAAAAGCTGGTCTTTGAACAATTGGTGAGATTTTTGTGAAATTTTGCTGCCTGTGACAGCATGCTAACAATAGAAAAACTGAGGCGGGGTAGGAGTCGGGGGTGAGGTGAAGAAAGGTGGGAATTTCTAAAGGATCTGGTGTGTGGATGCCATGAAGAGCAAAGGTCTGGTCTTCTGGTGAGAATCATAGTGAAATTGGTCATTTAGAATTTGTAGGCATAGTCAAAATTGGATAATTAATGCCTCAGCAATGTTACAGAGTATTTCCAATTCAGAACATTCCTCAGGATTCTTCTGAAACTCAGCAGATTCACTCTGAATTGTATTATGGAGTGACTTATAATTTTATTTTAAATAGTAATTAAGGCTAGAAATTTTGATAACTTCACTTGCCTGCCAAGTTTCTAAGTCAAAATTAGATGAAAATAAATATAAATATGCATCATAGAACTGACAAGAATATCACCTTGAAGTCCTACTGATATAAAAAAGGAAATAGTCCTGGATTTAAATTCTTACATGTCTCTTACTACTTGTTTCATTTAGACGTATTACATAAACTGAGCTTCACCTCTCCTATCTGACTCATGGAGTTCCATCAAGATTAGAGTCACAGTACATAAAATACTGTCCCTGGCACATAGTAGAAATAGAGTGGAGTTTAGCAAATCTTTCCCTAGTTAATTATAGTGGCCTGATATTTTGGATGAGGACCCTGAACTAAGAGGGCATTATTAAAAACTCTAATTGATCCATAATTGCAGATCATCAATGGCATATAAATATACAATATCAAGGAATTAGATTTTTGTTAATCTAATTGCTTTTTTCATTAAACTAATTTATGTTAATCACTACTCTAGATGTTTAAACATAATTACAACTTAGCCTCATTGTCTCTACATTTTAACTTAATACTATGCTTTGTCCCTTTTTCAGACAGGTACTACAAAAGCGACATCATGTAATTTGTTTTTAAATCATTAAAAATAGAATAGAGAATATATACCTACAAATTTGGCTTTGACATTTAAAGTTGCTTATTAAAAATAATTTTATTAAATATTTCACCCAAAGTACTAAAAGCAAATCACTTGTGAAGAAATAAATGAATTCAAACATTTTTTATGAGCACTAAAATGCTGATAGTTTCCAAACATAAGAACTTTCTATTTCAGTTGGAGATTATAGAACAGAAGGCAAATTAACATTTAAAATTATGATAAAAATGGGGAATATTCTATATTAATAAGAATGATAGTGCATTTTAGAAATTTAATTTAAGGTAAAAATGAAATGATATATATCTGGCTTAACGCCAAATAACAATACATTTAATACTAAAATGTTTTTTGGTTTCTAACATTTGTCAGATTTTGCACAACATTTTTTACATATTACTCCAATTAGTTCTCACAGCAAACATACAAAATGAGTAGTCAGAGTATCTCTATTTTACAGATGTGAAGTTCACAATTTTAGAATTTTATGGATTTAGATTTGGGTCAATATATATTTTTATTGTGGTAAAATATACATAAAATATCCACCATTTTAACCATTTTTAAGTTTATAGTTTAGTGGCATTAAGCACATTCACACTGTTGTATAACCATCACTACTATCCATCACCAGAATTTTTCAAACTTTTGTATCTTTGTACTCTATAAATAATAACTTCTCATTCTACCTTTCCCTTAGCCCCTGATCACCACCATTCTACCTCCTGTTTCAAAGAATTTGACTGTACTAGGCCATATTTTATTTTACTTCACATAAGTAAAATAATACGATATTTGTCTTTTTGTATCTAGCTTATTTCACTTAGTATAATGTCTTCAAGGTTCAGCCATGTTACATCAGAAGTTCTGTCCTTTTAAAAGCTGAACAACATTTTATTGTATGTGTGCACATTTTGCTTATCCATTCATCTGTCAATAGACATTTGGGTTGTTTCCACATTTTGGTTATTGTAAATAATGTTGCTCTGATTATTGGTGTACAAATACATGTTTGAGTCTCTGCTTTCAGTCCTTTGGTGTGTACTTAGAAGTTGAATTGCTGGATCATGTGGTAATTCAACATGTAAGTTCCTGAAGTACTACTGTACTGTCTTCCATAGCAGCAGGATAATTTTCTGTTACCACCAGCAATCCACAAGAGTTCTTACTGAGCACAAAGTAAGATATATCTTCAGACACATTTTTGTTGGAGGAGACCAGCACATGCCAGAGGTTAGCACTGAATGATAAATAAGAATCAATCTGATAAAGAAGATTCCTGACATTCAGGAGGTACAGGTTATGTCCAAAGCACTCCATTCATGGAAAACACCATGTGCATAGGGATAGAAATACAGATATGTCAGGTTTGAGGAATGGCAAGTGGAGATGTCTACATTGTGTCTATAAATTTGGGATGTGTCCTGATGTTGTGCTGAACTTCTCGAACTGGGACTTGGAGGTAAGCAAAGAAGTATCATTAGATTTTGAAATTAAATGTAAAATTTAAAAATTTATACAGGTTTGTATGTGACTTCCTCTACTTCTGCCTGGTTACTGGAAGGATCTTTTTTTAGCATTGCATATCAATAATAAACTATGTGTCTTAATGTCAAATTTTACTTAGTGTCCTGTATATATTGTTCCTCTAGTACAATTTATCTTCTCATTCTGTAAAGTTCTTTAATTTGAAGAGCTTTTGTCTCACTAATTTATGTGACAATATTTCTTTGTCCTATTTGGTAGCTTCTCTACTTTAGGGATAAATATTTACTTTTTATGGCAAATACATTCTTTCTGTCCTCCATATCAAATAGCTTCTCTGTAATTGTTTTATTATGTGTCTTCAACCTCCATTTATCTCAAGCATTTTTGTCAAGCTTATATTTCACTTTTTAGTAATGTCAAAACTATTGCATTTTCAGAATTCTCAGTTATTTATCTAATTAATAATGATATAAACTGCAGTCTCAGTGTGTTCCTTAGTGCAAAATTTGTCTTCTAATAATCATTGCTGGTTTATTAGGTTACTATCAACTCCTATTTACATGAATACGTATGTTAATTAAGGCCTTTTCTAATTTAAATCTTGGTTGGGGAATCATAACCCTTTGTTACAGAGTTATGTTCTTCTACACTGGCCACATTGTATTTTGTGTGTTTTCCCCACTCTCATCATCTTTGGTACTATTTATCATTATCTTATTTATGGTAGTAGCTTTAACAAGATTTTTTACTTTCTTCTTTCCTTCTGGAACTGCTATAAAAACCATCTTGGAGTGTATAAATTGATACCTATTGCCTTTTACCTTTCTTTCACATTTACTATCTCTATTTTCCACTATTCTGTCTTCAAGAAAGTCTACCACCTAGTTTGTTTTCTTTTGATCTAATATTAGTCTTTTATTTAGGTTATCTTAATATATAATTTAAAGCTAATAGTTTTTATATACCTAAATTTAAAACGTTTTGCCATATATTCTTGGTTGCACTAAGACATATTCTTGTTATATAATGGAAATGAGTCACTTAGTCTCCACTGAGATACTAAAAATACTTGTTTCAATGTCCACTGTTATCTCTATTTTTTCAGTGAGGATTTTCTCCATTTGCTGAGTCCAGTTATAGGCTCTGATAATGTTGGACTTTATCAAATGTTATGATTCTCAATTATGCCCTGAGAAGGAAAGTTCCCTGTGTGTTTTGGGGTTATGAAGGCCCCTTGGCCAGTGCCTTTGCTGTCCCATTCACTCTGTTCTTATGGTGAGCTTCTTTGTAGCCCCGATGATTAGAACTTAGCCTTCTCATTTGCTGCCTTCTCTAAGAGTTGCTATTCTTTAACTTCATTGTTGCAAGGTATATTTTTGCTCTGATCTTTAACTGTTCTATTTTGCTTTCTTTCCTTATTTTGTTTTCATTTTTTGGTCTTATTTTCTTATGTAGACTTCAATTTCTTGAATAGTTTGTTTTTTTAAATCAAGGAATTTTGGAGTACATACACACACATATGCACAAATACATTTACAAAGGGAGGGAGAATATTAATTAATTTACTCATTTATCTTATCTAACTACTTCCCAATATGTATTAATTGCAAAATTATCTTTTTAAAAAACTTTCAATCATAAGACTGTTTTTTAAATTATACTTTTCTGTTTAAATATAAATTTTTAACATTTGTATTCATTTTTTGCAACTAGATTAACAGTAATAGCATAGATGTCTACATTACATGTATTTGGTTTGGGTGCTTATCGTCAGATATTGCATGCATATATTCGTATTCTTGCATTTTTAATTCTATTAAATTCTTCAGTTTGCTGGCTATCAAATACTTTTAAAAAAAAGAATAATGCATATTTTTAATTCCCCATATAACTGAGAATGTGTCCCTACTGTCTTTTTCTAAGAAAAAGAGCTTGGATATGTAGAAAAAGAATTTTTTTAATCCTTATTTTATATTATTTTTTTATTTTTAAAAATTTTTAAATTGACAAACGAAATTAGTCTCAGTAATTAGACATTTATAAAACTTGCAAAGTGATAACGCTGATAAGTCTAGTACCCACCTGGCACCATACATAGCTATTACAATATTATTGACTATATGCGCTTATGCTGTGCTTTACATTCCTCTACCATGTAACCACCAATTTGTACTTCTTAATCCCTTTGCTTTTGTCACCCAGACCCCAACCCACCCTCCCATCTGGAAATCGCCAGTTCTCTGTATCTATGTCTGTTTTCATTTTCTTCATTTAAGTGCTCCTCAGACTTCACCTATAAGTAAAATCATATGATGTTTGTCTTTCTTTGTCTGACTTATTTCACTTAGCATGATACCCTCTGGGTCCATCCGTGTTGTCACAAGAGGCAAAATTCTTTTTTTTTTTTTATGGCTGAGAAACATCCTACTATATGTATGTAACACATCTTCTTTATCCAGTTGTCTATTAATGGACATTAATATCTTGGCCTATTGTAAATAATACCGAAATGAACACAGGAGTGCATATGTCTTTTTGAATTAGTGTTTTAGATTTCTTGGGGGAAATACCCAGAATTATTTGCTAAGTTATATGGTTGTTCTAGTTTTAATTTTTTGAGGAATAAAAATTTTTTACAACATTTTTTTTAAACTTTGCATGTATTTTTTCATTGCCTTCTTACATTTAGAGTTGTTGGTAAGTCTGTAGTTGCTTAATTTTGTCTCATTTGTAGGTTAGTTCTTTTATCTTCCTTGTCTGTATTCTTACAGATTATTTCCTTACCATTCTTCCTGGTGCTCCCCCCTCCCCGAGTAAAGTTTCTTAATTTTTGTGCTTGACTATTGTTTCTGTTACATTTGCTCCATATTCTTTCCACAATTATATTGAATCTCAATTTTATATCATAATTATTTAAAATTAACTTTTTAGTTTTTTTTTATGTTGCACCTTTGAAAAATTTATCAAACACATTTTCTTAATTATCAGCTCAGTTGTCTAAAACACAAGTTAAGCTCATTCTTGAAAAAAAAAAGATTAAATAATTGAATTAGAATTTCCAAGCACAACCTGACTGGAAGAGCATATGTACACAAAAAGTCCAACTGGTCTGCTTAGAAGAAAGACCTAGTGAAATATTGCGATTATTGCTTGATGGGAATACTGAATACTGAAAGTTAAAAGTAAATTAAAACTTAAATTGTGGAATAAATACATGTGTGTTTATTTGAATACTAATTCAGAAAGTCGCTATATCATTTTTAAAAATAAGCAAAATAAAATAATTATAGAAGAGTAAAGAGAATGTTGAATTTATAGAGTCATCTTACAGCTGTGGTATTTACAAATCAAATTCGTCTTGAAATACACTGTTAAATATTCTGCTTCACATTCTGGGAATGAAACTGAGAACTTGAAAGAAGCCTCAGGGGAAGCATGGGATACATAACAAAAAGAAAAGGAGAGAAAAAAAAATAGGTGGAAAAAAAGAGAATGAATAATTAGAAAGACCCAACACAATAAAAGTAATTATTTTTGTAAAACTTTTAAAACTCTGGAGTTAAGACAAATATTAAAAATTTAGTCAATTAATTTGTCAACATGGGAAGAGTAGGAGGGGTTACAGCATTATATGGTCTTCTAATTTCAGATCCTGGAGTTCTATGTTTCATTTACTTTGGCTCATGCAAGTTGCAAGTTTATAAGGTCCATCAACATGAATAGTGTAAATTCAGAGTTTAAATATAGACTGAAATAATCTTATGAAGGATCTTGAATTCATAATGACATTTTACTTAATTTTATATGCTCTGAGGTATATAGAGTTTTTTGAGCAGAGACATGATTCAAACACAGCTGCAGGTTTGGAAAATTAAACTGTTTTGATTTTGAGTAGAAGACGTAGGTAAACCAGAAAGAAATCTGTGCCAATAGTCCAAATGGGTGTATTAACTAACTTTATTGGAATTTTAAAAATGTGTAATGTTTTAGGAGCAGTCATAAAATGACTTTAACTAAACCTCAGAATAGAAAAAGATCAATACTAAGCAGACATCATATGTTAGCAGTATGTAGTTATGACTGACAGATTTACTCTATGTGTTTAGAAACACACATGACAGGGAAAATGAGAGGTGGCAACAGGGTTACATCTTTGCACTCTGGAAAACTCTCCCATCAGGCTGTTGATTCCTAAGTTAAAAGGTATCTATTTTCTCCCAAAATCACTTCACTTGTCGTTAGAAAACAAGTTGTCTTCTTCCAGTCTCTTATTTTAGCACAGCTTAGAGGGGTTTTGCTGACAAAACTGAATACTATTTCTCTATTCAACTTTTAAAAGGCAATATGCATACTCAAGGTGGAAATCTCAATACATAAAATACATTTAGACTTTCTGAGCTCAAGATATTACTTAGTTAATGAAGAATTTGAGGACAATGTTGGAAATGTGAGAATAGCTCCTAGACTTTGTCTCTCATATTTTCTCAGTCTACAGCAAAGACAAATGTAAAGTGCTTGTTTACACAATGTTATTCTCAGGACTACACTAATGTCCCAGGAAAATAGTAGTAGATAGATCCATGTCCCCATTCTCACATACACACACACACACACACACACACACACACACACACACACACACTTTTTCAAATTAAAAAATTAGATCAGAATGATAATGTCATTTAAGAAATTTAGCAATTTTAACTAAGACTACCCCCATGTTACATTCTCTAACTCAATTTAAAACAGAGGTGAAGCAATATTCAGTTATATGGTGTCTCAAAAGGTTAATAAAGGAATGAAAACAAAAAGATAAACTTAGGGTTTTTATTGTTATGCAATAAATACGACTTTAAATTTTTTTCATGGATTATGTAAATTCATATCACTGGTGACAGCTAGCAAAATTCTTTTCATAGATTGTATGAATCCACATCACTGGTGCACAGCTAGCAAATGCAGGCTTAAAAGCACGTCTCAAAATTATTACAGGATTCTTGGCCCAGTAGTGCACACTGTGATGTGCTGCCCAGATGCCCCAGCAAAGGAAGACTTGTCCCAATTGTTATGTAGGTTGTGGGCAGATATCTGTCTGCTATCAGCTCTTTCAGGAATCACCTCAGCTGGAAAAGACCGTCTCCCCAAGATAGCGCCCTTTTTCCCAATGGCTCACATTCAGTGACTGATCTCTGAGAATTTATTATGGCCTGGCCAGCTCAGTCAAACTATGGACATCTCCGAAGGGCCATTCTACTACCAAATCTTTCCAAGGGGTTAACCAAGACTGTCTTGAGTCTGCATCACAGTTTAAATGCTTCCTCTGAACTATTTGACTTCTCTCCCATTTTTCTGAGTGCTAATCCTAAGGATATTCCCTAATAAACATACAGCATGATAAATGCTATCATAGAGTCCACTTCCCTTTAATTAAAAAAATTCAGAAGACAAAAAATCGTCCTCATTCATTTCTCAATAAAAGGTGTGTGCTAAGTTCATGGCAATAGAAAGCTCAAATTTTTATTTTGAAATTCCCACTATGAAAGTGCCCCACTTAATAATGATCCTGTGGTAGTGCTTAAAAACTGCCTTGGGAACAACTGCTATCTTTACGTTCAGTAGTATGCTTCACTGGCAAAGGAAGGACAAAGATAATTCTCACAAGCAAATAAACATTTGGTAAGTCAAACATGCTATTTTTATCTCTTGGAATCTCCACAATCATCTAAAAATATAACTGGAATAACAAGGTAGACACCCAAAGCAACAGAAAGATGGTTTAAAACGTTTTAAAAACAACACAATGTGGAAAACAATAATTTATGTTGAGCAAAATTCTTAGACAAAGTCCTTAGACAAAAGTAATTTATTTGCCTTTCCTTAAACAGGGACTTACATAAAACAACTATTGTAATTTAATTCTAATAAAATATTATAATCCTATTTTTCCTCAAAACTTATCTATGGAACAAAGCTAGGTATAATAAATCTTTATGATTAGAGGGAATTCCAATGTTTCCCAAAAAAGCACAAATGTTGTATCAATGGAACTTAATAATACTTTATGGCACCGAAAGGTAAAATACACATAGGCTTTTGAAAATTTTCTAAATTAAAAATAAAATATTTGCAACCTGCTATTTCTTGAATTATATTTTTTCCAAAAACAATATGGTGAAGTCCTCATTCTCAGTACCTCAGAATATGACCTTATTTGGAATAGAATCTTTACAAAGATAAGAAAGTTAAAATGAGGTAGTTAGAGTGGGTCCTACTTCAATATGACTGCTGTCTTTTGGGAACACTAAATGAAGAGATGTAAGAGGGATACCATATGAGCCCTAGAGTTATACTGCCACAAGGCAAGGACCAGAAGGTGCTAGCAACAGCTGGAAGACACAAGGAAGGATCCTCCCCCTACACGTTTCAGAGGGAGCACAACCTACTGACATATTGATTTCAAATTGCTAGACTCAGGAACAGAGACACAATAAATTTCTGTTGTTCTAAGCTACTCTGTTTGAGGTGCTTTGTTATGACAGCTATAGGAAACTAAAACATAACCCATTTCTAAAGAAATTGATTTTAATGATATTTTCTCTCTTTCAGATATTTTCTTGACCACGTATTGTTATATGACTTTTTATTACTGTGTGTGTGTATCTATTTTGTATGTTTATATGAAATTCTTTTCAAAAGCCACAGTTTTATGTTATATAGTCTACATGCCTATTATTACAAAAAGCATTATGTTAAGCTGAAGTGTCTAACTTTATTTACCTAAAAACATCCCCTCAAAGCAGCTTTGGTCTAAGGTCACTTTAAACAACTGCAAATTTCAGCCTGTTTAAGGAGCTTAACTCCAGCAGGGTATTAGTTCTAGCTCTAAGCAACAACTTCCTTGCAGTTACTACAATTAAGTTTAGGATATTTGTTCACAATTTTTAATAATAATAAGTAACTTTTAAAATACACTTATCAGGCATTGTTTAGATTCTCAGTAATATATTGGGATGTCACATGGCGCTAGTTATTTCAAGTTTATGCTGAGGACATAACATCCTGCCTTTGCCACCACATCATAATCTAAAGAAAAAATGAGGACTCCCAAAGGTCATAACATCAAGTTAGTAAATAAGACACATAGAAGAAGTTATCAGTGAAGAGATACTGAGGTATCTGTGAGCATATCTCCAATAATAAACTTTTCTGGCTGGAAAAGCTGAAAGTACATTAGAAACTGGTTATACCTCTGCACAAAAGGCTATCACTTGTCAGCAAGAGTAACCACAGTCATTATAAACAATCAAAACACTGCCCTTGCAGAATGGTCCTGTAATTGTCTGGGAAATGGACCTACTTTATCAGATTTTGATTTTTGCAGATTGTTCTGGGTTTAATCATTCAGTTTGAATGTCACAGTAGCACCAAGACATAGCTGATGTCCTCAAGATCTTAGGCCATCAACCCAAGTAACCATCTATCAGAAAGATACAGTCTATCCAAGTACAAGGTATTACTTTCAAAGTCATCCACCAGAATATCACCCAAACATATACTGTTTTCATTGCATTTTAACTACTACTGCATTATTTTATGTATTAATATAACAATCTGTTTTAAATTTCTTGTGTGACATAGATTTTAAAGCCAGGCATACTCACCAAGGCTTGCTAAGGGTGCTCACTGCTGCCCAAAGCTGAAAATCATCTGACTGACTCTCAATTGTGTTGAAAGTGATTTCCTAGTATTCTTAAGATACCTAGAAGTTAATTACATTAATTAGTATATACTTTTAATTTTGACATTTTACTGATAACTTGCGTAAACTGTAAGAACAATAGGTTACTTAGTGCGAGTTATGGGAAAAGAATATACTGAAGACAAATTGAATCTTTTAACAATTTGCTTATAAAAGCAAATCATTAGCGACCTCTAGGAGAGGAAGAGATATACAGAGAGAGAGAAGGAGAGGGCAAAGGAGGAAGAAGATAAAGAAAGGAGTGGGGAGAAGAGTCTATTAGAGTTAGCACGTTGAGTGTGGAAAAAAAGTGAAGTGATACGTAAATTAAGAAATTCTCAATAGAGTCAGAACAATGAACAAGTTCAGAAATCTAATCTTCTGGACATTCATTGTGTTTCTACATCCATTTTAATGCCTGCAAATTCCTTGAGATTATTTATGGTGTTCAACATACTTTTATTAAGTAACACTTAGTATTCCTATTCTGGTTGTAAATTGCATATTATCAGTAATCCTATACTTACTAGTTCATGAAGGACCTGCTGCTATCAAATAATACTTAAATTTAAATGATTTTTTATGTTCTCTATAAATCAGCAAAAGGATGATGAATTGGACAATGCCTAAAATAGTCAGAAAAATATTGATGGGTAATGACCTTTGATCTGAATCTTAATGTACTAATATTTTCCAGATAGAATGGATAAACAAAAGAGGAAGTAAGGTGAAAAGTTAAATAGGTTTTGTTAAAAGCATGCACTGTCTCAAGTAACAATTCCAATTCATGATTTCCTATGTACCACATATAAATGACCTAATTAAGGTAAGTGACACTATTTTCCTAATACATTAAATAAGGGCTGTAAAAAACCAACCTCATTAAGTTGTTGAAACACATAAATTACATAATGCATGCAGACATAAAGCATGTATGGCCTGACATATAGCAAGCATTCAACAAATGTTGTCTATTTTTATTTTTATTGATTTCATCCTCACATCAAAGTACCTTTTGATTAGGCATTATGGATTTATTTTTCAAATGTAATTGGAACATCAAGAATGATAGGCATTAAAATAATAGAGCACTGAGTTTAATAACATTTGACACATTTCTAAAATATATTTTTAGATAATCATTACTTACATTAAATAATAATTATATTTCATACAGCAAACAATTTTAGTTAATTATCTTTACTTCTAGTCTATACAATTTTATCAGACAGCAATCTTCAGTCATTTTCTGGACTTTTAGATAAGTTCAATTTCCCCAATTTAGAGATTTTTATTTTTATTTTTGTTCTCTGCTATTTCCACCTAGACTTTTATATTAATTGTGTTTGTAACATCAAAATAAAATGTACTTCTCAATATTGAAGCTATAGCTACATACTAAAATATAATAGCCATGTCTAAATCAGTTTTTCCATTTTTTCTCTTATTACAGTAATAATCTAGATTTTGTATTTATTTATTCTTGACCAGGCAGATTTGGATTTGTCACCTTTCTAAGTTGGCTTTATTCTTGTTACATCAATAGAGGAGATAGAAACAGATCACGATGAACCAGACTTGTTTTTTTATCTGGCTTCAGTAATGACTCCGTTACTCTCATCAAACAGCTCATGAAGACCTACTATCTATAAAATCACATAGGCTGATAGAAGAATAATACAACCTTAGCATTTTCTTTTCTGTTTGGACCACTTTCCTAAACTGATTTTCTTTTTTCAGTAATAGGATTCAAAGTCTTCTAACATTAATACATAGGTATAAAAATTTGATTTAGATTTTTAGGTCAACACAGATATTTTTGACTCTCATCTTTTACAGAGGGAAAACAAGCTTATTCAAAGGATATCTATGCAGTTGAAATTGAAATAATTTAAGTAGATTATAAATTCCTTGATATAGCAATTATTTCATTTATTTATTGTACATTTACATACCACCCAACTCTGTACTGATATATGGTATCTGCTAAATAAACACATTGAATTAAATAATAATATATCCTTGCTGGTTGTTATTTAGAAAAAAAAACAGGCAATGAGGAAATTTGATCTGCTAAAAAACACTCAGAGGTATAAGAGATTTTACCCAGTACCACACTCTCTAGTAATCTCGAGGATGTAAGAACCATGAAGCAGTGATGAAGAAAGTGGTATTAGCCAATAAAGCTCTCAAGGTGCTTCTCTTCAGCATCAAGACATAGCCAGGCTAAATTTCATTTAGCAAACAAGTTCTCTTAAGGGCTGTCTATATCTTCACATACATGAAATAAGTCATTTCTGATGATGAAATTTTATATTCATATCCATGGATGCTGTGACAAATCACCACAAACTTAGTGGCTTACAATGGCATAAACTTATCATCTTACAGTTCTGTAGGTTAAAAGTCCAAAGTGGGTCTCACTAAACTAAAAATCAAGGTGTTGACATGGCTGCTTTCCTTTCTAGAGGCTCTAAAGAAAATTCCACTTCTTTGTTTTTTTCAGGTTTTGGAAGTTAGTAGTATTTGTGACCTTCTTCCTCCAAGTTCAAACCCAGAAAGAGTGGATTGAGTCCTTCTCACGTTTGTATCACTCTCACCGTTTTTTGCCTCCCTCTTGCACTTTTAAGGATGCTTGTGTTTACACTGGGTACACATAGATAAACCAGAAAAACCTCCCTATTTTCATGTCAGATGATTAGAAACTTTAATGACATCTGGAACCTTTATTACCCATTGCCATATAAGATAACATTTGGAGGTTTCAGGGAATAGTACAGGGGCATCTTTTGGGGACATTATTCTGCCTATGCTCACCATCTCCATTTTATGCTCTCATACTGATAAAACAGATGATATATGTAATAAACCCACAGATCTCAGGTTGTCTACCATAATTAAATCCAGATAGACCAAATATATACTACTAAAATCATTTAAGAGTTAGTGATTTTTTCATTAGCAAATACCATTAGCATGTTGCCAGGAAATTTGACCAAGTTGAATTTTTCTTTTTTTTCCCTGGGATAATCTCTTAGGGCAAGATTGCAGACCTTTAAAATAAATATTATTTATATTAAAATCTTGGTTTATTTAACTGCCTCTATATAAAACCAGATATACATTAACTTTTATAATATCTAAAACACTATATTATAGCTGTACATAATCTAATAATATATAATATATCATATCTATAAGTTAATAGTTGAAAAATGGAAGTATGAACTTTTATATGCAATTAACCTTTCCTCTTTATATTATGGAATAAGTCAAAAATCTTTAAGATATATAAATTTTATATGTATAATATATGATATATATATAGAAAGAGAAAATGTGAGAGTTTTTTAGAGTATTGACCACATGCTTCTGAATCTGACCCCTACTCAATGAGAAAAAAAATAAATGACTCAGTGCCACCTCTTTTGAGGATTATGTAGCTGATTCTATCTAAGGGCATATATCTTAAGGGAGTCTGTTGCCAAATATTATATGTGAAAGAGTATCATCATTTATAACTCTTATTTTATTCTAGGACAAGATTTAAACAATTTTAAACATAGAAACATTTCTGAATCTTAAATTTTAGTATTTCAATTTATTTTTGAAATTAGAAAAAGGAAAATTTGAGACCAATTCTATTTAGCCTCATTCAATGAATAATGTCATTCCTTCTTTTAAATTTATAGACTCTAATCATATTTTCAGAGATAATGAGTAAGCAACAATTACAAAGGTGGTTACAGTCAATTTGCATTTATGAAAAATCATGTGGTCAAAAAGAAGCTGAACTCATTTACAATGATGCATAAACCCATAACAATGATCATTTCTGAATTTTTACATTCTGTTATCTAATATTTGAGAAACAATAGTAATGACTGCCAAATATTTACTATAACAAGCTTTGAAAGGCATTATTGCCTAGAGACCATTAAAATGATTATTTTAAACTAAAATAACTCAAGTAGAGCAAAGTTAACTAATCTACTCAAATTCACATAGATTGTAAGTGTTGATGAAAAGATTTGAATTCATATGTGATGCCAGAGCTTATATTCTTTAATTTTTTATTAGATTATATGGGTATACAGTATTATATTAGTTTCAGTGTACAACATAGTGATTCAACATTTATATTCAATTAGCAATAGGCTTAGAGAGGAATTATTTTAGTTAATGATTTCATAATTCATCTAAATTTTTAGCTAAAACAGATATTTAACAATACCTAAGAATATGTCTGTATTACATCTTTAAAAATACAACCAAATAAAAGTATGTTTTCTATAAAATCCTCCAATTTTATTTTAATAAAAATGTGCCAGACTTTAAAGATTACATTAATAAAGAATATAAATGATAGACATTTTTTCTAATTATGAAAGCAAATTGTATTTTGACACCATTTGAAAAATTAAAAATTATAAGTAAGATTACAGAAATCATTTTTTAAAGTTTTATATAGTCACAATATTTTGCACTGTAAAAGGAAAAATTGACTTTTAATAAATTGGACCTCAGTTAAAAATGCCTTAAAAGAACCCAGCATTAATAATGATAAATCAACTTATATTATTTAAGCTTTATTGAATATTTTCATAACAATACAAATAAAATAATACAAAATAAAATAATAAAATTTTTAAATATTATAATATTTAAAAAATTTAAAATAACTTAACAAAAAGAATAAGGAGACACATGGAAGATTACTTGCATAACTAGATATCTCCTGAAATTTCTAGTGCATTAAGCAGCTAAATAACATTTAATACATGATCAAAGAAAAAGTTATTTCTAGAATGCATGGGTAAATGACTATGTTTCCAAAAAATTTAAAAGTTGAATGTAATTTTTTAAATTTCAGAGTAAAAGTGATTCTTGATTATATAATTTACTAAAATTAAAATCAGAGTTATGTTTAGGCCAGGTGTCAGTAAGCAAAAATGGACAACTTTATCTTTAGTAACTCCAGATTCCTCATCGCATTCCACTTTCATCTTTTATTTTCTCAATTCTTTAGTTCCCATGGACAAGATTCAGCAATGTACCTTGATGTGGCCTTGGAGTTCACTATAGCCAGTATCCACTCAAGCTGGTCAATACCCATGACAAACTATTTCAGTGTTCCTAGAAGCTTCTCTGATACTCATCTACAAAAAGTATTCATATAGAATATCACTGTGACATCTAAATAAAAGATAAGCTCTCATCTACTATGTCTCTCATGATGTTTGAATTTTAATATAGGCCATGCCTCATTTAAGTCAAAGGAAGACTCAATCATTTTGTTTCATTTTTCCAAAAAGAGACTCCTATTTGACTTTGGCTGGCTCTTGGTTTCTCTCCATGAACCCTGTTTACTCTACCTTAGAGAAAGAGGACTTACTCCTCTAATTAGTAGATTTAGGACAAGAAATCAGATATTCTAACTTCAGCCTTTCCTCTTCTCCATTTTATGGATCTACTACTCTGTTTGGTTCACTGTACTGGAAATTCGCATGGGCTTGATAAGTGTTTGTTAAATGAATGACAAAGAATCTGCTGTGTAAATTTCACATCATGAGTCAAATATTAGCATGCCTATTTGCTCAAAGATCTTAATTAGATTCCATACAGTTTGTAGTACTCAAGTAAATGATTTTATTCCCATCTCTCCAACTCTAACTGGCTTAGAATTCAGAAGGATGCTGACTATTATTTGCTGGGTTCCCTGAATCCTGTAAAATAGAACTGAGAGAAAAATATAATTAGACAGAGTTTAGGTTAACATAATAGAATAGTATTTTGGTGGGGTTTGTTTAATTGTTTGTTTGTTTGATAAAGACTCTTTAGAAATAGGGTGTGTTGCCTTGAGTGTACCCAACCTCAAAGGGAGAATTTTAACAGAGAATAGATACTTAATTGATAGGATGTTACAGGAATGATCCCAGCACCAGATATAGAATTGGTCTGATATATCATTCAGTGTCTAGTCACAAAAGCAAAAATTACTTCAGGTATTTTAAATAGAGAAGAGTTTAATGGCTACAAAATTGTTGGAAGAGTAAAAGAAGCAAAACTAAGAATGAGAAATACTAGAGGAATAAGAGGGAGAAAGTAACATTACTTAAAAAATCAAGACTCTCTTTCTAACCTTCAGCTGAACACAAGAACCAGCCCTTCAGCTAATGTAGAGACACTGATTCTATAGTTGCTTTGACTACTGCTGAGAAAATCCAGGAACATGAATTTCACTGACATTGCTGAAATACCCAGTGTTAGATTCGTGATCTTGTCAGTTAAGGTTGCTCCTGGTGCCTGCAGTCACCTCCCCATGCTGCCATCAGAGATACAACAGAAAAAAAGAAAATAAAGAATGCTTCATTCTTCCTCCTTCTTTCAATTTTCTGCCTTTGCTCCCACAAGGGAGCATGAGAAAATTGCTTTGCATACTTCCAGCTGCCATCGAAAGGAGGTCAAAAGAAGGGTTGGAATGAAGCTAAGAGTCAGCAGACAGGTAACTGGAACACTAGATAATGTATTTTTTAATATAACTTTTTTAAGGTCTAAAAAATGTTGTTACAAGATAAAAGGCATTCACTATTAATATCTCTAGCAATTACTATAGCAGGCAACTAAAAAAATTTAGGATTAAATAATTTAGTTATCCATAATATCAAAAACACTAATATTGAGCTGCAATTTTCAAAGTATACTTAATAAATATTTACACTCTACATAGAGAGAATTGATTAGAGACTTAAGAAATGCTCAACCTACCTACTATATTAATAAGCATAATTTAGACTAAAGAAAGATTTTGGTGGACAACTCTGAAAAGCCTTCAAGAGGAGATCAAATTTAATATGCACTTACAGGTAAGTTAGGATTTGGTTATTTTAGGTTATTAAGATAACATAAGCAAAGGAAACAGAGGCTAATCTTAGGTAATATACAGATGGTGAACATGAAAGAAAGCAAAAGGAAGTGAGGAAAATTGGTCTCACCACAGGGTTTGGACATTTGAGTGGGATCAGATTATAGGGAATCTAAAATTATACACAAGGTCTTGGAAAACTACAGGGCAGTGAGGGAACATGATGGAAATAGGTTCTTTTGAAGTTTACTTTGTTAGAGAGATTGTACCCCACAGTCTGCCAACTAAGAGTTACTGAAATTTTATTCTTCACTCTAATCTATGGTAGGTCAAAAATATAGTAAAAAAACATGTTTGGGGGTGTCTTTTAAATCTTGCTTTAGATGCCATTCTGAGTGATATTTGCAGCAAGTTTCATTGCCCTTGACTTTTCCTGGCTTCCTACAACACATATTGTCCTCTTCCCAATTCCTTTACGCTAGATAACTGATAAATACTTGTACAATATTAACAGTAGTAACATAGACCACTCTTGAAGTCAATAGTCATTAAGACAATGGACACTGAAGCCCAACTATATAAATTCAAAACACTCCACACTTACTACTTGCATGATCTTGGATATGTCATTTAAACTTCTCTTTGCTTCATCTGTAAAATGGAGTGATTTAGAATTTGCTTTCCTATATTCTTGGTAGAATTAAATTCATCGATAATATGTTAAGTACTTATATGTTAAGTACTTAATATGTTAAGATGCTGCATTCTATGTGTTAACTTTATTTTCTCCATTATCCCCAGCATATGGTTTCTAACTAATGAATTTTGATAGAGGTACCTTTTCTTCTATGGCAGTTCATTTTATTTGAGACAACTAAACTTGTAAAATACTTTTTATATATTTATTCACATTGGATACCCTGTGATTTCCAGCCATCATTCCTATTTCTGCCCTGCAAGCTACCTAAAATTAGTTTGCCACATTTATTCTTGCATGTGGCAGCCTTTCCTGAATTGGGAGACAAATAGCTTCCCCCTTTAAATGCTTCTATTTTTCACATCGTTCATATCACAATTCCTTTAATATTCCTATTATCATATATTTTTTAGACAATGATGAAGCTAATTACTTGTCTTTAAATTTATTTCCATTTGCCAATATAGTTCTCAAACATTCAGGTAACATCTGTATTTTCATCCCCAAAGAAGTGCACACTGGGGACCTCTCAAATAGTCAATGGGGCAGGTAAAATTGGACAAATGGGCCTTCTACCACTCATCAGTAATCTGTTTAAGTAAAATGCCTGTGTATGAAACTGAACCTGTCACTATCAAACTATTTCTTTAAAGGTAATTCTCAAGAAGAGCTCCCTTATTTAGCCTAGTATAGTTAATGGAGATGATCCCTGAAGGAAACGAGAAAGATATATTATCAGCCGTCCCCATTATCAGCCACTGCTACCATCTCTTAATTCATGTTCACCAAATTTTAAGCTATAAAGTTTAAAAATTAATCCTGCTATGAAATAATCAACATTCGCAGAGGATGAGCACTGCATAGTAACCACACATTAAAAATTATAATAATATGTGCTAATTTAGTGTAATGCCTTGAAAGGGTCAAATAGTTTTAACATTCTTTATATAATGTCTTAGAATGCTAATCTATTATTTAACAAAACTTTGTTAAAACTTAAAATCAATCTTTTTTTCCTAGACCTTTGTATTTCACAGTCAGCAGTTTTTTTTCTTTTTTAACGTGGATTCTAAGTCAGCATTCCCAAAGACTGAAATTATATCTGTTCTGAAGTAAATGTTATGAAAAATAAAATGATGAAATTTCTAAAAGATAAACATTTTCCAATAATTGAATTATGTCACTGTATTTTATAAAATTACCTCAAAAGCATTTAGAAAAAATATTAATAGTAAAACTACTCTTCACTATGAAGAAGTCATTAGCTAATTTTGTATTCTTCTAAGAAAAAAAGACAGTGGTAGGTGCAGTCAACATTGTATGAGAGATTTTCTTCACCTGTGATCCTTGGAGAGTTCATCCTTTCAGGACTCAAAGTGAGTTGTCATGTGCACTACAAACCAAGAGTCAGGTTTGTATTAAACCTGCTGGGTCCACATAATAGTTGGTCCCTTTAACCAATTTTTTCTGCTAATTAAACAATGAAATTTTATGGCCCATTTCTTGAATAATATATTTGAGCTTGTTTTATGTGTACCTGTCTTAAGTTGCTGATCTAATAAAACTGAAAGCTGGCTATATTTTCCTGTCCAATTTCTGGAGTTACACATTTTCCTAATAGGATTTGTTGATTTATTGCTAACAAAGATAAAACTTCCCACTTCAGCCAATTTGGGTTTTGAAATTGCTACAATCTGAAAGCAAATTGTCTGAGTCTGAAAAAAGTGCTTGAAGTACACTTAACCACAAGAATATTAACTTGATAGAACTGAAACAAGCAAAGAAAATGACACATAGTCTTTCTCTTAAACTTTAAAATAAAGTTATTGAAAGTATAACTGTTTCAACAGAAAAAGAGATCTCAGATCCTAACAATGATTTCTAAGTTTTCTCAGAGTATAGTCAGTTTTACAATTAACTTTCTATCAGAATATTATAATTAATGAAAATCGATTTATCAACATTTAAGGATTATATTATTAGTGAAATATAACTACTCTTATTATAAAATTAATATTCTATAACCAATTAATATTCAAACAAGAAATTTTTAAAAACCTAAAGCATGCAGAAAATACTTATAAAATATCAAAATCTCATAGCAGGCAACTGGAAATTTTTTACTTTTTGAATCTTTATGAGGAAGAAAAGATACCTTTACAGTTTCCTTCCAATTTTTTTTATAACTCAGCTTGACTAGAAAACAAAGATAGATGACTGATTTTCCATTTTAGGCTTTTATTACATAGTGGGCATTTTGCATACATTATTATCTTATTTAATAAAATGTTTGATGTTTTGTTGGAAATTTTCTATTTACTATGATGTTTGATATACACACCACTTTGGAGATGTAAATATACCTTATCCAAAGTAAATAAAAAAAGAAATTTTCATCATTTTCATGTTTGGAAAGCTCTAAGTGTTTCTGTGTTATAGAACACACTTGTGATACTGTCATCCCAAAATTAGCATAACACCTGGCAAAGAGAACTTTGCTGTACAATTGATGAAAAAAACTCTTCAACCAGTGTTCAGAGACATTAAAAAAAAAAACTTTAAATTTATGTAAATTAAACGTAATGTCTCTTTAAAAATAGTTTTAAAATTTGGCTATTCTCTAAAACTGGTATGAATTTACACTTACATCTCCTGAGTGCATTATTTAATTTCTTCCAACAAGTTGTGCAATGGAACTACATTATTACATCGTTTGGAATGTAAGAAATAAGCAAGTAGAAAGTAGAGCAGAAATATGAAACAAAACCAAAACCACTGGAGAAAGTAGCTTGTTCAAGGCAGCACAACAGAAAATGGATTAGACCTCTCCTGCCTTAGACCTGTGTTTGTCTGAACTATTTTGGGATCAGATCCTATTAGCACCAAAGTAGCTAAGTAAGTAACATAAATAATGGGGTACTTATTATGAGGTGCCAGAATTTACTACTGCCAGGAGTCATTTTATCAGAGAAAAAATATCCCAATAAGTATCCTGATTTCTTCACTTTAAAGGGCAATTTCCAAAGAAAGTGGAGATACCAGGCCAAACTTGCCAAATCACTTTTCAAACTTGTGGTTATTCGAAGTACATCTTGAGCTCTTATTTTCCAAATTCTAATTAACATCCATAGAGAATCACTGCTGTTCAAGAAAAAAAAAGAAAAAAGAAAAGTGAAACCAGAAAATATCTTGGCGGGGCATATGAGAAAGAAAAAAAAAAAAAAGATTTATTCAGCAGCAGACAGCTACCAATCTCATGGTCTGTCTTTACAGGCCACACTGATCCTAACAGAATTTCAGAATCAACATATTTAGTTTAAAGAGAGAGCAGATAATCTGGAGAATGTTTGTAATGTTGAATAAGGAAATGGGTATTTTTTTTATAAAGCCACAGGCACACTGAATACCAAAGTCATTTCACATACACACAAAATTCATCTGCTGGAATTCTACACATTGAAGTTGGCATTAAAGGTTGTCATATAGTCCAAATTTTGTTTTATGTTAAGGATGAGAAAGTAAGATTTCAGTTCTCCTTTTCCAAAAACAGTGCAAATGATTGTCCAACATAAGCATCACTGCCAGAAAACTGACAAATGTTGCTTTTGCTTTATTTTCACAAATTTGGAATAGATTAAGAAGAATTTGGCCTCAAATTACAACCTTTGTTTGGGAACTATAAATGAATGGATGGGAAGAAAATGTAATTGCAAAAACAACAAAGAAAAATCAAGGTTAAAATATTGATTGCAAGTAGAGGAACAAAATAGGTAAACCAACCAACATTATAATTTATAATTCACACAAAATTTCAAAAATAGGAAAGGCAAAATTTAAGCCCTAAATACTAGATACACACCAGGCAAGGAATTTTGAAACTGTATGAAATACTCTTCCAAAATAATCCCTTTCTCCTTTATTCACTGCTCCACTTATAGCATTCATTCTTCTATATTTTAGAAAAATTATTAAGTTATATTATTTCTAGTTTTCTTGGAAATAGCAGTTAAGTTACCCCTGGTCATCTGTGATTGGCTAGGTCTGTGTGATAGCTGTCAATTAAAGTGACCAAGATCCTTCTAATTTTCCAATTCTCTAAACTTCTAATAATAGAAAAATTGTTTATATAATATTTGCAAAGTTTTTATCCAAGTTATTTCCAACACATGGAAAAATATTATTTCTATAACAAAGGCCAAAGTTTGTCATGAACGTTTTCATGAGTTACCCAGCCTTTTATTCTATTCACAAACTCCTTCATAACCAAACACAACTTTTAGATTTAAAAATTTTTTTTAATTTAATGTATTTCTGATCATTAATTTTTATTTTATCTCATTTACACTAATATCCATAGCAAAGAGGAAACAGTTTGACTTTCCTACTCGGCTGTTCCATTTTGGTCCTTCTTATCACATATCTAATGTCAGATCAATTGGTAGCGCTCAGCTTTTGTCCTCTTGGCTCTCTATGCAAAATTGACAGCAGAAGACTGAGTCTTGTGTGTGCCAAATTAATTATTACACTAATGATACGCCTGCTACTCATTTGCCAGTTACTTTTAAAACAAAGTTGTTCTTGACCATTCCAATGATGTTTGGGGAAAAGGAAATCATGATAGCATGATGATCTAGTAACTTATTTCACCCTTGTTATAACTAAAAGTTCATATTCTTACTATTCATTATATTCATGACTTTTTCAATTTCACTTGTAGTTTTATTGTATTAATTTGTTCAATAAATTTTTTTGGAGAATCTATTATGTGGCAGGCCCTATAATGGTCATTAAAGATAAGCTTAGCAAAACAGTCCTAAACTCTATGAACACTTAACTTAGCAGAGGAGACAGATATTAATTAGATAATCAAATATATGAGTATATGGTTATAGGCTGTAGTGAGTAATATTAAAAGAAAAGTACAGGTGTCAAGAGAGGAGGGAGAACCAGACTTAATTGGATGGGCAGAGAATGCTCAGAGTTGTTCTCTGAAGAAGAAATGGAGTGAGCAAGGCAATGGTGGTGGTGCAGAGAAATAGAGGATTGCAGGAAGAGAAAAATGCAAATAGAAAGGTCTGGAGTTATGGGGGAAAAAAGCTTAGCATCATGAAGGAGCAGAAGGAAAACAGGTGTAGCTCAGTGTATGGAGCAAAGGGGAAATTGATAGGGCTTGAGACTAGAGACTGATGGAGTAGATCCATATATCATCTTAGAGATGATCTTTCTTCTCAGAGCAATGGGAGAGCATTGAAAGGAAATCACTCTGATCTGCAACAGAAAATTGCTAGTTCTAGAAAATTATATACTGCTAATTATTTATAGTATTTATTAACTAATCAATCATTGGAAATTGTTATAAATAATAATTCAGCAACATCTTCAAAAATAAATAATAGGGATTACCAATGGTATCCTTTATTTATTTAAATAAATCAAAAATAGCTATAGAGCTGCCTACTAGGTAATTCAAAGCTTCAAAGACAATTGTAAGAGCTTTCTCTGTGTCAGGCATTCAGGACACAAAATGTAAACATACCTAATACAGTCTCTGCCCACATGTGGAATATAAATTGTAGGACATGTTATAGCTTGTTGGCTGAGAGCCATCAGTTAGGCTTTCCAGCATAGTCCTGGCCCTCCCTGGTACTTTCTTTGGTTAGTCTTGTTCTTGGTCAGCTTGCTGTTTCCACATCAATTCTAAGGTGGCTATTTCTTGAGGGCTATTTTCAGACATTAGAAATTCAGTGTTTTGTTTTTTTTAATAGAGAAATCAGCATACATTTATTGAAATGGATACATGTTATCATATATAAAATATATATATAGCATACACACAAAATTGCAGAACAGCATTTAGAGTTCTTTGACTTTTACTCATATAGTTTGATTTTTAAAACGACTGTCGCTGTATGTTAAGTAATGCTTTTGAGGTTGAGAAATGGAAGAATTACAAGAAACTTCAAAGCAAAACAATTTAAGTTGCAAAAGAGTAACACAGCAACAGAAGTAAATTCTTCCCTACTGGGAAGTAAGGTGATAACGATGATCGCCAGATGCAAAGTGGAAGCAAAAATACATAGATTATATAAGGTCATAGTGGAAAATGAAAGGCAGTGGCAAGTCAGCAGTCCATCCTGTATTTACTTCAAGGAGGTTTAGATCGGTGTTTAAAGATTCAAATTTAAATTATTGGGTCCACCTTTCTAGTTCTTTAAGTTATAATACCCTCATGTCACCGATTTGTATTAGTTTGACCAATTTAAAACAATGAAAACAATGAAAATTGTACTCGGTAGGCTATTTGCGACTTGAACACTGGGACACAAGTCAAGCTTTTATATCTGTTGATTCAGTCACTTCCCAAATTGTCTCATAAAGTCCAAAATACCTATACTAAAAAATATCTTAAAAATTAAGCATGGTCTATGGCCATGCCACCTTGAATGTACCTGATCTCATCTGCTTTTGGAAGCTAAGCCGGGACAGGCCTGGTTAGTATTTAGATGGGAGACCACTTTGGAATCCCAGATGCTGTAGGCATTAAAAAAAAAGTTAAGCATGTTCTCAAATTTTTAAAACATAATCTTAAGTACTAATTTGTTATTAGAGCAGTTAGAAACTAAGAAGAAAACAGAGGGAATTAATATGAAACTAAATCTTCCAACTCCCAAAAGAGAAGTAAAATTAAAATGCTATGTCCCAATCTAAGATCTGGTGGTCGAGCACAGACCCGTGGACACCCACATTATGGCTATGTCATTTGCATCAGACCATTTCATGACCTCCTCTCCCTTACTCCATATACACTCTGTTCCTAAGTGTGATCAGTTTTATTCACTCTCAGACGCACCCACTTTTCCTATCACTTACAATATTTTCATCCAAATTACTATCATCTCTCACTTGGATAAAAGGACTATCACCCCAAATAATTCCCTGAATTTTACTTTTAGTTGCTTCCAGGCTTCCCTGTTTTCATTGAAGCCTAAGGGATATTTTGAAGATACAGATAAAAGATAAAATCTCAAATTGTGATTTTTTTCCGGGAGAATTCCATAATGATAAATGTATATGCAATATTTTATATGACAATCTGCCAGCTTTTGGTTTTCACAGAAATAAGTTAACATATAGAAACTCTTAGGCAATATTTTCTTCAACTTCTCTTTTAAGAAAAATACTGAGACCTCAAAGAGGAAGCAGAGGGGAGCATCAATGGTGACGAAAGGTTATGAACTACATTAAATCCCTGAATTATTTAAGGTGGAAAAGAGCATGATTTCCAAATAAATTAGATACTCTATGCTTGAGTCCATCTGTTTTTTATTGTAGGAGAACAACAAGTAAACAAATCATGTAAAGGAAAATAATGATTATTCTTACATATGATATTTACATATCACACAACAAGGCATTCCCAGACAGGAAATATTTGTACTACCCTATGATGATTGATGTTATGTGGTCAACTTGACTGGGCCATAGGGTGCCCAGAACTTTGGTCAAATGTTATTCTATGTGTTTCTGGGAGGGTATTTTTGAATGTGATTAGCATTTAAATCAGTATTCTGAGTAAAGCAGATTGACCTCCGTAATGTGGGTGAGCCTCATCTTGTCAGTGAAGACTTAAATAGAACAAAAGACTGAATCTCCTTCCCCTAGAGAGAATTCACCTGCCTGATAGTTTGCCTTTCAGATTTCGGCTCTTTCTGGATTTGGAATGTCCAGGATCCAAAATCACTTGAGCTAATTTTTTATAATAAATCCCTCTCTCTTCTCTCTCTCTCTCTCTGTCTGTCTCTCTTCTCTCTCTCTCTCTCTTTCCCCTAGATTGACTTGTAGATATAGCTATTTAGGTATATAGTTACATATGTGTAGAGTTATAGATATCTATTTCTCTGGGGTGCCCTAATATACCTCCTAAAACTATGTTCTTCAAAACTATTGAGCCCTGGTAACAGCCTAGTCATACTTTGTGTCTTTTAGTCTAGTCTATAACTTCAACTATTTTTTATAACAACTATTGCAGTTTTTTACAGCAATTCTTGTCTTCTCCTCTACCTCTTCTCTTCATTTTCAGCAGCCTCTTATCATATAGAGAAAACAAATGGCATGCAATAAGAAATCATCCAATTTTTTAGTTTCCTTATTCGTCTATAATTTCCTCATTTCCTTGTATTAAAACAGATAAAAACTCTGACTTGCCTCCTGCCCAAGGGCGATCTGCCCAGTACTAAGGCAATTCCTTCTGTGTTTACCTGGTTACTGTATTTGTCATAATTTTCTCCTCTTTGTTTTTTAATTTTTTCTTATGCCTTATAATCATTTAAAAATTTTAATGTGTTCAATTCTCTCCTACTACAAAGATAAAACAAATGAACAAACAAACAAAATATCCATCCCCTTTGGCATTCCTTTCTGTTCTGTCCGGTATTTCAGCCTTTCCAACTGCCATGTTTTCTGAGATCATTGTTGGAACTTGCTCTCTGGTCATCTTCAGTCCCAGCACTGAATCACATCTTTAAAGTATCAAAGCAGGGACTCAAAGAAATGATAAAATTGAAAGCTCGGCTATACTTAATTTAGCCACAATTTTACAATAAAAAAAATTTAAGAAGCAGTTATTTAAATTTTAGGATTTACTTTCATTGTTTTGAAGGTAACATTTTACATTGATTTTTATATTGATGAATCAGTGACAACTTTGACTGTTTTAGGGCGTTGGGTCATCATAGTTTCTCAACAAAACTTACTTACGTCCCATTCTCTTGTGACCCACTGAATTCTGGGTTCTGCCTCTCCAGTGCTGCTGAAATTGCTCTTACTGATATCATTAATAGATACTCTTCTGACAAGTATGAAACATTTTCTTGTTACTATCCCTCTTGAAATATTCTCTTCCATTGGCTTCAGTGTCCCATCTTTAGAGTTCCAGAATTTTAAGAGTTTAGTTTTCAGAAGTTTCTTTTCTTGTGTAACCTCAGGACAAGCGATCTAATCCTACTCATCTACTCTCACAGCTTCAAGTCCTTTTAATTGTTGGTGTTCCCCAAAATGAAAACTTTGATCTAAATCAATCCTGAACTGTGGATTTATATATTCAAATATTATATTTCTCTATTGGAATATCTTAAAGAAAGTTCAAACTCATCTTGTAGAAAAACAGCTTTTGTATTTTTATCCAATCTCTGCGCCTGCTCCCCTGTTCTCTACCACGGTAAATGGCACTGCCATCTGTACTGTGGCCAGAGATTGAATCCTTAGCACAGAATTTAACATCTCCTATTTCATCCGGTAATCAATAAAGCACTAGTTCCTAAAGATTCTAAAATCTTTAAGATTTCTACAATCTACAAGATTTCTAGAACTCTATTTTATCTGCTGTCATAGCTTTTTTGTTCTACTTTATACCAGTAATCTCTCACTTAGGTTATTATAATAGCCTTCTAAATGAGTTTCTTGTTTACATTTTTGTTCCTTTTTCACTCGTTCTTTATAAATGTAACCAGAAAGATAAATTAAATGCAAATTACAATAGCTTTCTGTTTAACATTAACATTGTAATGGCTCTTTTTTAGAGTAATATTAAACTCCTTAATATGAATTAGAAAATTGGAATGAATTATTCTTATCTCTTCAGTACCTCTTCTTACCTCTTCAGAAACATGTATATTCTTCCCTAGAATCATATCAGATTGCTTTCTATTCTTTAAATGCACAATTATTCTTGTATCTTTGAGCTTTTGTACATAATTTTTTTCCTCATTCAACTAACTCTGTTTCAGATCACAACTTAGATTTTTACTTCCTACAAAAAGTATTCCCTGAATCATCCAATGGGGCTTGGCAGCCATGCAACATACTACTTTAGACAATTATTTGACATAAACCATAAATTTTTTATTTGTAAAATAAATGGTATTATTTTCTGTACCTTATAGGGTTGTTGTGCAAATTAAGAGAAACAATTCATGTAAAGTGTTAGCAGAGTGTATGGCTCAGAATAAATGAAATAATTCTCAAAAATATTAGCTACTGTGATGAGTTTTATATTTATGATTGTGATTATTAAAAGAAACATTTTATAGAATCTTTCCTACTGTTAACAAAAGAACTCTTACATTCCTTTGACGTGATTGTAATAAAAGTTTTTGATCTGGCTCTACATGACTTTTTTCACTTAAAGTTGCTTGAAACTATATTTTCTGGAAAAAAAAGGAAATGACAAAATGAATTATATGTCATTTAATTTTGTATCAAATTAAATGTTTTGTTCTAAGCAGAATTAACATGAGCCCAGGTATCTGTCATAAGGAATGAGCAGATCGATTCTACTATTTGAAGCAGTATAGATTTTCTCCTGGTCTTTCAGAAGGATATGTTATAGTAAATAAAATCTTTTTGTCACTTACATTTCATCCCTATATGCCCACATTCATTCCCATTTCATCCCTACATACCATACTGTCTCACTTGGAAGCAGCTTCTAGGTAGGGAATAGGGATGGCTGGAAGCAATATATGAGAGGCAAATTTTTATCAAGATGGTTCTGTAAATTGTATCTTTAATATTAGGAGATTTATTTTTCAATAGTAGCTTAGACTAGAGCATAGCTCCTAATTCTTTTCTGCACTTCCACAATCCAAAGAGCCCTGTAAACAACAAGCTTTTTTTCCTGGTTTTGGTGACAAACTCATTTGGACTGACTTGAATTGATATCACAATATTTATAATTCTTTTTTATCACATTTAGAGTGAGTATTCACTCATTTTACTATAGAAATCTTAATGAGTTTGTCTCCAGGATTCTCCCCTGACACCCCTGAAATTCTACATAACATACATATCTAAATTCTGAGCCATATCTGGCCCCAAATTTTAAATACTGCCATAAGATATGTAAGTAGCGATATTCTTGGTTTCAAGTTATAGAGAAACAGCTCAGATTAATTTAAGTTAAAGGGGTGGAGACATTCATAGAAGGATAATTCAATTGCATGTAGAAACAGAGAGATATGCAAAACTATAGCATTTTCAGTTTAATGTAATTTCAATCAGAGAAGTTAAGCAGTCAGAGCAAATTGTTGGCTACTTTTCCTCAGCTTTTCTGAATAAAAGGAGACACTTTTTTTCTTTCTTTCTTTTTTTTCCCAAAAAATGAAGTTTCAAGCAACTTAAAGAAAAGAGAAAAAAATTATGCAGAGCCAGATCAAAAACTTTCCAAATGTGTCAGTAGTTATAAGTTCTGATACTTAAATAAGAAAGAGGCCTTTCTTTGCCAGCACCATGTAGAAATATACTGGATAAAATATTCCATTACTTTGCCAGTTCACATATTAATTCTTACTTACAGAACGGGGGTGTTGGGGTGGGGGACTGGGGCTTCATCACGTGTCTGAACTGCCCATCAGGTGCTAACTCCAACATAACCTCATGGTTGGGCTAGAGAAGCAGTACCCCAAGGAAGGTGGTTTTTTCATTGGAAGTAGAAACAGCAGATGTCCACTCTAAGATGACTGACCGAGAAAAAGAAAAACATACATAGTATTCATCAATCACCCTGGCAAAACTAGGAAACAGAAAAAACTATTTTTTCACATTTCAAGATTTAAGATTCTTTAAACTAAATGTAACATATCATTACATTTTAGGCAAAACTGGCCTACTGGATCCTATTTTCTTTTTTTTAATATTTCAAGTCAGAATTGTTAAGTATTTTATAGTATAATAGACTCAAACTTTATAGTCTTTTGATATTTCTCTGAAGACACTGATAAGTGAACAAATATATCATTTACTATGCTAAAGAGTTTTTTTGAAAAACAAAGCATTATCTGTCATGACATTGACATGGTTTTTCATTAATAGTTTCAATGGGTTTGAAATATTTCAAGGAATATGCATACCCGATAATTTTATTAAAACTAAATTTGGACATCAGTGCTTCCATGTGAAAATGAATATATTTTCTTTGAAAGAAAAATGAAAGGATGTAGTCCAAAAAACAAATTACATTTTGATCATAATTATTTCTGATCTTTGTGAACTAAAGAAAATCTAACTCAAGCATTTCATTTGTCAAAAAATAATTCCATATCAACAGGCTGCAGAAATACTTAAAGCAGTCATTTAGGAAAAATGAAACAAATGAAATGACATAAAACTTTAGGAAGATTTTTTAATTCCTTTACTTCAGTAAGTTTTCTTTAACTATTTTATTTCATATTGGTTTCCTAAATATTTAAACTTTTATGCCCTTCATTCTATGTAATCTGATATTATCACTGAATCTAATACTGAATACATATCATGCCTTCCATTTAACTTGTAAACTTATTAAGGTAAACACATTATATTTCACTTATATATCCTCTTCAGTGCCTATTACTAAAGGTACACTCTAGGCATAAAACAATACTTGAAAATTTAATTGTTAAATTTTGTAAGAGCTAACAGAGAATCATTGGCTAATTAATTTTAAATCTAAGGTTAATTTATTCAACAATGAAATTTTTGCCAATGATAATGAACTACCAAATTTCCAAAATTTTTCATTAGTCTATATTCCAATGACATCCCTGTTAGATGAAGGAGGAAAAGTATTAGCCAAAAGATAGTATAAAACATATTTTTCAAGACTAAGCTGATCACTTATGAAATATAATAACAATTTTAAAACGTTTTTACTAACTCATATTTGTGATGTAAACACACTGTAATCTATTCTTAATCTTTGATGTGGACTTGGGCAATATTTTCTGAAACATTTTTTCCTTCACTATATTATTTAGCTGGCATCAGAGCTCTAGATCTAAAACACATCTGTCATTTCTAACATAAACTTTTTTTAAATGGTTTAATATAAATTGAAAAATTCACACCTCTTTGCAGAAAAGCCCCTTTCCATGTTTACCTCACTATTTTATTATGCTTTCCTGGCCGTTATTCTTTGTAAACTGTGGTAGCAATTATCAAATGTATTATTCTTCTCCAAATATTCTAATCCTTTTTTTTCACTGTGGTTCACTCCTCTTTAAATATTTTTTTCCTTATTTATCAATCTAAGTTCAAATACTGAGTTGAAGAATTAGCATTTGAAAGTTTTTTTTTAACTTACCTACAGTAAAAATAATAAAAAATCAAAATCATTCAAAATCCAACATTTAAAAATAACCATTTTTAAGCAAAAGAACCATCAACCCACAATCTTTCTGTATAGGTATACCAACCACTTACATGTTTATTCTCAGGTTTATTTCCTTCTCTTTCTCTGAAAATTTCAGCCATCCTTAATCACTGAATTCTGGCTGCGTTTTGCTATTACAAGGAATTTATAGAATTCTAAAACCTGAAAAGCAGAAGCTAAGATAGTTTTTTTTTTATCTGCTTTGAGCTATATCTCTCTCTGCAGCTGTATCTCTCCATAACCCCACCTCACTCCAGGCAGCGCCTTCATCTGTGGTTCTGATTACTACCACACAGTTTTCACGTACATTCAGCAACCTCACTCCAATCTGGCAACCCTTAGCTTTGGGACAGATGTACCATCACTTCTATCAATTCTAGCCTTAGGGTGACACTGGTTTTTTGGTATTGCTAGCCTATAGATTCTCTTGCTGGCCCTGAGCTGCCTTTCAGCACTTCAAATACCATTTCAATTAGTCCCCACTGTCCTTCCATTGGGCTACCAGGCATGCTGTTTGTTTTTTAAAAATTATTATTTATTCTTTTCAATTATAGTTGAAATTCAATATTATTTTATATTATTTTCAGGTATACAGCATAGTAGTTAGACATTTATATAATTTATTAAGTGGATACCCCCGAAAAGTCTATTACCCGCCTGGCACTATACATAGTTATTACATTATTATTGACTATACTCCCTATATCAACCTTTACATCCCCATAACTATTTTGTAACTACCAATTTGTACTTCTTCATCCCTTTGCCCTTTTCATTCAGCCACCCAGCTTCCTTCCCATTGGGTAACCTTCAGTTTGTTCTTCTTATCTATGATCCTTTCTGTTTGCTTTGTTCTTTAGATTACACAAATAGGGAAGATCATATGCTATTTGTCTTTGTATGATTTATTTCACTTAGCATAATACCCTTCAAGTTCATCCATATTGCCACAAATGGTAATATTTCATTTTTTTTTATGACTGAGTAATACTCCATTGTACATATGTACCACATGTCCTTTATCCAATTGCTTATTGATGAGCACTTAGGTTGCTTCCATATTTTGGCTATTGTAAATAGCACTGCAGTGAACGTAGGGGTTCATCTAACTTTTTGAATTAGTATTTTGGATTTCTTCAGATAAATATCCAGAAGTGGAATTGCTGGGTCATAAGATAGTTCTATCTTTAATTTTTTGAGGAATCTCCAAAATGTTTCCATAGTGGTTGCACCAGTTTACAATCCCACCACCAATGCAAGAAGTTTTTCTTTTCTCCAATTTCTTGCCAACACCTGTTCTTTGATTTACTGATGGCAGCCATTCTGACAGGTGTAAAGTGATGTCTCATTATGGTTTCAATTTGCATTTCTCTGATGATTAGTGATGTTGAGCACCTTTTCATATGTCTATTGGCCATCTTATGTCCTCTTTGGAAAAATGTTTATTCAGGTCTTCTGCCCATTTTTAAAATGAACTGTTTGGTTTTTTTTTTGGTGTTGAGTTGTATGAGCTCTTTATAAATTTTGGATATTACCCCCTTATCAAATATATTATTGGCAAATATCTTCTCCATTTATTAGGATTTTTTATTTTGTCTATTCTCTTTACTGTGCAAAAACTTTTTAGTTCAATCCACTTATTTAAAAAACCTCTCAACAAAGTGGAAATAGAGGGAACATATCTCAAAATAATAAAAGCCACATATGACAAACCCACAGCTAACATCAAAAGAAACATCAGAAGAAACAGAAGAAAGCTAAAAGCATTTTCCTTAAGATCAGAAATAAGATTTCATTCTACATAGTACTAGAAGTCCTACCCACAGCAATCAGACAAAAAATAGAAATAAAAAACATCCAGATTGGAAAGAAGTAAAACTATCATTATTTGCAGATGATATGATACTATAACTAGAGAACCTTAAAGATTCCACCAAATGTTTAGAATGTTTAGATGAATTCAGTAAAGTAGCAGGATACAAAATTAATATTCATAAATTTTTTGCATTTTTATACATCAGTAACAAAGTATCAGAAGGAGAAATTAAGAGAACTCTTTTTTAAACTAAATCGTGACTCAGACACAATGTATGCAAGTAGAAAGACTGATCAATCAGGAGATAAGGCAATTAAAAAATGTAATCATAGGACTTATGTTATTTTAATAACAATATTATGTTGGATTTATTTAAATTAACAAAAGAAATCTCAAGTAAAATCAAAACCTCAGTAAAATGCTGCTGAAAATCAAATAAAAACTTCTTCATCACATATTATTTTTTCAAAAGACCACTCTGAAGTTAGAAATAAATTATAATTAAAACAAGAAACTTCACTCATTATTTTTTAACTACATGTTTTTTTATTTTAGATATTACCTGATTCATAGATTAAAAACCTTGTAATGCTCATCATTCTCACTTTCACTCTGTTCACTTATTTTTTTAAACAAAATGTATATGTAATATTTATTTTGTTTTTTTATAAAAATTCTATATTTAAGCAGAGTAACTGATAATTACTACTAAAGGTTTCTCCCATTCCTTAGTTCTCTATAAGGATGTGTTACATAATTTATTGAATTATTTTATCAATTAAACTTTAATATATACTTGGTTTTCTCTTAACACAAGTTGGTACATGATGTATTACATAAGCTCTTTCATGTTTGAGGGAGCCTACCTGTCACTTCTATCCATAAACGAACAATTGGCTAGGTTTAATACTATTTAGCGACATTTTCTTTCCTGTGAAACATTGTAGAATTTTATCTATTGTTTTCTGGCACTGAATGTTGCTATAAAAAGACTAATGACAGCCTAAAGTGTTTCTTTTTGTAGTTTGGGTTCTCTTTGAATGGATTTTTGCATACTTATGTCTGTAATATATATTTATATATATATATCCACATATGTACATGTACACACAGTGTGTGTGTATGCTATATTGTCTTAAAATCTCTTATACCGATTAGAAATATCCAGTTCTTTAATTACTTTGCCTTTTCACTAACTATTTCAAGCCCTTTTTCTATGCCAAAAATTCAAGTTTTTTTCTTTATTTTTTTTTCATTGTTCTCTTTTTTCTATTTCTTGTTTCTGCAATTTATTGATTAGTTTTGAGAAGTTATTTTAGCTATTTCTAGAGATTTGTAATATCATTTTCATTCATTTTTAGTTTTATAATTTGTATTTGAGCTTTTGTGTTATTATATTAAAATTCGTTTATGTGGTTATATAGCTCAGAATATTTCTAGGCATTCCCTTTACTTCTCTGCAGTCTTTCCTGTTGAATTCTTCATTTATCTTCATCAAATCAAGTTTTTTTTTTTTCCTGTGGCATGTTTTGGGTTTTAACTTTGCAGATATTTCTGAAAATTATTAGAATTTTTGAAACTCCTCGGTTTAGCTCCTGGGGATAGGAACAGGGTTAAACCCTTGTCACTGTACTCCAAAATACTCTTGTGGTTCTTATAAGCATACCAAATTTCTTAGTAAGCATATGTGTATGTGTGTGTATTATTATTTTGTTATTATAAATATTGCATGTTATTATTATTGTTTGTTGTCAGGCTTTAGATATTGGAATAAAAAATTCTATGTGGCAGTTTCATAATACTCTCTAAAGCTCAGTTTTGGACTTTTAGTATAAATATTTTTCAATTTTACTACTAGTTTATCAAGATTTAAACTATTTATAGCTTATTATGATAGGTTTTAACCCCTGGTGTTTAATGAATTATCAATATATGCTTGATGCATAAAAATGAATAAATGGATAAATAGCAAAACATAATATATAGCTCCTAGAAAATTAGGAAATTTACATAACAAAATAATCCCTATGCATAAATGACACAAATAGTCAATCTGAAACTTTGAGTATCTTTCCACGTAGTTGAATGAAATGAATACCCTTTTGCTATAACAGACTGAGAAAACATTTTGTACATCTTTCACATATTTTTGTTTTACTGTTTTTTGATGAATACAATGGAACAATTAAATCTTAAGGCTTTCTTTTTCAAAATAAAATATAAAATCTATTGGAAAAAATAAAATTTTAGCTTAATTTTGAGTGAGATCATGACATCATTTTCTAAAAGTCAGTTTTGATGATAAAAAAGGAAAAATCTGCACATCTAAATATGTAATATGGGCAAACTATAGCCACTGTACAATGGAAAAGATCACAATACAAAAATATTCCCTTTGCTTTATATTATTGCCATTACTGTTTTCATTAATATTACCCATTCATAGACTCTACCCATCTCTAATTACCCATTCTTATTAGAGTCTGTTCATATCTGAAGTTCCCAGAGCATCCACTACATACTGAATTAATGTTTGTCTATTTATTTCTTAATATTCCCAAAACTTACTTCACAGGTTTATTTTGAGAATTAAAAACAATCTATATAGTTTATAGTATGGAGCACAATAAGTGGTAATAATTTAATAAATAGTATGTAATTATATAACCATCATTATTATCATCATAAGATTCTCTCCATTATTCTCAGGGGGAAAAAAATTCCAAAACTTTCAGCTTTTTTTAAATGGCTAATCATTAAATTATCAAAAATTTCTCACCCTATAAGGAACAACAAGACTTTTACTTTTAATTAAGTTTTAAATTCTGGTTCTAAAAATTCTGCTCTAAATCATATCAAACATCTCCTAATGTTATTTATGCCTACAGTTAATTCATTCTGTGCTTGACAATCCTGTTGCTGTAGCAGTGCCAGAAAAAAGAGCTGACCGTTGTAGATTTGGTTATAGTTTATTTCCAATTTCTGACAAAATTTATTTAATTAGACTGAATCATAATGCTAAAAATAATCAGCTAAGAACAGTAACATCACCAGAACTGATCAAAAATTAGTCTTAAGAAGATTATACAAAATATAATAAACTTTATAGACTCCAAGTATGTACACTAAGATTAGTATTAAATAAAAAACCACTGTTGCAAGATTTTTTCTTAATTGAGAGTTATTTTAATACAATTCTGAGGCCAACTATGGTGGATATTTGTATCAGAACACTAAGTTTAATTAAGAGTATAATTGGACCCAATGTGAACAGCATGTGGTCTGTGCTTTTTGAATTAGAATAAAGGGTTTTGAGTCTCAGATAAGAAATGACTCGCATTTTCAGCTTTTTAAGTTATTGCACACATTTTATAAAGGACTAGTCACAGAAATTCAAATCGTATAAGCATGACAGATGGTTGTGTCTTTGTTGACTATAAATTTTATTTTAAATATGCAAAGAATGCTGCTCCAAATACCGTTAACAGTGCAGTCATCTCATATGACTGGAACAGGGAGACTGGTTGAAATGCCCAAATAATCAGAAATTTCATTTGCACCACATTTGTAAACTACTATTGTATGAAATTCTACATTGGACTAGCCAATATAAAAAATCTGATATACTGCCTTCCCTTGGGAAGTATGGTACTCATATAAAAGCTTAAGAAAAGAGAAACAGTGAGCACAAATCATCTGAAAACAGCATAATTGAGAGTCTGGGCTGGTGGCATGCTCCATTTGAGGGTGTTTGTTTTTGATTCCCTCACTGCATTTTAGTGACCACACTTCAGCAGTGGGAATATAAATGTGCCACTGTGTTCCCAATAAAGCTAGTTATTAGCCTTCAGAGTAGCATGATAAGTACAATAGATTTTGTTTTTCAATGAAGCCACAGCTAAAGGGTTTTGACTTTAAGAAATGTGTTGCACATGTTCTCCAGTCAATATATAAAAAAGCTGTAGATATAATTTTTCATTCATCATTAGTTTATACTCATCCAAATGTAATTTTCTTTTCTCAGCAATTTAGTAGTGCCTTATAAAATTGGCAGTGCAACATGTTTCTTTTGAAGATTTTATATAGTTACATAATCCATATTCTGTATTTTTCATAAGACATAAACATTTACTTACAGTTAAGGTGCTGAAACACAAAAGACAGCAAGGCAGATAATAAAAGGTAGATATTTCTATATCAATAATTTGAGTGATTTACCATTTACAGGTGAACACAATTATAAAAAATCTATTCTTCACAGTTCTTTTTTCCCCTTCTTTCTTAGGGTCAGCACTATCTGTCAATATTTTTTTTAACAAAAGTTTTCTCCCTCCCTCTTGCTCCACTTGAGACTTCATTTTTGTTAGAGTTAAAAAAAATAAACAAAATTGACTATCAAAATGTGAATGTAACATGTTTAAAGACTGAGGAAGTTATATAAAAAATTTTTGTTTGCAGACTTCCTGTGGTTGGAGTACCTTTGACAAATGTTTAAGGCAACTGACATTGTACTTATCATAGCAATATTCTGCTCAAAATTTATACACTGTTTTGCCAACTTTATAGTAAAGCTTAAAATACATAACTGAGAATAAAGCCTTATTAGGATTCCCCTAACACATGGATGGCAAAAAGAGATCATCTCTTATGTCAACTATAATCCACTGATAGGTAATGGCATTCTAATGTGCCAATTCCTGAGATTTTTGAAATCCAGTTTTACTTCAGAAGGAGAGGGCCTTGATCTATTAGTTGTGAAATAGGAATAGCCTTTCAGTTCTAATGTTGGAAGTCCAATAAAGCTCATGGTTATCTACACTTATGCATACTTCCCCCTGTATGCATAAGAAAGTTAGTTCAAGAAAATTAGTGTGTTTTCCTTTCTTACAATTTCTTCTACTGGGGAGTGATTTTATTTTAAAGTCATCTTCTTGGTAATGGAAGTTAAATAAAAACACATCCAAAACATTGTTTTGGAACAATCATTCTAAATAGTTATTTTGTTCAAGCCAGTTGTAACTGAATTCACTAAGTTCAAGCCTATAATGACGTATTGCAGATGTCAAGGTCACGTTTTTTAGTTGACACTTTTACATGTCAGTCATCCTTTTAGTGAGATTTTAATCTTCATACAGACGTTAATCAGGGTGTTATAGGCAAAAGTAAATTTTAATCAAAACTTGTTCAAACTTTACGATCTATTTTCTCCATTTATCTAAGAGGTCTAACTTTTTAGAAATGGACAAATTGAAATCTCTATGAGAATGTCAGGCTATTAGACAGAGATAGCATCTACTTTTCTTTTACAAACAGTATAATTCTTAGTGCTCAATAAATATTAATTTATGAATGAATAATAATAATTGCATATAAAATCTGAGAGAAAAATGTTGCTAAATGAATGTTTATTAATTGATTCAATTTTCACATTTCCTTCTTCCTAAATGTTTTAGAAACTTGACCTCAGATTATACCAGTACATGATTAAAAAAAAAAAAAGTTAAAGGATTATACAAACCAAAGAATACAGGGTCTATGAAAGTCAATTTTAGAAAGCTTCTTTTGGTAAAATTTTATGTATATCCTAAAACTGCACAGTATATTTGTTAGATTTTTGAAAAAGACCTCTAGTGAGTTTAAACTCTCTTATTATAAAACAGTCATATAAAGTGGCTGGCTCAGTTCAACAGAAGACTTTTAAACAAAACAAATGAAATTATTAAGACTAAGATTTTGAAGAGGATGTATCAACGTAATCAAGAGAAAGTTCCCAGAAGCCTTTTATAGTAGATGAAACACATGTAATGGTCAAAGAAATGATAGAATAAACTCAGAACCAAGTTACCTTCTAGAGTGATTCAAGTAGGCTCTATGTCCTGTGAGGGACAACTTTTATGAAACGACCTTTCTAGAGTAGAAAACATGTAGAGATGTGTTGAAGCCATATAAAAATTAAATAAAAAAGAAGTTCTATGTTCTTTCAGAGTTTTTCAGGAAACATTTGTATATCCAAAAAGGTGGCAGTTCTAAAACTTCTAAAAAAACTGAAAGTAAAAAAGGAAATGTATCAAATTATAGCAATTTCATTTAATGAGAAAATGTTTTCCTGGCAAGAACCACAACTACAAGGAACTAATTTCTGCCAACAACCCAAATGAGGAACTTCTTCAAGAATCTCCAGAAAAGAACCATGCAGCCTTGCCAGCAACTTCATTTTAGCTCACTGAAACTTAAGTTGGATCTCTGTTAACAGAACTCTAAGATAATAAATTGTGTTGCTTAAGCTGTTAAATTTGTGGTAATTTTTTATGGCAGAAATAAAAAACTAAGACATCTATGATTTTAAAAGATTACATGCATAACTAAAATACTAGTGTTCTTTAATGCCATATTACACTTGTTGATCTATATACCTTAAGGTTATATCTTTTGGAGGATATATATATTTCCTGAGAGTGTTAACATGCATATAACCAAAATAAAAGTTTTATTTGATATATGTCACAATACTTAGTATATAAAAATACTAATATGTTTAATAGCAATAGTGTATTATTTAAAATAATATTAAAAATCAATTTTAGAAACAAAATTATTTCTTCTTCTTGTGTTTTTCTTTACCTAGAGAGTGCCAAAGTAATAGTCTTCATATTTTATTCTATGACCTCATGTTTGTCATTCCTACAAAAAAGGCCATTTTTATCACAATATATTTTCCTATGTCCTTAAAATATGACAGTTGTGAAAGGTACTAGATATTGTAGAGGACATAATTTTTATGAATGTTTATTTCTTCAAATCATTTTGAGATTAATAAAATGACTGAATTTTCTCTTGATCCAATTAATCCCCAAATTTTAGCATATTTGTATATAAAGTATGAATCACTTCCCTTCATTTTAGAAATCAAAAGGAGCCATGTCATTGAAGAATTTAGTGCTTCATAAATAACAGTTCAAAGACTAGCAGAATAAACTATAACTCCAATAATGAATTGAGTTTACTTTATAAGAAAAAGTTTACAATTTGATTTTTTAAAAAATTTAGCTATGATAAAATGGAATTACAAGTATTCCCATAACATGCCTATAAAGAAGAGTCGCTAACCTCTGACTGAATACCTTCTTCAAAGGTCAAATCTTATGTGTATGTTATACCATTTTCGAATAGTTGTCATTATTTGAAAGTACCACCTAATACAGCATTAAAACACTGAGGATGAGTGAGTTCACTACTCCTCAGGGTAGTACCTCAGTCAGTTGCGGTTATTGTTGTTTTTCACCAAATCTAAAGTTTATTCAGTTAAAAAAATAAAAGGAGTCTCTTAAATTCCCATTTTTTGGACTCTAGAAATATTATGACCAATTAGCCTCAAGCAAAGATACACAAAGATCTGACCATTTTTGTTATGCACTGCTGCCCTGTTACCTGTTACAATTACACCTACCTTGCCTGTGCTGCCACTATTTCCTCACTGGGATCAAGAATCTTACTTCAGTGGATCATTTCCTTCTTACATCTCTGCTGACAAAGGACAACCAGTGAGGTGCACTGTAAGATGCTGGTTTTCCTGACACTAACACATTTCTTGTCACCTTGTGGAAGGGAGCTGAGATATTAACAGAAGGGGGAGTTGGTGGTGTTAATGATTAAGTCACACATAATAAAGCTACTACTACATATGTATCTACCTATATCGTAGATTTCTTCTTTTATAATAATTAAGGATTTCTGGCTCCTCAAAACCATTCTTAACAGTATACTATTGAAACCAAGTTCTAGTTAGCCAACTAAGCAATCAGTCTAAAATATCTTCCAGCTTTTTAAGCTAGCAATCTAAATTTGATGGGATCCAGAAACTCTGGAAGAATGGTCAGGGTGCCACACAGGGGCTAGGACACCTACCCTAAAGAGGATAACAATTTATCCCATCATTATTTTATAAAACATAAAACATTAGTTAAATAATTCAATATATCTTAATCTATAACAAGGATTTGGACAATCAAGTGTGCCCCTTAAAACAAACAAGAAATATATCTCTCACTCTAAGAAATGTGATTTGAAGCATGAAGAAAACTGATAGAGATTATATCTGTTTATTTTCTCCAGCATTTCCAAATTTTACCTTTGAAGTGAGCATCTGGGAAAAAATTACAAGAAACAAAATGATCCTAAATATATAACCTATACTTTTTGGTCAGGATACAGCTGTAGCTATGGCCATTTCAAAATTTATTTTTGTTTTTAATTTAAAATATTTTATAGAAAATATTAAATAGGTGAATTTATTAATGTAAATTATATCTAAAAATTATTTAATTAATTGCAATTATAAAAAATGCATAAAACTTGTGTTCTAAAAATTCCACTTTTGTGAATTTTTCCTGCATAAGTTTCAATCTAAAAAGTTGTAGAGCACTTACAACGTGCTGGTTGCTATTTTACACACTGCATTAATAACTCATTTATCTTTATTTCTAAATAAAGGATCTAAAAAGGTCAGTAATTAATTCATGTAACAAATATTTATTGTAAGTCTACTGTACACAAGCAGCATGTTAACTCATTATACTGTACAGTCTTTGTAGAGACATTCAATAAAATAGTCAATATACAAAGAACTTAAAGTTACAAATACTGAAAGTAAAAATTGATTAGGATAGAGAGACTAACAGAAGGAAGTCTAATTTAGATTAGGAGCTAATCAGGAAAGGTTTCTTTGAGGAAATGCCATGTGAGAACTAAAAAACAGGATAAATAAGGTTTAGTTAGACCAAAAATTCATCATGGGGAGGAAGTCTGATTCTTCTAAATATAATTGCAATTTTGAATATGTATTAGTTGATATTATAAATCAGAAGGTTATTGTCTGCAGTGAGAGAAAAGAATTAACAAAAGTAGAAATAGGATGTTAAGACTGGGTAAGAAAATGAGACTGTAAGGTATTATTTAAGTGACATAATAATGAAAACATCACCCTCGAAATAACTATTTATTTGCCAACTCTGTGTGTGCTATGGACATTTAAACCAATTTCACCTACCACAGGCTATAAAAAAAAAAGTTTATAAACCAGGAAAGAGTGCATTTTTGGTTTAGATCTCAAGCAGCACAATCTTTTCTACTCTAGTGTTCACTTGGTACATCACATTATAAACAAGAATAATGAATCCACCTCTCATTTGTATTCTCTGTGTTGTTTCCTAAAAGCTCAGATTTCTGCAGTTTGTTGTAGTGTATTCTGCACAGATAAAAGCATTGCAGTAGCTCTTGTTCTTACAATAATTCTATAACAGAATTTCTCAAAAGATGCAGCGTAAATTACAAAAGGAATACATTAATGACATTTTTCTAGTTCATGAATATCCCAATCTAGGCAAAGTCTTGATAAAGAAATCAATACTCTAGGCAAATAGCAATTTCAAATACCTTTTTTCTATTATATATGTTTCTCCAAAATATATATAATAAAGAATTTCAGCGAGAATTCTCAAGTTGTTCATTTTGTGATAAATACCAGTGTAATTTTGCATTTGATGTTTTGTTTGCTTTAACTTTCCTCATATTATGTAGCCATTAGTTTTATTGAGACTTTAAAACCCTCTGCATAACCAGATTTAGGATTATATACATAAAACTATGGAATTAGTTCATGATGATCCTGTTTAAATTATCATTTTTAGAGCTGTTAGGTTACCATAAAATAGCCATTAAAAAACATAAGTGAGATGAGTAAACTATTGTTCAAGCTCCTAATGTATTTTGAATAATTTTTGCTTTTTTCATACAATTCAATACTAGATATGCAAATAGACTACTAGGGAACACTGCTGGGTCAAAAATTTGGTTTAACTACCTCTTTCTAACCCCTACAGTCCTGCTCTTTATGAACTTGGACCTCTGATGTTTTTAAAGAAATCTTTTATAAATGCCTATCAAACATCCTCATTCTTATTTATGTTAGCCTTCGCACTCAACTCTTACACTACTCTTCAGCAATATTTTCTGCATGTGATCTCTTTATCTGTCTATTCTTTCTCTGATAATCTTCATCAGAAAAAAATTTTTTCTTAGTTTTAAGAAAATGTTTCTCTTAAGTGCCCATTAATAATAGAGCCCTTTCTTGTGCATAGTTTTCTCTAAGATATATCTCAAATCTTATGAGCAATACTTAGATGAAAAATTATAGTATTAATTAATAGAAACAAAGATATTAAGGGTAAAAACTAAGCTCTTGTTAGGGGTTGAATCACCTCAAAAAAGAGATGTTGAAGTCCTAACCCCCAGTACCTTAGAAAGCGACCTATTTGGAAATAGGTTCATTGTAGATATTATTAGTTAAGAAGAGATTATATTGGAGAAGGGTGGCCTCTAATTCAATATGGCTGGTTTGTTATTTTTAAAATGACCATGCAAAGACACACAAACATGCATGGAGACCACCATATGACAACAGAGGCCAAGATTGGGGCTATGTACATCCAAACCAATAGATAGCAAAGAATACCAGTAAACCCTCAGAAGAAGGAAATAGACAAGGAAGGATTTCCCTACAAGTTTCAGAGGGAGCATGACTTTGCAAGCAACTTGGTTTTAGACTTTTAGCCTCCAGACTATGAGATATTAAATTTCTGTTGTTTTAGGCCACCCAGTTTGTGGTATTTTGTTATGGCAACCCTAATACTTCTGTTTCAACTACGGAAATTAGAAAAAATTCCAAAGGAAGTGGAAATAATCAGGAACAAATACAAATACAAATGAGAACCAACAAAGAGCATAGATAGTAGGTAACAAATACCAAAAATAACTTGTCATAAGGTCACTATAAATGGATATACTGTTGGAAATCTAATAAAAAGGAAAAAAGAAAAAAAGATAAAAAATAGAAAAAAGAAATAAATATCTGTCATTTTTAAAAGGTATTTTTTAAATAAAATAATGAAATATTATATATAGCTTGATAATTAAATGAGATGGTTTAGATGTAATATTTAATGTAGATTCCAGATTTTTAAAAATTCCTAAATATAGATTTCCAAAACTTAATATAGGGTACCTAGGAGAAATATTTATACTACATGTTGACAGAAGTCTTCCCATTAAGTCAACAATTCAATTAACACACACACACACACACACACACACACACACACACACAAATAAGGAAGGTATATTATAACAAAAAGATGAAGCTGTGTTTTATTCTCAGAGACTATGATATTCCACTTAAAAACCAAGACAAACAACCACAAACTAAACAGACACATGCGCCAGTAGAACAGAATCAAGAGTCCAAAAGTAAACCCATAATCATGCTAAGCGATATAAGCCAGACAGAAAAAGTTGAAAATCACATAACACTTACATGTGGGATATAAACCTAAAAGCAACAAATGAACATGACAAACAGAAACTCATGGACATGGATAAAGGAGGGGGGTAGGGGGAGAAAAACAATTTAAATTATTTCTTTAATTAAATAAATAAACAAATAAATAAAAATCAAGACAAATAACTGCAAACTAAAAAGCATTAAGAGCATTTAGCAAGATTACAATGTCATCAAAAATAAAGTTAACGCATTACTAGACACTATAACCAATTAAAAATGTAATGAAACATAAAATATCCCATTCAGAAAGCAATAAAATGTTTAGGAGACAAAAAATAATAATCAAACATACTTATGTGATATATTTTATGGCTAATAATCTACTGAATATAATTGAAAATCATAAATTAGTTAATATCTAATTTATCAAGATGATGGAGATATGTCCTATTTTAAAAGTGTTAATATTCCCTTCATAAATATATGTTCAGTGCAATCTACATAAAAATTTTTTATGAAACTTGATAACTGATTTTATAAATTATTAGAAAAAGAAATTAAGAAACGTTGAGGGAGAATTGTCTAACAAGTTGCAAACTAGAATATATAAAACTAGAGTCAGTAAAAATGTTGTTAATGCAGAATAAAAGAAAATAGAACTATAGAACTGAATGTTCAGAAACAGACCATTATAAATATGTTTCAATGATTATCCTATAGCAATACTTCAAGTTAGTGGTGAAAATATAGACTACTCGATAAATTGTGATAGAGGTAATAGAATATCTAATGGAATTGTGTATCTATTAGAAAAACAACCTATATTAAAACTAAAAACAAATGTATGATGCATCAAAAAGGTAAAAAAAAATTTTTAATGTGTCCATTACCTTACATTAAGAAGCAACACAAAAACTTAAAACGTTATAAAGGTAAAAAATTACATATTTGAATACACCCAAATACAAATTTTTTTCATGACTAAAGATGGCTTAAGCAAACTTAAAAATTCACTTGGAAAATATAACTTTAATATATGGAGGAAAAGGGCTCCAGAATCTATAAATATAACCTGCATAATTATAAGATAAAAACATATCCTTGTCAAAAGCAAAGAATATGAATTGGTAATTCATGAAAAAACAATTATAACCTACCAAAAAACTCATTAAAAGAGTTTCATCAACTTCACCAATCCTCAGGGAAAATTAAAATAAAGCAAAAGAAACACTCACAAAAAATTTCCAGGCCATAAGTAAAATAATTTTTTATAAAATGGAATTCTCAAACACATGAGAAAACTTGCTATGCTCATTCAATCACTGTAGGTGAAGTTCTAAATGTATCAAGTCTTTGAGAGGGAATTTGACAATATCCATTAGAATGTGAATATGTGTTCCATAGGAACCAGCAGTTTACTTTCTTTAATCAGATATTGAGAAACAAACTTATAAGAGGAATATACAAGGGAGAACATTACAATATTATATGCCCTAGTGAAAAATGGTGAAATATCCATCAATAAGATCTGGTTAAATAAACCTCCATATAAATGAATGCTCTTTAACAGTTTTTTAAAAAATGAAGTAGAACTGTAAGCTCTGTTTTGAAAAGTACTCTAACACTTTGTCAAGAAGGCAAGCATCACAATAAAAAATTTACACGAATTTTTTTTTTATATGAGGATGTTTCTATGTACATACTTCTTATATATGTCCACAAATAAAGGGTTGGAAAGATAAATGCCAAATTATTCATAAATCTCTTTTTGTTTTAGAGAGTCAAGTGGAGGGGGAGGAACTGAAAAGAAATTTTCCTCTTTGCTCTGAATTTTAATTTTAAAAAAATTATTTTATTAAGTAGATTATAAGATAACTTTAAAAGTAAGTGGTAACATGGATGTGTTTTTAAATTATATTTTTAACATGATGTTTTTTTACTACTTTAATTCACATACTTGGTCTCTTTATCAGCTTAGACATTTTTTAACCTGTTATAAGAATATAAAAATAATTTTAAAGAATTTGCTATTCTGATGTGAACCTTTTTCATTCTTGACTTAAAATAGTACACATGACAGTCTGAGATTCCCCCAGTCCAATTTTTTATTTAATGCCAACTCCCAGCCCTGAACACGCATAAACACAGGTATAAAGTAATAGAAGATAAACCCTACATGAAAGGCATTAGAAATTACAAATTTAGGATATTCCTTTTACACAGCATTTCACATCCCAGATATCTAGTGACTCTTCAAGTTTCATCTTTTCTCTATTTTTAAAAGCTGAAACATATTTAGCTTACCTGGATTTTAATTCAATAGGTTATGTATAACTAGAATCTTTTATTTTCCCCATTGCAGAAATTTGTTGCTCAGTAATGAGCAAGAGCTATGAATATGAAATTAAAGAAGTCATTACTTAGAGTTAGATAAATAGTGGAATTAATGAAACTAATGAAAAAAATATTTGTTTTAATCTGCTGGTATATTACTTGATATGTCAAACTCAATTTTAAAGCTTAGTAAAAGTGAATTTGAAGAGCTGATCAAAGTCAATCTGTGACGTTTAGCATATAAAGAACTCAAAGGAGAATGTTCCATTTAAGAACTTTTCTTAAAATTCATTGGAAATTGCTAAGAAATAGTTTTCTAGGAGTAACTCAGGGCCTCATCAGCTATAAGCAAAGGGGATTCCTGTAGGCTGGGAATAAAGCTTGTTTTTCCAAATCTCCTTTTTCTATCAAATGGGTTAAAAAAGAATGTGTTATCCACCCCTCTCTGTCCCTAATTTCTCAGCCTGGCTAGCTCTATTTACCTTAAGTCCATGATACTTAATTTTGTGCCCTTTCTTCCTTTTATGTCATTGTATGATTTGAATTGCGTCCTGTAAAAAAGATATGTTGAAATTCGAACCCCCTGTACCTGAGTATGTGACTTTACTTAGAAATAGGGTCTTTACATTGATATTAAGTTAAGATAAGGTCATAGGGTGGCCCCTAATCGAATATAACGTATCTTTATTAAAGAGAAGAATTTGGACACAGAAACTCACACAGAGAAAGAAGATATGAAAACACAGGAAGAAGATGCCATGTAATTAGAGTATATCTAGAGGCCAACAAAGGCCAAGAACTGCTAGCATATACCAAAATCTAGAAGAGCTATCAGAGAGAACCTGTCTTTGCTGAGACTTTGATTTTGCCCTCATAGCCTCCAGAACTGAGAGTCAAAAAATTATTGTTGTTCAACCCACCCAGTTTTTTGTACTTTCAGTTAGCCCTAGAAAACTAATAAAATAATCATGAGAAGCTCCAGACTTTTAAGTCTCACCTAGGCTAATACCCTCCTATTCCCATAAGACTCCAAATTCACAATTTTGCTACATTATTCACTCCTCTCCAAGTGCTTGAAATTTCCACTGTATACTTTGTAATTAATAATCCATTATTAGCAGAATCTCTTAAACCCTGAATCTCTTTGCTAAACATCGCATTAAATTTTTTGATTTAACAGAAGTCTGGCTCTCCTGAGGACACTTCTTCTCATGCAGCCCACTAAGTCCCTCTCCCAAACTCTTTTACATGCCTTTGAGTGTTTAGGGGAGTGGCACCATCATGTTCATCCTCACCAGCCCCAAATCATTCTCTCTCCTGCCTATATACAACCTCCATTAGAACTCTTACATCAATAGACTCTGTTATTCACTACTTTTCATTTCTGCCATTATGCACTCATTCTTGGGCCAATCATTCCTTTTTCTATGATTTGGCTCCTGACTCCCTGATTTTTGTCTGAACTCTTTCATTTTAATATATATCTAATGAGCATTCAATCCTCTTGGGCACTTAGTTCTTTGAACTCTATTCTAGTGATTTTTATCTTTGTCTTAACCCTCCCAACTCATCTCTGTGATCCTACTCTAGATCTACTTATTGCCAGCATGTTTGACTGCTCTTTTAATTGCAGGCATGTCACTTACAACCTACTACCTTTTCAGTTTGCTTTGTCCAGTATGCCAACTCCTACATTCTTCAGTTCTACACTAGGGCTACCAACAAATGCATCCCCTCATCATGTCTCCCACATGATACCTCTCTGTCCTTCTTATTCAGCACAAAATTCCATGGGGGCAAACTCATATTCACTCCCTTGCCTATTCTCTTGCCTATTCCTTTCTGTCAGTCACTTGCAGAAAAACACAATCTTGGTAAAATCTAATTCTTTGCCTATCTAGACTTGCACCTTTTTAGCTAAATGTGGCTGGAGAAAAACACAAAATTACATCTCTGGTTTTACTTGGAATTCATGACTATTAATTTCAACTAGGCCCATAAGGATTGCTTTTATGCAAACATATTTCTCTCGTCCAATCACTTCCTTTCTTCTAGATGACTCTCACTTCTTTTAATTCTTTAAACCTAATCATGTCTTTCCCCCAAATTCCTTCTAAGCTATAAAGCTTGTTTTCTTCTTCCCTGGGGAAAAAAAAAGTCAAAGAACCAGAGGTAAAGTTTTACAAAATGCTGCCACCATATATGCCCACCTATGGGCATCTGTATATGTATTCTCTGCCTTCCTATTTCTAGAAATTAATTATTTGTCTTCTGCCTGCGGACAGACACTTCCAAGGACACAAGATCCTATATTTATCACCAACTTAATGCTTCACCTATGGTAACAAATTTTCCCTTCTGGTCCTACCTGTGAATTAATTTGATATTTTTCATATCTTAAAATAAGATTATATATATATACATATACATATACATATACATAAAAATATACATATACATATACATTCCCAACTCTACTTCCCCTGCAAGTCACTGCACCATTTCTCTGTCTCCTTCACAATTGTCTATACTTACTGTATTTATTTCTTCTCCTTTCATTTTTTCTTAATCCCTCTCTAAATGTTATGGGTTGGATTATGCCCTTCTCCAAATTTATTTGTTAAAATCTTAACTACAGAATGTGACCTTATTTGAAAACCAGCATTTTATAAGATGAGGTTATAGAATGAACCCTTAATCTAGTATCATGTGTCCTTTAAAAAACTGGGGAACAGACACATACATACACAAAGAATGCCATGTAAAGATGAAGGCAGAGATTTGGGTGCAACTTTGATAAGCAAGGGAACACCAAAGATTACTACCAATAGAATCCAGGGGAGAGGCATGAAATAGATTCCTCCTCATAGCCTTCTGAGGAAATCAGCTCTGCCAACACCTTGGTCTTGTACTTCTATCCTTTGAAATTGTAAGACAATATAATTCTATTGTTGAAGCCACTTGATTTATGGTACATTTGTCCATGCATACTAATATACTAGTCAAGCATTTGACTTTACCACTTTGGTTAATTGCTCTTGCTTAAGCCCCTAATGATCATATTGGCAAGGCCAAGCAAAATTATCAGTCTATATTTTTGTTTGACTGGTCAGCAGCATTTTGACTATGTTGGCATAATCTCTTAGGCACAATTGCTAAATTTTCTTTCTACTTTTTGGACAGCTTTCTCTCTGGTTCCAATTCCGGGCTCAGTTTTCTCTACTTCTTAACATAGGAAGCCTTCAGGGCTGAATTTGTGGTCTTCTTCTTTATTCACATGTACAATTATGGTGATCTCCAACGGCAGTGTAAATACTATCTACTTGCTGATGACTCTCAAATTAATATCTCTATCCTCAAACTCTTTCTAGAAACTTACACTATTATACCTGAACTCTCACTCCACTTCTACACTTGGATATTAATAGTCATCTCAACCCTGATATGTCAAAATTTAACCCAGAGTTTCTCTCATAGTCCTCCTCCCACATTTTTTTTTCCCCATTAAGTACCTATATCATGAGATAACAAAATTTTTGTTTTCAGGATATAAAGAATAGAAAAGCACATCTGCCTCTATCACCTCTTCCTGGCTACAAAAATAATGTTTTTGAGGATGAGCTACTTCTAATGTTTTTGCTATGTTATACTCAATTCTTAGAGTATTCCCAGAAGAAATATTCTATTATATACCTTTATAAATTAGAAACAAACACAGAGAGACTATGTAAGTTGGCTAGGATCAGAGCTAGACTTTTTATCTGTTTCTAGATGGCTTCTCCAGGAAAAACAAATGCATTCAGACTCTAGTAAATAGAAAAAAGGAAACAGAGGAGTATATCCACTTCCTTTAAAATCCCACCCCAGAAGTTGCAGAGCACACTTTTCAGTCTATTCTATTACCCAGAGATGAATGATATAGCCACACTGAATCATAACAGAAACTGGAAAATACATTCTTTATTCAGGGACACTGTACTCACCTAAAATTCCTACCTATAAAAGGAGGGAAAAGCAGATTTCATTGGACAGCTTTACAACAAATGATAAATTTTCATCAAGTTGCTCCAATTTACAATTATTTTTATTCTTTTCAATATCTTTCATAAATTCGTCAATGGACTCTGTCACTGAGAAGACTTGTAAAATAAAGATTCAATAGTCTACATCTCCAATTGCTAGGTTTTCCTTAAGATAAAACTCCAGGAATGATCTGAATAGTATTAATGAATATTCACACAAACATAAGCAAATACATTCATTAATTCATTGAATTATTGTAAAATAAATTTTATATTAATGAAAATTAAACATTGCAATTATTTTCAGTCTTGTACTGAGAAACTGAAATTTTTCATGACCAATTTCAAATTTTATCATTTGAAGCAGTAGAATATAGGAAATTTAGGAAGGGTAAAAACAGGATTTTAATTCTCATTTTCTACACATTAGCTATACAACCTTGGGACTTAGATTTCTTGTCTATGAAGTATTCCTAACAATAAATGTTTTATAGTGATTTTAAGAGTATTATATTCAGTAAGGGGTATATGTACGTACATGTGAATGTATATATATATATATATCTACATACAGTTTTGGGTTTTTTTTTTTGCAAAAACTGTTCAATAGTCATACTTTATATACTACTTGGGAACTTCATTTTTCATTAAATTACACATTGTGCGCATCATTTTGTAGACAAAAACATGCATTTATACTGATATTCTTAATTGATTTGTAGTGTCACATTCTACTGATCTCCAGTGCATAAAGATGAGTACTATTGATCAAGTACATAATGATTTTAAGGAAGAAAAAAAACAAAATTTCTATTATTCACAGGTTACATGATCTTACATTAAAAATTAAAGACAATTTGAAATAAATTATTTGAATTAATAGGAATTTTAGTAAGTAGGCTGGGTATTACATCATCTAGTCAATATTTAATGAACATATGTGTGTGCTTGGGAGGCATAAATATCCTTGCCCTGTTGGAGCTGATATTCTAGCAGGATATGTGGCAGATAAGAAATAGCAAACATAAAAAAATAAGTAAATTATATAATGTGTTAGAAGGTGATAACTGCTATGAACAAATTAAGGCAAGGTCAGAAGATTCAGATATGCTGGGATAAGGTAGAATTTTCCATTTTAAATATGCTATTCTAAATAAACCTTTGTGAGAAAGGACATTTGGTCAAAGGCATGCAAAAAAGATTAGGGAGTTAGCCGAATATAGTTCCAGAGAAAGGGCACTGTAAGGAGAGAAAAGAGTCAGTGCAAAGGCCCTGGGCTGACTGAGTGCTGACCTTATGTGAGGAGCAGCAAGGATCCCCCTGTGATTGGAGGAAAGGGAGAGAAGAAGGAGTCAAGCCATGTATGTGAAGAGTAACGGTGAGCTGAGTTCTCTAAAATGCATTGTTGGGAATTAGGCTTTTCCTATGAGAAAATGGGTGACCACTGAATGATTTTGAGCAGAGGAGGGCCATGATTTATGTTTCCAAAAGATGCTCTGGCTGCACTGTTGTGAGCAGATTACAGAGGGCATCACATATGCTTAAACCATGAAGGAGACTATAGCAGTAACCAAGGAGAATTATAATGATGGCTCCAATGACAGTGGTAATGGAGAAGGCTGAAAAAAGTTGTCTAATTCTAGATATGTTTTGTAAGTAGATACAACCAAATTACCTGAAGAATTATACAGAGTATATGAAAGAAAGAGGAGCTGAGGATGTCCCTAAGGATTCTTTATTAAATAACAGAAAGGATAGAGTATCACCAGCTGAATTAAGTTGAGGGAAGGAAAAGACTGAATTTCTCTCCCTACACAAGTTAAGGACATTTATGCACGTGATCCCTGACCAGACTCCTGGAAAGTCAGGCCACCACTGCACTTTCCCTAATCTCTAATGTGCATTTCTATGGAGGGTTTACCTACTGTGTCCAAACACTCCCCATTGGCAGAAATTTCTTCTAAATTCAGTCAGACCCTCAACAAGCATAGCAAGTAAATTTCCAACTTGTATTCACTTTAACTGTAATGAGGTTTGGGAGTTTGTTTTTTGTTTGTTTTTTACAATATTGAAAGTTTTTAAAGTTCTTGCCATGCTGAGAAATATTATAATACATACACGCATACATGTGTATGAGTTATAAAATATAAACATGTATCTACACACATATATGAATTATTGATGTAACTATTTCTTGGGTAATGAATAATTTTATCAAGCAGTAGCCAATCTCTTAACAATATTTGCCTCAGTTATTTAATTCCTTGGATATAAATATTTCCAAATACAGAAACTATGTCAAATGCACAGTTTTTGAGACTTATTTTTAAAAAATAGAAAAAAATATGTGTCAAATTATCAAGGTTATGTTATATTTATTATACTAAAAATACTACCTTAGCACTACCACATTTGCAATCTGCTACATATTTTCCATTTCAAGTACATACAGAGAAATATTTCCCAGTGGGAATATATTTAAGCAATGTTATATCAGTTATACATAATTTGATTTATTCCTGGGTATGATATACTTTATTTCATTTTAAAAGTAATTGTTATGTACTCAAACCATTTGAATGTTCTTGTTAAATAATAGGAAGTGAGTTCATTCACAATTTAATAAATGTCTGTGCTATTGAAATAGTTCTAAAGAGCTTAATCATTCCAATGTCATGCATCAGTTAAAATTATAGTTAGTAAAATTATTATATAACACATGTTTTCCCTGACTGTTAACAGACTTAATTATCTCCTGTTTGATCTGCCAATTTTACTCTGAGTTCACTGTGTACTATGAAGTGGAAAAGTGCACTGTACAGCAATTGTTCTCACTTCTCCAGTGACTGATTGGCACAGCCTTTCACTGAGATTTATAGTGAAGGAAAAAAAAATAGTTGTGTATATATTTGGAGTCCCTTAAATACTTAAAGGTATAAAGTTATATTACATACTACTCCAAAGTATATAGCAATTTTTCCAGAAATAGAAATAGTGACCCAAAAATACTTGCTTTAAAGTTTCTCAATATCATTTTATCAATAACAAAAATGACAGAGTAAACAATAATAATAGTAATTGTATATTACCGTGTGCCTGCATAAGCAATAGGATTTACATAAGGTCATGTAATCACAATAACTTTAAGAAGTTTCTATTTATTTTTCTCTGAACTAAAAAGTGGCAAAGCTGAGAATTCTTTCTAAAGTGAAATATTTATTTTAGCTACCAATTGCATTATTGGAAGTTTCACATTTGCAACTTAGGAAAGTTGGTATTTTGTTGTTGTTGTTCATTTTATTTAAATTCTTTTTTAGGGAATAGGGTTCATTATATTTTGGTTTAAATGCACAAGAGAATTGAAAATTATGTGGGGTTTTTTTTCTTTTTTTTGAGAACTGGGCATTGAGAAAAGGACTAGAGATAAAGATAGATCAACTTATTTTCTCACTATAAAATCTTATTTAGTTTCTTTTGTAATCAATATAATTACAAAAAGATTAGTCTTAAAGACACAGTGATTATGTGAGAATTATTTAATTAAAGTGTTTCAAAATTATGAAATTTTAAGTTGAATTATAAGATTCAATCTAACATAATATAGGATATAGGTAAAACTTTTAAATATTTAAATTCTGACTACCTAAAAACCTAAAATCATTATAATATTATCATCCTGTATTTCATTAGCTGATTTAAAATAAGAATAATTATTATCCTTTAAAGGTGTTTATATTTTTTTAATTAAATAAGATGCATTTTGATTTGAATGTATTGGTTAAACACCAAAACATTTTTATGGCATTCACATTATATGCAAATTTGAAGGAAAAAAAGTCATAAAATAAAAGATAGAGCACTAAAATAGAGGACTCCAAGGAAGAAATATACACCTGTTTTATTTATTTTTTAATTATTTGCTGAAATGTAGCACAGAAATTTAAAGTTATCAAAAATGAAATATAAATCTCTCTTAGGGAACCATATTATCAATGAACCATATTATTATACCTAGGCTAGTTGATAAGTCTATGACAGTCACAAAATGATTTCTAGAAAAAATCTAAAAGAGGTACTCTGAATTGTCAAAAACTTGGAGAACACCCACGTAGAGATTCTTTTTACAATTAACAGTTTTCATTATTATTAAAATTAATATATGCTAATTCTAGGAATCTAAAAATGTGCCAAATATCAAAATAAAATTATTAAACATCCAAATTACTTGACCAGATATGTACTTCTAGCATTTTGGTGAAATTAAAACATTGCAAAAGATACCATATATATTTAGAACTTGTTTATGCACTAAACATTTGATACTGAACACTTCTTCAAAAAAATAAATTTATCTTAATATTTTACTACTAATATTGAAAATTTAATTTCTCAATGTTCATAATGAAAAAGACTTCAAATTAACTTCAGA